>QEPC01006267.1:890912-908543 GCA_003113815.1 Sphenodon punctatus
TGCATGATAACAAGTACAAGGAAGTTCTCAGCATGCATCTCCATGGCTGCAGTTCCAGCATCCATGAACTCTGCAAACCATGTGTCAAATGTTTTGAACAGCTTAAAGAGCTGGGCAGCTGCCTAGCTATAGGATTGGCTGCACGCCACATATGAGCAGCTATTGGCCACTCTTGGTCATGTGTCCTTGCAGGACTGGCTGCACACTGAGCATGGGCTGCCATTGGCTGTGATTGGTTACAGGCTGGCTATTGGTTGAAAATGTTTCTGCAAAGCATATGCCGTGTGTGTGTTTTGCTACACCAGCACTACCAATTCAGGTGGTTATTAAACTGCAGAGACATTTCTGTCACAAGCACATCAGTGCACACACCAGCTCATCTAAAAATGTGGCAGACATTAGCACCATGGACACATGGAATTTTTTAATTGGGGTGAGGAACCACTGAATGTTAAGAAATGGGCAGGTGGGGGGATTTGCAAGGCAGTGAAAATATAAACACATATAAAAGCAAAATCCCATCCTCCAACCTTCTCCCCAACCCCTCTACTCAATCCCACCCAACCCTGTCCCAGAATGTGCTCAGAACGTATGTGGGAGTAGAGCCGCCTACTGGTTAAAAGCTACTCATATAATTTCGTATCTTTTAACAGTAACAGTAAAAGATAATTTCTTATCTTTGCTTGCAACAAGCATGAGGGGTCATAACGCTGTAGGTTGTTTGCTTGGGAAAGCCAAATGGGTCCCACTTTTTTGTTTGTTTGTTTGTCTGTGGGTGCTGTGGCTGCCTGGGCCTAGAGAATTGGGGGTGGGGGGTGATGGATACCCTGGCTTTTGCTGACATTTGGGTGAGGCCTGATGTATAGAGAGAACGGTTAGACCCGTTGTCCGAGGCAGCCTATACACTCTTAGGGTGGCACATGCACACAATGAGGTTCTATGTATGCATGATGGTGTGTAGACACCGCACAACCCTGCTGCAGTTCCAAGTTCATCAGAATAGAAGTGTGGGAGCCACAGACAATATGAGACAGTGGCATGCGAACAAAATCACAACTTTTCTGGACATTTGTGTACTGCCAAAAGTCATTAACAGAGGCTGGACCTTCCCTGCTATTTTTCCTTATTGCTGCCCCGATGACAGCAAAAGGATACCCACAGGGCCACTGGGAGTGCATCAATCCCAGACTCATACTCTGGAAAAAAGAAACATCTGGGGAGGCTTCTTCCTCCCATGGTTCACCACAGCTGTGAGTCATCATAGCAGGCAGGCTACTGAGAAGGGGTGGGGGTTGGTGGGTGGAGCACAGCAGGAAAGAACGCCTGTCCATGTATTAGGCTTATCCCGCTAAACCTGTGAGTGGGGGCTGCCCGAACCCATAAGAAATACATGCAGGGGGTTGCCTGTTTATTAGGCTCTACACACTATAGATGTGAGTGGGGGCTACATGGACCGAACCCAGACTCCAGAGGGCTATCATCTCATTTGTTAACACCCTAAATCAACACTTTAGTGGTTTCCTGTAAAAGGACCAAGACATCAGTCATTCTAGCCTGATGATTCCTACTATTGGGCAGCCAGCATAAACTATAGCAGCTCTCCAGCTGCTCTGTTTTGACCAGGAATACTGGTATGGATATGATCTAGATCAGGGTGTGGAACCTTTTCCCTGCCAGGGGCTACTTTGAAAATTAGTACAAGCTCTGAGGGCTGTGTAGAAATTGGGGACGGTGCTAAAGGGTGTGCTCAGGAAAAGGAGGATCCAGACTAGGGATCTGCACCTTGGATCTGTCTTCTCTCCTTGAGTGCATAACCTCATCTTTGCTTCCTGACTCCGAGCTGTCTTTCAGTGCTTGGGCATTGGAAATGGACCATTCTTGAGGCGCCAAATCCAGGTACTGGAAAGGGGCTAAATAAAACTAGCTGTAGGCCACATTTGGCCTCCAAGCCTGAAGTTCTACACCTCTGATCTAGATTATATCCATCTCTCTTACATTCTGTCTTCTGGCATTTGCAACTCTCCCAGACTAAAGGAATTGACCGAGTTCAAATCCATACCCATCATTTACGTTTGGTCTTTCTCTAATCAAAATCATGTAGACCCACCATGTATTCACCATGGGGCTGTGGCGACAGTGAAGAAAGCTTTCTTCACTGTTGCCATAGCATCTGTATAGTGCCATCCGGCTGAGCTCTTCCGGGTGGTGAATAGCTTATTAAATCCAGGCTTCCTCCACCTGGACTTAGTCATTATCTACCACTGTGATGGGCACATCTCCATGCTATTGGTTTCCTGGACCCATGTCAACTGGGTTTTCATCCTGGGCATGACACCAAGCCTGCGCTTGTGGCCTTGGATGACCATCTCTGCTTGGAAATCGACAGGGGAAGTTGTACTCTGCTGATTTTGTTAGATCTTTTGGCAGCCTCTGATACAGTTGATCATGGGGTGTTGTTGACACAGCTGTGGGACCTGTCATGGGTATGCAGGGCCACTCTTGAGTGATTCTGCTCATTCCTGGATGGTGATGGACGGTGGCTTGGCTTGTCATCCCCCAGGAGCTCCCTTGTGGGGTCCCACAGGGTTCCATCTTGTCCCCTCTCCTGTTCAATGTGTATTTGAGGCCCCTGGGTGAGACTGTTCAGAGATCTGGAGTGACGTGCCACCACTACGCTGATGACACCCAACACGATCTCTCTTTTTCATCTGACCAAGGCCCTGCAGTCTCGTTGATTGCCATGTGTCTGGCTGCCATTTTGGACTGGATTCAGGTGAGCTGTTGAAACTGAATCTAGACAAGAGCAATGGTGGTGGCTGGCCAGCCATATGACCTGGGGGACATAGGGACCCTTGTTATTGATGAGGTCCAGCCTCTCCTTTAGTCACTCTGGTTCACAGCCTTGGGGTACTCTTGAATCTATTGCTGTGCCTAGATGGCCAGGTTGTGTCAGTGGGCAGGAGTGTTTTTCACCAACTTCATCTGGTGAAAAGACTGCAACCTTTTTAAAAAAAATCAGACTCTGAATTGGCCACCGTCATCCATGCCTTCGTAACCTCAAGACTAGATTATTGCAATGTGTTCTACATAGGGCTGCCCTTGATGACTGTTTGGAAGCTGCAGTTGGTGCAGAACACAAGGACCTGCCTCTTTTGAGGGTGGGTCGCTGGGAGCACATTACACCAGTGCTCGGGAGATTGCACTGGCTGCCAATAGCTTTCTGGCACAATTCAAAGTGCTGGTTTTGACCTATAAAGCCCTACACAGCTTGGGCTCCAGGTATCTGAAAGACCTCCTCTTCCCTTATGTTCTGTCATGGCCTTTGAGGTTGGCCGAGGGCACCCTCTTGTGAGTACCAACAACCTGTGAGGTTCATACAATGAGGGCATGAAGAGAGGTGTTCACGGTAGCTGCACCACAATTATGGAGCTCTCTCTCCTCTTGGAAATCTATCTAAACCAAGACCTGCTTACCTTTTGGAAAAGATGTAAGACCTTTTTGCTTGGCCAGATGTTTGGTAGGCTGGGACAGGGTTGGGTGCAATTGGGTAGAGGGGTTGAGGAGAAGGTTGGTGGATGGGATTTAGGGTTTTTTAAAACAATTGTTTTTATATGGGTTTATATTTTTTTATGTTTATAAATTTTTTATATTTTTGTTAGCTGTCCTGAACCTTTGGAAGAAAGGCAGGGTAAAAATTGAATGAATGGCTAAATAAATATCCTTCTGTAACAGATTCACATATGCTGGGTGTGAGACATCACAGGATGCAGGCCTCTGGCTCCCCATGTACACTCTGTCTCTAGTTCCAGCTCAGTCATGCAACAGTTCTGTGGCTGGCTCACTCACTGTTCACGTAGGCTTCTCTTTTCTCCACAGTGTAGGTAGCTCGGCTTCCTCTGCAGCTCCATCTGGGTTCAGGACCCTGGAGAGGTTTCCTCAGGAGTGCAGATCCAGCAGGGTTCCTCTCCTTAAGCCAGGTACTGACTGTTCCAGGTTTAACCAGCAAAGGATTCAGCACCCTGAACATAGTTCCTGCTGTACCCAGCTCTCAACACAGAGCTCCTCTCAGGTCTGCAGCCAAGCACAGACTGCCTTCTTTTATACACCAGAGTGGGTGTGGCGAGGCCTCCAATGGCTCAATTCTTAAAGGACCAGAAGCCTTTAATGTTTAATTTAACTCTCCACAATGTTGCTACTGGGGTTTTTCACCTTCATAAGGGTTTGCCCTTACCCCACTGCAATATCCGAAGCCCACTGGCCCAGCCTGCCGAGTCCTCACCTGGTGCTCCCTGCTCTTCTTAAAGGGACAGCAGCCTCGTCAGGCTGCATTCTGCGACACCTTCTTTCCTTAGGGCTTTCTTTCAGTTCTTGAGGATTGGGATTGGGACTGGGTCTAGGGGCCAGATTCAGGAACTAGAAAGTGGCCAAATAACATATGGTCCTGGGCAATATTTGGCCTATGGGCTCGGGGTTCTCTATCCTGTTCTAAGCACCTGATCAATGTTTCTGGCTTAGAATAAACCCTCAAAGCAGACAGGCTCAGGTTTGTTATGAAAGATTTTCACTGCTGTCTACATTCACGGTTACATTTTGATCCACTGCTCTAGCATGAGGAGCATTATATTTAGCAAGGCATGGAGCTTGACTATTTTTGTCCACAGTCTAAAATCTGGTCCTTTCCTCTCTTAGCAACTAGTATTTGTCAGAAAAGAGGAACCTGGATGCCTGTTGCCAGGTGAAGTTCACTTCCAAATTTTCATTAGCTAAAAAACACCTGTGTCATGTTGACAGCAATGATCCAATTTTGATTGTTTTTAAGCCTGATGTGATGTATGATGCTGGTGAGTGTTCAACATGCATTACTTACATATCAACTCAGGTGGAATCATTTGATCTGAATGACCCAGAATTTTTAAATGGTGATCATGCTGTGGTCTGTGATCTGACAGAACTACACAGAGAGTGGAAAATTCGCAAGCTGTTCCTGGGAACTAAATAAGATTTGTAGTTAACCTCAGAGAGTGAAATTCACCCTGTGCATAAGGCAGTAAAAGGTCAGTGCCACGCACAACTCTTCAGCACAAGGATCAAGTTGAATTTATGTGTTGAACATGCTTTGTTGATGGCACTCTGTTCAATAATGAATTTTATCCAACATTCTGTAATCAAAAAACCTCTGGTTTACAAGAAGAGTAAAGGCTCTTGCAAATTCAACCATGCACTAAAAAGCATGGAAATTTCAAGTTAAGGCTCCCTCCTTAACTTCCATGCCATGTTAGTCGTAAAGACATTGTACAGTCTCACATATTGTGCTGACTTACAACTTAAGCTCCATGCACCCACACTTCACCTTCGTCTTTCAGCCCCAATCCTCTTCCTCACCCCACCAGCCTCCTTGAATTTTCTAAAAGGCTTACACAGCCTCCCAGCCAACACAAAACCCCTTTACTCTGCCAAGATCGAGAAAGTCTAACTTTTGAAAAAACAGGCTTCCAAAGCGCAGTTTTCAAACTGCAATATCTCAGCTGTTATCCAACCTATTCGGCTGACATTTGGACAGCATGAACTGCTTCACCACAAATTTCACAATCCTAACTTTAATCATGCTAATTATATAGCAAATAGAATGTTGGGGCTTTATAATGGAGGGTGTAACACACCGTAACCAACTATTTGAGCGTTCCTGTGCTCTAATAATTTGGAGTTTTCAGTATACAGTATTATCTATCAGACAGCAATGTGATGGGATTGGAGTTCCTCTGCCCCTTTCCAGGCCAAACGTGATCTAGTTTCCTCACTCACAGTCCCCACTCGACCCAGTTCCCTCCAGAACTGCCCCAACCTGTAAAGAGGTTACTCTTCTTACTCCCAGTTTTCCTGGAGATTCCCAAAGCACAGAAATTAGGTTAAAGGTTCGCCCAAGTCTCTAACCTCGGACCTCCCTCAACCGTGTCACCCAATGTCAGTATCACACAAGCACACAAGGCTTAAAGAGTTTTATATTTGTAAAATCAAATTAAGTACAGTGCAAGATTGATTGAAATGTGCAAGCCAAATAAAAGAACATGAGAAGATAATCCAAAGCTTACATTACATGTGAATTCCCTAAGGTAAAGTCTTACCTTACTTGAGTTCATGTTTAATATCCATATGACTTGGCCAGGTGGTAAGGCTGGGCACTCTCTTCTTGCTCAGTTGAGATGCTTTTCAGTCTGTGCCTTTATTGGAGTTTGCAGAATGAGTGAATCCCCTTTGTCAGTTTAATAAGTCCTCAGCTTTCTTATACTTCCATTGTTCACACAGCAAGTGACGGTATTTAGGAGTAGTAGGCAAAGTATGTGCTGTGGAAAACTGAGGAGCAGATAATCCCTCCACTTCGTAAACTGAAGTACCTTGTAAAATGAATCCATTCTGTGTTTTGTTGACAAACACAGTCTCATGCTGCAGTGCAAAGTGTCTCTCCTGTCGAGAACTCTATGGAATTCATCCCATAATGCTTTGCATGCAGGGCATGAAGGAATAGATGTCATCACATGCATGTTCATGACAAGACTCCTGGGGACAGATGGCAACTATACTAAATCAGTTTAGGAATGTAATGTGACTGATACCGAAGTGCGTTACTAAAACCCCAATAATTACTTTGACTTTGATCAATTGGTTTAGTTTTGCATTTGCAAATGTGGCCAAACAGCATGTTATACTAGCCATTCCAATACCTGCGTTTGTGTGAACGCACAGATACAGGAATGGCGGTGGTGTGCCAAATCAGGGATGCTGGACCCTGGAGCAGCAGTCCTAGGTTTTGATCCACAAGTAGCCACTGTAATGTGTGGATCCCTGGGCTGCTGCAGGGGACCAGGAGAGAGAGAGGCTTCCTTGCTCCCTAACCCCTGGACCCTGGTGACGGTTCAGGAACTGCAGCTGCTGAGCTGCAGGGAGCCCATTACACCAGTGCTCCAAGCATTACACTGGCTACCTATTGTCTTCCAGGCCCAATTCAAAGTGCTAGTTTTGACCTTTAAGGCCCTAAACGGCCTGGGCCCTGTTTACCTGAAAGACCACCTCGTCTCCTGGGTCCCTGGATGGACCCTGCGGATGTCTGGGAGCACCCTCCTGGATGTCCTGCATTTCTAGCAGGTTTGAATGTACAGGCAGGCATTCTCCATTGCTTTGGAATGCCCTCCTGGCAGAGATTCACTCTTCCGTCAGGCATTTGGGAGGGGAGAAGGGGAGGGTGGGATGGATTAGGGGGGTTGTTATTGCATTAGTCACTTTGATTTTATATTCTGCTACTATGGTTTTATATTTTTGTATTCATTTTGTATTTATTGTTGAATTTATTTATTTATTTATTTATTTATTTATAATATTATTTGTATGCTGCCTCCTCTTTCTACAAGCATCTCGGGGCGGCTAACAACATTTTAAAACATATAATAAAATCCATTAAAATCGACATTTTTAACCCCACATTAAAATGGTCCCAAACTAAAACAATAAAACCCCACACTAGCCCAACCCACCCATCCCATCTCCCTTGGGAAAGGCCTAGCAGAACAGTCAGGTCTTACACTGCCTACGGAAAGAGGGAATGTCAACGGCCAGGCGGACCTCCAACAGAAGGAAGTTCAACAGCTGTGGTGCGGTCACCAAAAACACCCTCCTCATGGTCGACACCCAGAAAACCCGGGGGACCTCAAGGAGGGTGCCCCCAGCTGACTTCAGAGGCCAATCCAAGATCCAGAGGGTGAGCCGGTCCTGCAGGTAGGTGAGGCTTAGGCTGTTTAGAGCTTTAAAGGTCAAAACCAACACCTTGAATTGGGCCCGGAAGACTATTGGCAGCCAGTGCAGACAGCAAAGCACTGGTGTAATGTGCTTGTGTCGGCCCGTCCCCTTCAAGAGACGAGCCACCACATTCTGCACCAGGTGTAGTCTCCGGACCATCACCAAGGGTAGACCCACGTAGAGCACATTACAGTAGTCTAATCTTGAGGTAATAAAAGCATGGATGGTCTTGGCCAGGTCCAAGTCCGAGACATACGACCTAAGTTGACTTACCAGATGTAGTTGACAAAATGCACCCTTTGCCACAACTGCCACCTGGACATCCAGGCAGAGCTGCAGATCTAGGAGCACCCCCAGACTACAGACCTGAGATACCAGGGGAGGCCGGACCCCATCAATGATGGGGGCTATAACTCCCCCAGCTTCCCCCACAACCATCACCTCCATCTTGTCGAGATTTAACTTCAGGTGGCTCACCCTCATCCAGTCCCCCACAGCTGACAAACACCGGGTAAGCCCTGAGACTGCAGGACCTGGGTCTGATGAAAAAGAGAGATACAATTGGGTGTCATCAGCATACTGATGACACCTTACACCAAACTCTCTGATAACCTCCCCCAAAGGCTACATATACCTATTGAACAGGAGAGGGGATAAGACAGAACTCCACATGTGAGGCCTCAGGGAGAAGATGAATAATCACTCAGCACCACACGTTGAGTTCTCCCATCCCGGAAAGAGCGGAACCATTCAAGAACAGTCCCGCTCATGCCTGCCTGGTTTCACAGCTGAGTCACCAACAACTCATGATCAAAGGTATTAAATATAGCTGAGAGATCTAACAAAATCAACAGTGTTGAATGACCCTGGTCCAACTCTCAGAAGAGGTCATCAACCAAGGCCACAAGCACAGTCTCCCTGCCATAACCCGGATGAAAGCCAGACTGCAAGGGATCAAGGAAATTGACCCGGTCCAGATGGTCCTTAAGCTGTTAAGCCACCACCCATTCAATAACCTTCCCTAAAAAGGGGAGGTTAGAGACCGGCCGATAGCTGGCCAGGACATCAATGTCCAATGATGGCTTATTGAGCAGGGGCCGCACCACCGCCTCCTTAAGGCGGTCCAGCACCCTGCCCTCCCTAAAGGAGGTGTTGACTATCCTGGCCAGTAACGGCCCTAATGTCTCCCAGCTGGCCTTAACCAGCCAGGACAGGTGTGGATCTAATTCACAGTAGGTGTCTCGAACAGTCCCAAGAGCATCCCCTGCACCCAAGGGTGGCACGTCTTGACATTCATCCCATAAAACAGGACAAAATGTGATTGTGAGCCACCTGGCGTGAGTGTGGCAGGGTATAAAAATTGAAATAAAAAAATAAGCAAACAAATAAATAAATAACTTTCAGCTGTTCAGCAGTAAGCAGGTGAGCCCTGGTCATACAGAGGTGTTAGAGGCGGGAGATGCTGACCCAATCTACCAGTAGCAATATCCCTGGTTTCTTCCCAGCAAGGGATGAGAGAGTGGACCGGAATTACTGTTCGAACAGTAGCTCTACCCAGCAGAACTGCTAATGACTGCTCAGAGTTAAAGCTGAAATGGGCATTGGGTAGCGTATTTGCAACCCCTGGGTAAAACCCACTTTTTTTAGTACTCTTTGGTAAATCCAATTGGTACCTGACCTGAGTATTGAGTTGCTCACCTGATTACCTGAGGTAATCAGTATTACTTTTACTGGGTTACCATTACCTAGTACAGGAATTGGGACAGAAAATTGAAAAAATGGTATTGGAAATCAGAAAATTTAGACAAAAATGGTAAATCAATCAGTACATTTGATGGCCCATCAGGCACTTATTGGGTACCAATTAGTACCCAATGTTACTGAATACTAATCTTTATGGGTACTCATTCCAGCTCTAGTTGATGTGTTGCTCTCCGACCCTTGCTACAGGTGTGGGGAATAGGTGGAAACTCCAGAAGGTCTCACAGATTATTGGAAGGGCTGAGGGGGATAGAGGAGGAGCACAAAGGAAGAACTTATTTTGGTGGAGGGTGGGGAGTGAACCATCTTTTTTTAATTTTTATTTTACAATAAGTACAATTTGTATCTTGCTTTTTATATTTTTATATTTTTCCTGGAATTGTGTTTTGGAGATGGCCTTGGGCAGGTATAAGGGAGGCAGCAGGCAGTGCTGATCAATCAGGCCCTGGTGCTGAGGTGCACTTGCAAGAGTTGAATACTGCTGCTGCAGATAGTCCCCTGGTGGCAAAATAGTCAGGTTTCCAGCCAGTATCTTCTGAGGAAATATTAAACAGATTTCATACAATTTGGTTTAAGATGTAAACAAACAGGGGACGATCCAGCTGCCCGCTAATGCTGCCCGCAGGCGCCGTGCGCAGGCCAGAATGCGCACACTCATGTGGTGCGTGCACAGCACACACGGCATGCGTGCGCACATGAGCGCGCGTGTTCACAGCTGAGGGCGGTGTACGCAGGCCGCAGGATTAGCCCCATACTCTATATTGGCATTACTACTATTGCTTTGGATTTCTGCAGTCATACTATATTTGTTCCTGCAAGCTTTTTGGTTCTTCCTATGGAAATTAGACTAGATCTGACCTTCTAGATGAGGTCCATCCCATCTATTGCCTTTGAAGATTATAGGACTCATTCCTGTTCCCACCGAATGAATCAACGGCTAAACCTCTACTAACCTCAGTGAAGTCACACAGGCTACAGACTGAACATGTGTCCGTCCTTCAGTCAAAGGTCTAGAAAAGGTTAAGAGTTTCATGCTAATAGAGCTCTAGTCCCAAGGGAGTAAGTGACATTGAACCTGGGAAGGCTTACAGCAATCCTTTTTGGTGTTGACATCCGCAGGCCCTACCTTCATCAATGAAGAGTGATGGATACCAGTGATTGAGAGTGGGAAGCTAGGATGCTCAGGAACTCAAGGGGAGGAGACACAGAGTTTTCAGAACACACTGGTAAAGAGAAAGTGCCCTTAGGCAGACTGAAGATACTGTGAAGAGAAAACTACTTTCTTCTCTGAGGGAAGTTTTAGCCCTGTTTTAATGTTATTATATTGGATGTTTTAAAACTGTTTTTATTATGTTTTTATGGTTGTAAGCCGCCCCGGGCTGCTTCTGCAGGAGGGGCGGGGTATAAATTCTCGAAATAAATAAATGAATAAATAAATAAATGCAACAAATTTACGTAGCTGCTCTCTTTTGAATAAGCAGGCCGAAGAACTGCAAGCCTCTATCAAGGACCTTTATTTTGTTCTAGTTCCCTCAGCAAATAACCTGGGCTCTTCCGAAAGATATTTCTTTCATATAAAAAATGTATGGAAAAAATTGGGGGGTCACGACCCAGCCAGAGGCCCCCATCTTTTGACACTCTCCTTATCATTTCTGCTTTTGCTTGGCTTTACCTCCAAAGTCAGCAATTACAAAAGGAAGCTACGATTTGCGCTAGGTTGAAGACCCATCTGTGGGAAGCTAATTGTTTTCCCGCCCTCGCTGCCCTATTTATTTTCTGTTTCATCATCTCTAGAAGTGCACATGAACCAGAGGCCAGTGCAATCATGGCAGCCGCCCACACTGACAGCACATGGTCTTATTTTTCTTGGCAGCAATTATTTACCCAGCCTGTCAACTTGCTGATGACATTGAAATAGCATCTGTTTTGCACTGTCTGCATCACTTAATACAGTAAGACACAATTTTCTGGACCATTTCATTGGTTTCTCTGACGTCTTTTCTTTATTTAAGATTACCATTGTTGGCATTTTTCCTTAGCTTGGGCTTGGCTTGTTAACTGTATCCTTCTTAATTTGGGAAGCTAATTTACTGCTGCGAATTAGCTATTTAGCTCTCATGGTCAGTTTTCCTTGCCTATTGCTTTGCTGACAAACTTGTCTCATACCTGCGTGATACACACTCCCCCTCTCAGGTGATTGTGTGGCTTTTTTACTCTGTGTGTTTTCAACAAACAGGGTTAAAGGGAAAGTGCTCCTGAGCCACTGTATGGTACAGTAAGATAAGGCTGACTGGAACCTACAATAAAACCTGGGGTACTGCAAGCCACAGTATATTCAGTTTGAGTTAAATGAAAGTCAGATACCAAATAAGGGGTTGTTCCTCTCTATTCTAGCTTCACAATTTCAGACAGCTCCGCTGTAATCATAATTTGGTGGGACAGCTTGTCAGTTTGGAGTCAGAGAGGAGAGAGCTGCAGCCTGGTTGGAGGTTGCATGGTGCAGTCTGGGGCAAAAGGCTACAGAGAAACAGCCTTTTGGGGAGCCCCAGTGCTGGACCTGGGGGGCCAGGGTTCAGCAGGATCCTACTGGAGGAAGGAGAGAAGTGTGGGGATTTTGAGGGCTGGGGTTGGCCCCGGGGGAGGTAGGGGGCAAGGCAACCAGACGGAGGGGGGCACGCACTCTCTCCGGGGGGTGTGAAGCAGCAAGGCTATGTACGGAAAACACGCCCTCAGGGTGGAATAGGGCTAGCAGGATGCGTAGTCCCCAGCCTGTCTCATCATTGGGCATCTGGGTAATCACATGCCTTAATTGCCGCTGGATCCACACACACACAGGGATAGGAGGGAACAAGGGCAGGGAAGTGAGGCTGGTGGGCTGCGGGGGTGCGAGAGTCCCAGGGAGGGGGTGAGGCAGGATGGGGCTTGCGTTCCAGGGAGAGCCCCAGGGGGGAGTGCTCCCCTGACACACTTACCGTACCAATACTGGTTGCTACAATCACTCACACACGCAGGCACCACACTCACTCAGGTCAGTCACACAGCAGAAGCTCCAAGGGATTCGTAATCCAAGGCACAAGGGCACAAGAAGGGGGGCCAGTCTCACGGGCACAAGGCTCGATCACCAGCAACGTCCCTAGCCCTGCATCGGGCTTTTATCCCCCAGTGCAGGGCGTTGCCGGAGTCGCGCTGAGCGACGCAGCGCTGGGGGCGTGGTTCTCTCTGACGTTGCTCCGCCCTGGTCTCCGCCCCCCGGGGTTCTGGCGCGGAGCAGCGGCGCGGCGTCCTGAAGTTTACCCGGCAGGGGCCCTGCCGGTGGAGCCGCTGGGCGTGCTGGAGGGGTTTCCCTGTTGCGGGTGGTGGGCACGGCAGGGGACTGATCCAGTGCCACGAGGGGACCCGCTGATGCCGCAGGTGGAGGTGTGGTGGCAACGGTGGGGGCTTTGGGGGTGTGGGCCCTTACAGCACCCCCCCTCCAAGGTTGATGCAGGAGCGTGGGGCGAGGTTTGAGGGGGTAGCGCATGTGAAAGTAGTGTACCAAACGAGGGGTGTGTACGTCCGCTGCTTTTTCCCAAGACCTTTCTTCGGGACCGAAACCTTTCCACTCAAGCAGATACCATAATCGTCCGTGCCGACGGCACGAGTCCAGAATTTGCTGTACTTCATACTCTTGGGTCGACGGAAGGGGTCCCGTTCGTTTGTTTTCGGGCTGTCGGGGGGTTTGGGCGGCCTTTAGTTGGGAGACGTGAAAGGTGGGGTGGATGCGATACTGCGCCGGTAACTTGACCCGATAGGCGACGTCATTTATCTTTTGGCATATGGGGAATGGGCCCATATACCGATCGTCGAGCTTTGCTGATGGCCGTGCGGAAGGGTACTTCCGGCGGTCCACCCAGACCCAGTCCCCTAGGGCGTACTGTGGGGCGGTTTGACGATGTCGGTCGGCATATAGTTTATACTGTTGCCGGGCGCGCTGGAGGTTCGTACGGGCATTGATTTGTGCCTTGCGGATGCGTGCGATAAGCGCCCCTGCGGCCGGAACAGAACAAGGAGTTACTTCTGGTATACAAAGGGACGGATGATACCCATAGGTAACAAAAAAAGGTGAGTTCCCCAGGGACGCATTGAGGGTATTGTTGTAGGTGAACTCAGCGATGGGTAACAGCTCATGCCAATCATCCTGATGGTATCCGGTATAGCAACGCAGGTATTGTTCAAGCGTCTGGTTTACGCGTTCCACTTGCCCATTCGTTTGTGGGTGGTATCCGGAGGTCAGGCTACGCTTTATGTGGAGATTCCGTAATAATTCCTTCCATAACCGTGACGTAAACTGAGACCCTCGGTCTGACACAATCTCAAGGGGTATGCCGTGTAGTTTAATAACATGCTGAAGAAGCAACTGGGCGGTACCACTTGCGGTAGGTAATCCGGGGGTGGCGACGAAGTGTCCCATCTTTGTGAAGTGATCTACAATCACTACAATTGTCGTATACGTAGCAGAGGGGGGTAGGTCCACAATAAAATCTAGCCCGATTCGTTGCCAGGGTCCTTGTGGTAAGGGGGCCAGCTGCAGCAACCCCTGCGGCCGGTGTCAGGGAACCTTAGTTCGAGCGCAGGTGGCGCACTGTTTGACGTAGTGGGCCACATCCTGGCATAGCGTAGGCCACCAGAAATGCCGTTGGAGTAAGGCAAGGGTACGTCGAACCCCTGGGTGTCCAGCCAGTGGGGCGTCGTGATGCCCCCAGAGCAATGGTTTACGGGCCTTTGGGGGGACCACGAGTCGCTGTTGATAGTACAGCAACCCGTCTCGCCCCTTCTGTATCTTCGGGGCGAGCCCGGGGCTGAGAGGGTTGGGAAACTTGCGAAATTGAGAAGAGGTAAGAAGGTTAATCGATGAGGTCCGGGCCTCCAAGATGGGTTCTCCCCGGTTGTCGGGGGGATCTCCTGGCTCCGTACAGCGGGAAAGGGCGTCAGCCAAGATATTTTGGGCGCCAGGGCGATAGCGGATCTGAAAGTGGAATCGCGTAAAAAAAAGAGCCCAGCGTCCATGTCGGGAGTTGGTAATGCGGGTGGAGTGTAAATAGGTGAGGTTCCGATGATCCGTCACTACGGTGACGGGGTGCTTGGCCCCTTCGAGGTAGTGCCTCCAGGACTCAAAGGCGGCTTTGATTGCTAGAAGTTCACGATCTAAGACCGTGTAATTTTTCTCTGCGCTGTTGAGCTGCCGGGAGTAGAACGCGCAGGGTAATAAGCGGTCCCCCCCTGGTCCTGGTTGTAAAAGCGCCGCTCCGATGGCGACGCTGGACGCGTCTGTTTCCACTGTAAACGGTTGGTCGAAGCGGGGATGTTGAAGGATGGGGGCGCGAGTAAAAGTAGCCTTGACAGCCTCAAACGCCTGTTGATGCGTGGGTCCCCATTGGTACTGCACTCCTTTCCGTAACAAGGCTGTTAGGGGTGCCGTTAGCTTCGCATAGTTAGCAATATACTGCCGATAATAGTTCGCCGTGCCAAGAAAACGTTGTAAGGCTTTTACGGAGGACGGCGGGGTCCATTGTGCAATAGCACTTGTCTTTCTAGGGTCCATCTTGATTCCATGTGGCGAGATTATGAACCCGAGGAATTCAATGGTCGTCACATGAAAGGCGCATTTCTCGTGTTTACAGAACAACCGGTTCTGTCGTAATCGTTGTAGTACCTTCTGTACTTGGGGAATGTGTTCTGTTAGGGTATTTGAGAAAATGAGGATATCGTCCAGATATGCTACCACACACGTATCCAGCATATCGCGAAGAACATCATTTATTAAGTGTTGGAACGTGGCCGGTGCGTTTGCTAAACCGAACGGCATCACGAGATACTCGAAATGCCCGTAGCGAGTTCGGAAGGCGGTCTTCCACTCATCCCCGGGGCGAATGCGTAGGAGGTTATATGCGCCCCGGAGATCGAGCTTAGTGAAAATCTTGGCCCCATGCAGCCGGTCAAGCAGCTCGGGGATCAGCGGGAGGGGGTAGCGGTTCTTGATTGTTATCGCATTGAGCCCCCGATAGTCAATGCAGGGGCGCAGCCCTCCATCCTTCTTGGGGACGAAGAAGAGGGGAGCCCCTGCCGGGGAGGTGGAATGGCGGATGAACCCCCGCTGCAAATTGTCATCTACATACTCTTTTAAGGTTTCCAGCTCGGGAGCGGACAAGGCATAAATCCGGCCGTACGGTGGTTCTGCGCCGGGCATCAATTCAATGGGGCAGTCATAGGTCCGGTGTGGCGGCAGACTCTCGGCTTCTTGTTTACTAAAAACATCTTGGAACATTACGTAGGGAGCGGGCAGCTGGTTAGGGACCTCCCCGGTAGTTGTAGCCAATAGCGTCAGTCGGGGTGGGTTGTGGAGGCAGACGGTGGTGCAATGTTGGGTTCTAAAGGCGATCGTCCCCTGGGCCCAGTGGATCTCTGGATTGTGTTGGCAAAGCCAGGGCATTCCCAACACCACCTCGAACATGGGGGATGCCACCAGGTCAAAACACATCTGCTCGATGTGGGCCCCGATGGCGACCTGGAGCGGGGTGGTTTGCCACACCAAGGGCCTGGAACTAAGGGGTGATCCGTCAATGGTGTGCACCTGCTCCGGGGTTGGCCGGGGGGTGTGGGGTAGGGAATGGCGCCGCAAAAACCCCTGATCCATAAAGTTCCCGGAGGCCCCAGAGTCGACGAGCGCTCAAGCAATCACACTGCGGGAGGTATCACCCCTCAGAGTGACCGGAATCCGTAGGTGGTGCCCCTCTGCGCCGTTCCCCCCCAATAATCGAGGTATTTCGGATAGGGTGGTTAAATTCGCCCCCGGGAGCCCCCCTACAGTTCCCGGGGCCGGGCTTTTCCCGCTTCCCTTCGGGTAGGGGGCAGGGCTGGACACTCCCGTGCGAAGTGTGAGGATTCGCCGCAGTAGAAACAAAGCCGGGAGTTGCGCCGGTGCTTGCGTTCTGCGGCCGTTAATGGCCCCCGGGAGGCTCCAATCTGCATGGGTTCCCCCTCGGCCTCTCGGGCTGCTTCTCCCCTTGTGGGGGGAGGGAGCAGCATGCGGGGTCCTAGGGCCCGGAAAGGCTCCTGTCATCTCTCTCATCGTTGTTCCCCCAAACGCTCGTCTATCTGGACGGTAAGGGTAACCAGCGCCCCCCAGGATTCGGGCAGGGTAGTAACGGCAAGTTGGTCCTTCAATTCTTCGCTCAATCCTTGCCTATACATTACCCGAAGCACGTGGTCTGGCCAGTTAAGGTCCACAGCCAGTTGTTGGAATCTGGTTACGTACTCGAGTAACGGGCCTTTTCCTTGCTTGAGCCCCATAATGGCGGTCTCCGCATCCTTGACCCTATGCGGGTAGTCGAATAAAAAGGTAAATTCTTGCACGAACCGGGCATAGTCCTGCAACAAGGGGCTCTTGCTTGTAAGTAGCGGGGTGGCCCATGCCAGCGCGTGTCCTTCCAGTAATCCAATTATATAGGCTACTTTCCTAGGATCAGTATTATAGGTGTGGGGTTGCATGGAAAAGGCCAATTTGCACAAGGCAATGAACGCTCTGAACTGTCGCCGATCCCCCGCATACTTTGTAATCTTGGGCCCTTTGGGTTCTCGTGGCAGCGAGACAGGGGCGTCCCCTGGTGGGACCAGCACTACCGGGGGTGTGGCTGAGCCGCCACTTCCTCCCCGGCCTGTTGGTCCTTGAGGTCCTTCACTTCCATAGCAAGGGACTTGACTATCCGTGTCAATTCCTGAACCTCGGCGGAGAGTTGCTCCATGGGCCTGCAGGCCCACCGAGTGGGTAGGGGTCCTTCAGCGAATTGAAAGCTGGTGATTCTGTGGGGATTTTGAGGGCTGGGGTTGGCCCCGGGGGAGGTAGGGGGCAAGGCAACCAGACGGAGGGGGGCACGCACTCTCTCCGGGAGGGGTGAAGCAGCAAGGCTATGTACGGAAAACACGCCCTCAGGGTGGAATAGGGCTAGCAGGATGCGTAGTCCCCAGCCTGTCTCATCATTGGGCATCTGGGTAATCACATGCCTTAATTGCCGCTGGATCCACACACACACAGGGATAGGAGGG
>QEPC01006267.1:917909-945085 GCA_003113815.1 Sphenodon punctatus
TATATATATATATATATATATATATATATATATATATATATATATATATATATATAAAGAGAGAGAGAGAAATTGTAAGCCACCCCGAGCTGTTCCAAGAGGGGCGGGGTATAAATGTAATAAATAAATAAAATAAATAAGAAGGAGGGAAGACATTTTAGCAACAATGGGGTGTGCAAGTGTGGTGGTAGAGGAGGAGCAAAGTTTTGGGATGATGATTATAGTCAAACATGATGTAATCTACTTGGAAAAATTGCTTTGCCACTGACTATGCAACTCTGCCTGTCAGTATTGGGGAAATTATTACCAGGAATCTGTGTTCACTGCATTTTCCCCATTGGCGGCAATGGGGAAAACACAGTGAACATAGGTCATAAGAACATAAGTCCCGTACTTAGTCAGACCAATGGTCCATCAAACCCAGCATCCTGTCTCTGACAGTGGCCAATCTCTGTCTCTTGGGAGAAGTACCCAACAGGTCACAATGGGTACCTTCCCTGTTGTTTCCCTGTTGTTTCAGCCCCCAACAGTAAGAGGTTATGTCCCCAAAACATTCTTGACTAATACCCATTAATGGACCTATCGTCCAAGAACTTATCCAATCCCTTTTTAAATTAGCTACACTACTGGTCTCGACCACTTCCTCTGGCAGTAAATTCCACAAGTTAATTGTACGCTGAGTGAAAAAAATACTTTCTCTTATTTGTTTTAAATCTGTTGCCAGTTAATTTCATGGAGTATCCCCTTGTTCTAGTACTGTTAGAGAGGGTAAATAACTGCTCCCTATTTACGTGTTCCACACCACTCATGATGATTATATAAACATCTATCATATCCCTTCCTGTCGTCTCTTTCCAAGCTGAAGAGCCTCAACCTATCCATCCTGTCTTCATACAGGAGCCATTCCATACCCTTGATCATTTTTGTTGCCCTTCTCTGTACCTTTTCTAGTTCTACTACGTCTTTTTTTGAGTTGGGGCAACCAGAACTACACGGACTATTCCTGCTGCGATCTGACCATAGATTTACATAGAGGCATTATGATCAGTTTTATTCTCCATCCTTTTCTAAATGATTTTTGTTTGTTTTTTTAACCACTGCCACACACTGAGCTGAAGATTTCAATGCATTGTCCACAATGACTGCAAGATCCTTCTCCGGAGTGGTAACTCCTAATTTAGAACCCAGCATTGTATACATATAGTTTGGGTTATTTTTCCCTATGTGCATCACTTTGCACTTGTCCACATTAAAATTCATCTGCCACTTAGAAGCCCAGTCTCACAAGTTCCTCCTGTAATTCTTCACAGTCCACTCTGGTTTTAACTACCTTGAATAATTATGAACGCTTTCAGAGGTCCATAAAAATGTACTTACACGTTTGGGCAGTGGGATGCACATGCTTATTAGGCGTGGCTTTGATAATGTTGGAAAGGTGCGTCGCACATGATTGAAGCTTCTTGGCACTCTAACAAATGTGCTATACTGAACTGCAAAATGCATCTCAGTACAGTGCATTTCTCAGTGTGCTGAAAAGCTTCAGTCTTCAATGGAGCACCTTTCTGACATTATCAAAGCCTCACCTAATTTACATGTGCATCCCGCTGCCTGAACTCATAAGTACACTTTTATGCATGTTGGAAAACGCCCTTTGTGTCGTCTACTAATTTGATCACCTCACTCTTTATTCTCTTCTCCAGATCATTAATGAATATATTAAACAACACTGGTCCCAGTACAGATCCCTGGGGCACTCCACTAGTTACCTCTCTCCGCTGTGAAAATTGCCCATTTAGTCCTACTCTTTGCTTCCTATCTTTTAACCAGTTGCTGATCCATGACAGGACACTGCCTCTTATCCCATGTCTCTTTAATTTCCTAAGGAGTCTCTCATGAGGACTTTAGCAAATGTATTCTGAAAGTCCAGGTACACTATATTGACTGGATCACCCTTATCTACATTCTTATTTACACCCTCAAAAATGTCCCTGACAGCTACTTAATAGATATACAAAGGCTCCCCATGGAATATTGGGTAGTGATTCTTTATGTAAATTTTCTGTGCCACAGACTGGAAAATCCACAAAACCAAAAATGGATCCAAACTATAGGCAAGAGAAGTCTGATTGTGAGGTCTTGGTCTGCTTGCTTTGTTAGGTGCTCCAGACATTTTCCTTTGAATATGAAATACCAGGTCTCTGTGAGTGACCTGCTGATGCAAACCCATTATCTAGAGGAAGATTTTAAATTCATTGAATTGACATAAAGGTGAATCGTTATGGTAAAGAGGAGACATGGATGCACTTTCTAATAAACCGGTGCAGAATCGCTCTGAACTCTCCCACAGAAAGTAACAAAGTTCACTGATTTGCATGCGGAGAGCTAATAGCATCCTGAAGTCACTGTATCTTGTTGTTGTGTTGGGCTGTGTTCTGGGTAAGACCACAACAGTATGAAATCATGGAAAGGATTGAAAGACAGCTACTTGAGAGCCCTCCTGCTTGGGGTGGGACATTGGATGGGAAAGGTGCATTGTATCTCAGGCAGGACTGCCAGATGCACAGATGAAAACCTGGGTATGGTCCAGCTTTTGAGGGAAGCAGATTGGCATTTCAGTGGGGGCAAGACCGACTCTTTGAGCCAGCTTTATTTTGGGGAAAGGAGAAGAAATTGCCATAGTAAAAAAGGGAATAATAAAGTAAAGGGAAGGAGAAACAGAAGTGTCTTGTGACTGTTCTGATTTATGGGCCTCGGCGAGCACCAGTTTTTCATGTTCAAAGGAAAAGACGTGACAGCAAAGAATGCTGTTTCTCCTGCGTAGGGTTTTTAATGCACTGGCAGCTTTTTCAGTCTGTGCTAAAAAGGTGGGGAGGTCAAAGAATTTACAATGAGATCTTCTAGCTGTTTAGCATTGGTACAAGCCCTTTGTGCCGGTGTGAATCCCATTCCGTTCAATGGCTCATGGGTCTGAAGGCTCGGAGGCCCTGGCGCCAACATTATTCTATGGGAGGACGGTGTTGTTAATCTAAGTACAAATCATCTTTCGCTACGGGCAGCACCGAGAGCAGTGTTCTCAAGCTTTTTGCCTGTGTGTGTGTGAGTCAGTCAGGACCTGAGCAGCTTGAACTCATGAGGACTCAAGGGAGCAGCGACTTCCCTTCTGCATCAGTGCCTCAGCCCTCACTTTTTCCAGAGAAGGCTCTTCTGCACTGACCAGGTCACGCCTCTTGACTTCGTGGTTGGCTGCCATCCAGGATATTTATTTATTTTTCATAATTTATAACCTGCCCCCTCCTGCCCAGTGGCATCTCAGGGCAGCGTACAATAAATAAACAGAATATAAAAATACAATACAAAAACCTTAAACATTTTAAAATTTAAACAAATGTGGCCCAAGTAACCCAGTACCTCACCCCCCCAAGAAACACCCTCACCATCACTACCCATCCCCCTCACCAAACACCTGGCAAAACAGCCTGGTCTTGCATTGTCTGCAGAAGGAGAGGAGATCCGGATTCCAGAGGAATCCCCACCGGGGGGGTGTGGGGAGTTCCACAGCTGAGGTGCAACCACCGGGAACACCCTCTCCAACGTCACCCCATGAGATACCCGTGGGACCTTCAAGAAGGTGCCCCTGGCTGACCACAAGGGCTGACCCAGGACATGGGGGGTGAGGCGGTCCCGTAGGTACATGGGGCCCAAGCCGTGTAGGACTTTAAAGGTAATATTAGTCAACACCTTGAATCGGGCTTGGAAGACTATAGGCAGCCAGTGCAGTGAGCAGATCACCGGTGTTATGTGCTCGCGGCAGCCCATCCCCATCAGAAGGCCGGCTGCCACATTCTGCACCAGCTGCAGTCTCCAAACCGTCGGTAGCCCCACTAGAGTGCGTTGCAGTAGTCCAATCTCAAAGTGATAAATGCATGGATGACGGTGGCCAGATCAGAGCCTGAGATATATAGGGCCGAAGACGACAAACCACATGTAACTTCCAAAATGCACTCCTCGCCACAGCCACCACCTGGGCATCCAGGCAGATCTGTAAGTTGAGGAACACTCCCAGGCTCTGCACCTGAGGGACCAAGGAGGGACGCACCCCATCGATGACTAGGGTCTCCATTCCCTCATCCCTTCCCACCAATATCACTTCCATCTGGTCGGGATTCAGCCTCAGACAGCTCGCCCTTATCCAATCCCCCATCGCAGCCAGACACCAGTTAAACACAGACTGCAGGTCTTAGGTCAGATGAAAATGAGAGGTAGAGCTGGAGTCATCAGCATATTGATGGCATCCAACTTCAAACCCTCTCACAATCTCAGTCAAAGGCTGCATGTACACTTTGAACAGGAGAGGGGACAAAATACATCTCTGTAGAACTCCACACGTAAGATCCTGGGGGGAGGATATAGAATCCCCCAGTACCACACACTGAGTTCTTCCAGCCAGGAAAGAGCAGAACCATTCAAGAATAATTCCACCTATCCCAGCATGGTCCCGCAGGTGAGTCACCAATGGTACATGGTCAACAGTGTCAAAAGCCACTGACAGATCTAACAGAATCAGAAGGGTGGACCGACCTTGGCCAAGATCATTGACCAAGGCCAAAAGCACAGTCTTAGTGTATGTTTCGATTATGTATTATTTAGATTATGTATTATTATATTATGTACTGTTTGTTATATATCTATATTGTATTTCATTTGTGAGTGTAAGCCGCTACAAGACACCTCTGGTGTAGTCTGCGGGGTACAAAACTAAAATGAAATACCCTGGACAAAAGTCAGACTGCGAGGGATCAAGAAAACTGATGTAATTCAGATGCCTCTGGAGCTGCTGGGCCACCTTGGAAGGTTAGAGACTGGTCGATAACTGGCAAGGGAGTCAATGTCAAAAGATGGCTTTTTGAGCGAAGACCACACCACAACCTCCTTCAGGCACCCTATAACCTTGCCCTCCACAAGGGAGGCATTGACAACCCCCACCAGCAATGGCCCCAATGTCTCCCGGCTGGCTTTCACCAGCCAGGACAAGCAGGGATCCAGTTTTCAGGTTATGGCCCTCACAGCCCCTAGTAAGGATGTGCGAACAGAACCAAGTTCGGAAATTCAGTTCGGATCGGTTAGGTTCAAAAATTGAGTTCGGTTCTGACGTTCGGTTCAGTCAACCGAACTAGTCGAGTTCGGTCAAATTCCGAACTTCCGAACTGAGTTCATACATTCAAAACAGGTGTTTTAAAGCTGTTTTTGGCCTTCCGAACTGGTTCAGATTCGACCAAACAGTTTGGTCAAATTCGAGTTCAGTTCAGAAGTTCGGTGCGGTCGACCAAACTAGTCGAGTTCGGTCCGAACTCCGAACCTCCAAACGGATTTCGCACATCCCTAGCCCCTAGCACCTCCACTGCATCAGTGGGAAATACCTGCTGAAACTGATCCCACAAAACTGGACCAGATGGGGCATCCATAACTTTGGGTACACCGGCCACATCAAGCGGCGCGTCGATATAAGCCCAGCTGGTAGCAACAGAGATCTGGGCAGAGCAATAACTCACTTCCTGCCCTTGCTCTTTCACCGTTGCTCTTTTCCTTGATTCCGTGTCTCTGCTCTGGCCTTTGTTTCCAGTCCTGCTTTGTTTCTTGTCTCCAGCCTTTGGTCTGCTTTGCTCTAACCCTTCAGCCTTGAATCCTGACTCCCAGTTTTGGCTGCAACCTAACAGTGTGACCCCATTTTGAGACTTAAATATCATTCTGCGATCCCAGTCAGCAACAAAGGTACTAAATATTTTAGAATCCTAGAATTTTAGAGTTGACTGGGGCCTCGAGGGGGGACACGCACACGCACACGCACACGCACACGCACCCCTGCAGATGGCATCTTTACTTGTGGTCCTGATTCATAGTTTGGGAACTTCTTATCTATAGGAATTAATGAGTATACAAGCATTGTATAAATGTCACAAGCGCACAGCTCTTCCCAAAACAGTTTATAGTCCTGGGCCCATATCTGCAAACATCTACATGCCCCTAAGCATGAAGTCAGTGGGATTATGGAGGTGGGAGTGGCAGTGAATACACGAGCATATACACAGGATTGAGGCTGGGTGT
The DNA here is from genome assembly GCA_003113815.1 of Sphenodon punctatus. Classification (NCBI taxonomy): domain Eukaryota; kingdom Metazoa; phylum Chordata; class Lepidosauria; order Sphenodontia; family Sphenodontidae; genus Sphenodon; species Sphenodon punctatus. The sequence continues at coordinate 924,012 of QEPC01006267.1, forward strand.
TGAAATCTATTTGGGCTAATGGAGATCCATGCATGGGATGGAAGGCTCTTTCATCCTGGGAAAGATCAGGTCCAAGATCAAATATACCTGAAAGGCATCCTTCAAAAAGGCACCTTTGTTCATATTTGTGACCAATATTCAAGCCTGCTCTGTGCTACAAACTAAGAACTAGAAATACCTAAAGTGATAGCACAAAATACAAACATTAAGCATTTGTAACTTAGGGTATTTTCAGACGTTACGAGATCACAGTGAACCACGGTGAATACGCACCTGTGGTCAATGTGTCTCGAACGTCTGTTTGGCGGCCGCCAGAGGTTCACCATGGTCAATACCCGCATGGGGTCAATTTGAACCACGCTTCCCGGGCTAGCGGGGGGAATGTCCCGGGAAGAGTGGTCAAAGAGATCCCCAGCGGGGACCAAAAAAAAGTAACATCTGGCCGTGGCGAATCCGGCCCGACGTGGTGGCCGCATTGGCCTCGCCGCCTGCCCGTCTCCCCGGAGGGTGGGCGGCGGGAGCGTGGAGGGGGCGGGGCCGTGCGGCCGCACGTTGCACCGCGCGGCCCCGCCCCCTCCCAGATTCCCCGCTGGGATCCCCCCTGCACGTCTGTTACAGCGTGACGGGGTGACCCCGGCAGGGAATGAATGGGGTGATTTTGGTACGGGGCCAACGGGGCCCGTAACGTCTGAAATCACCCTTAGTAAACACCTTGTCTTTTAATCTGGATTGCTTCATCTCCTAAACAGCAACAAGCCAATTTGGGAGTTTACATTGGAGCAAATCTGAAATTAATATCAATGGGGTCAAATTTTGTTTTCTGCTGCTCTGGGTCCACAACGACAGGATAATCTTCCGCTATGAAAGTCAATGGGCGCCTTGCCATTGACTTTCAAAGTGGAGGATTGTGCTCTGAGAACAATATCCCACAGGACCCACTTACTAAAAATAGATTGCTGCTGTTCTTGAGCCAACTTGACTTTTAGAAAGCTACCTCTGGCTGGGATGTCTGAGGAGGACCCAGACTTAAAACTGTCCTACAAATAGATACGTTGTGTTCTGTTTTCTTTGACAGGATGTACATTTTAGAGGCTGTATCCTTCTCAAATCATTGAGGCTATTTCTATGTAAATGATGCCTCTTTAGTGGGAGGAAAGTGGAGATTGTATCCCATTGTAGTGCAAAGGTAGTGTTTTTATCCATAATTTATCAACCTCGCTTTAGTGACCCCCTCCTTCAGGAAAATGGAGCTGCCAAAAGAGGTTTTCCCAAGAGCTGAATTACTATTGACAGGGAACATTGTATCCTATGATTTCACCTGCTCCACGTTGGGTGTTTTCAAATGATTGTGGGGCTGCTCCCCCTCAGAGCTGGTCTGGGGGTGCACTCCTGCATCTGGCTACTCCTAACGCCACCTGGGTCTGGATCAGACAGACCTGGAGGGTTCCCTTGCCTGCGGTTCACCCACGTAGTGCCCCCACACCATAGAGTTGCAGGCGAGAGCATCTGCAATGCTAGGGTGTTGTCCAGGGCAACAGCTGGCTGGAAGCAGAGCAGCAGTGTGGGGCACAGGCCACTGCTCTGCTTTGGGCTGGTGCCCCAGGTTTGTCCAGCCCGGTCTGCCAGTGGCGTTCTGGAGCACTGCCACTAGGGCTGCCCCAGAGCAGGCCTGGCCTGCTCTATGCCTGCCCCGTCTACACATCTGGTGGGTGCCTTTGGACAGACAGGCCACCTAGAGGTGAAGCGGGTTGGTGCAGCCAGCATCAGGGCAGCCCATCTCTCTAAAAACACCCATTGAGTCTGATGTAGGGGATATGAAGCATTATTAGTTTCCGTTCTCTCCCAAGGTCATAGTCTTCCACATACCCAACCTCTGATCTCAATCAGTGGTTGGGGTTGATCTAGGCTGACCTTGTTCCGGCTGGGTACTCTGTCCAGCACCAGCCCAGGCCAGAGGGTCAGGGAAGGGTGGGGGGGTAGCTATTATTCTTAGGGATGGGTTGGTCGCTTGGAGGTTCTCAGTGCAAAATGAGTCTGGAACAGAGGGCCTCCACCTGGTGTTTGATTTCTCCGGAGACGGACCAGAGGGTCTGGCCAGGGACAGGTTGGAGATTCTGCTAATGTACCGTGCATCTCACTGCATGGCAGTATATCTGTCTGCTCTAGCAGCTCTGGTCTTGGACCTGGTCTTGAAGTCCCCTAAGCTTATTGTTTTGGGGGACTTCAACATCCATGCAAAGGTTGGATTGCATGAGCTGGAGTAGGAATTCATTGCCGCCATGGCAACCATGGGTCTGTCCCAGGTGGTGACAGGCCCCACACATGAGCGGGGGCACATGCTAGACTTAGTATTCTGCATTGACCTTGAGGCAGAGGTTCGATGATTGGGGGTGTGGTGTGCTCACCCTTGCCTATGGTCAGACCATTACCTCCTGCGAACCTCCATCCCCCCGTGCATCTGTCTGACCATAGGGGTGCAGGACCAGTTCTGATGGTCTTCCCCAGGAGACTTATGGAACCAGAGGGGTTCCAGAATACTCTTGGGGAGATACCTGTTGACCTCAATGGCTGATCTAGTGGCCTTCTGGAATGGTTGACTGGCTGGGGTCATTGATCGGGTGGCTCCTAGGTGTCCGCCCCAGCATTTCAGCTCCACAGGTCCCCATGGTTTACGGAGGACCTGTGGCAGCTGAAGCATGAGGGGAAGTGGTTGGAGAAATGGTGGCGCTGTACTTGCGCTCAAGTAGATCGGTTGTGGCACAGAGCATTTTTGAATTCCTATGCCATGGCAGTGAGGACAGCAAAGAAGAGGTTCTTTGCTGCACTCATTGCTTCCACTCAGTTGTGTCCAGTGGAGCTGTTCTGGGTGGTGAGAGATCTCTTCACTCCAGCCTTTCTCCACCTGGAACCAGATTCATCCACGGCCCACTGTGACATGTTTTTAAGTACTTTGTGGACAACATCACTCACATTGAGCATGACTTCAATTCCACCATTTCAGAGACAGTGACAGAGTCAGAGGCTAGGAATGCTCTGTCTGGTCAGGATTTGTGGGAAGAATTTCAACTGGTGACACCTGCCAATGCAGCCAATGTGCTGGGGTCTGTTTGAGCAACGACTTGTGAAATAGATCCATGCCCCTCCTGGTTGGTGGTGAAAGCCACCAGGGAGATGTTAGGGCTGGTGCTGGCGGGGGTAATCAACAACTCACTTTGGGAGGGGAAGATGCCAGACTGCCTCAAGGATGCTGTGGTCTGGCCTCTCCTAAAAAACGCATCACTAGACGTTGGTACCCCAGCGAGTTACTGGCCTGTCGCTAACCTTCCCTTTTTAGGGAAGGTTATTGAATGGGTGGTGGTTCATCAGCTGTAGGCACATCTGGATGGCATTGGTTTTTCTTGATCCCACACAGACTGGCTTTCGTCCAAGTTACAACATGGAGACAGTGCTTGTGGTCTTTGTCGATGACCTCCTGGTAGAACTGGACAAGAGTTGTATGAACCTGCTGGTTCTATCAGTGACTTTTGATATCGTGAACCATGAGATGTTGGTGACGCGCCTGCGGGACCTGACAGTGGTGGACGGGACCGTCCCGAGATGGTTCCGTTCCTACCACGCAGATAGATCTCAGCAGTTGGTGCTACGGGACTGTACTTCATCCCATGGAGGCCTCCCATGTGGGATCCCACAGTGTTCCATTCTGTCCCCTCTCTTTTTCAATGTGTATATGAAGCCGCAAGATGAGGTTGTACACAGCTGGGGAGTTCATTGCCATCAATACATGGACAACATCCAGCTGTATTTTTCATTTTCATTCAACCTGGGTCCTTCTCTCTCATTGCTGTCCTGGTGTTTGGCTTCTGTGGGGGATTAGATTAGGTCGAGCCATATAAGACAGAGGTGATGCTAGTGGATAGGGCAATCAGAGGATGAGGTTGCCCGCATTATTGGCAGTATCCATTCTCCATTGGTTCCATCTGTGCAGAGCCTGGGGATGCTCCTGGATTTGCAGCTACACCTAGATTCCCAAGTGTTGGCTGTGGCCAGGAGTGCCTTCTGCCAATTACATCTGGTGAAGAGGCTCCGCCCATACGTCTCAGACTCCGACCTCACCAGTGTCATCTATGCATTCATCACCTTGAGGCTAGACTATTGCAATGCACTCTACGTGGGTTGCCCATGGTGACAGTTCAGAAGCTGCAGCAAGTTCAGAATGCAGCAGCCTGCGTGCTTACTGGGACGGGCCACAGGGAGCACATTCAACTGGTGCTTCAAATGCTGCACTAGCTGCCTATTGTCTTCTGGGCCCAATTCAAGGTGCTGTTTTTGACCTTTAAAGCCCTTCATGACCTGGGCCCTGTTTACCTGAGTGATTGCCCCCAGACCTCTGAGTGGCCCCTGAGGTTATCCGAGAGCACCATCCTGGAAGTCCCACATATCGGAAAGTCCAGACGGACAGGAGGGCGCTCTCAGAGGCTGAACTGTCGCTTTGAACCTCCCGCCCATTGGGCCCCGGATCGCTTTGCCTTCCAAAGAAACTGTAAGACCTGACTCTTCGTTTTTATGCACAGACCAGGTCTTATTTGTTTTAATATGTTATGTATGTTGAAATTTTATATTTATATATTTTAATGGATTTTGATATTGATGTTTTATTCTTATTATGATTATATTGCGTAAGCTGCCCCGAGTCGCCATGGCGAGAGGGGCAGGGTAGAAATGTAATCAATCAATCAATCAATCACATCCCCACCCCATCCTCATACCATTTCCTCTCACCAGGTGGACAAGGCATTCCTACCGCTAGAACCCAACCCACCCCCATGCTCATACCTCCCCAACCACCAACTAAGGGACTGTGGCCTTCCCAGCTTATTCTTCCCCTAGCCACTCCCCACCCATTACCTTCTCTAATGCATATGCCCCATAAAAACATTAAAAATACAAAATTACAATAACCTTAAATAGAGCTTCTGCCATCCCAATGCTAGTCCCAGCCCTTTGGCCACAAATGACCACCAACGGCTGGTAGTCGTGTCCTGACTCCTCTGATTTGGCTTTTACTACCTAGATCCTGACATGGTGTGTGTCCCTGACATTGTTTCTACTCTGATCCTCTGGCTCATCTCTGACTCGGCTGTGACCGTCCTGGATCCTGACTCAGCCTGTAGCCCATCCCTGACCCAGCCCACTGACCCCTACCCTGGTTCTAACCCCCACCCAAATCAGGCTCTGTCTGCTGGGCACCTGACACTACTATTCCAGAGCCATGCCAGCAGTCNACACGCACACGCACACGCACACGCACACGCACCCCTGCAGATGGCATCTTTACTTGTGGTCCTGATTCATAGTTTGGGAACTTCTTATCTAGAGGAATTAATGAGTATACAAGCATTGTATAAATGTCACAAGCGCACAGCTCTTCCCAAAACAGTTTATAGTCCTGGGCCCATATCTGCAAACATCTACATGCCCCTAAGCATGAAGTCAGTGGGATTATGGAGGTGGGAGTGGCAGTGCATACACGAGCATATACACAGGATTGAGGCTGGGTGTTGAAATCTATTTGGGCTAATGGAGATCCATGCATGGGATGGAAGGCTCTTTCATCCTGGGAAAGATCAGGTCCAAGATCAAATATACCTGAAAGGCATCCTTCAAAAAGGCACCTTTGTTCATATTTGTGACCAATATTCAAGCCTGCTCTGTGCTACAAACTAAGAACTAGAAATACCTAAAGTGATAGCACAAAATACAAACATTAAGCATTTGTAACTTAGGGTATTTTCAGACGTTACGAGATCACAGTGAACCACGGTGAATACGCACCTGTGGTCAATGTGTCTCGAACGTCTGTTTGGCGGCCGCCAGAGGTTCACCATGGTCAATACCCGCATGGGGTCAATTTGAACCACGCTTCCCGGGCTAGCGGGGGGAATGTCCCGGGAAGAGTGGTCAAAGAGATCCCCAGCGGGGACCAAAAAAAAGTAACATCTGGCCGTGGCGAATCCGGCCCGACGTGGTGGCCGCATTGGCCTCGCCGCCTGCCCGTCTCCCCGGAGGGTGGGCGGCGGGAGCGTGGAGGGGGCGGGGCCGTGCGGCCGCACGTTGCACCGCGCGGCCCCGCCCCCTCCCAGATTCCCCGCTGGGATCCCCCCTGCACGTCTGTTACAGCGTGACGGGGTGACCCCGGCAGGGAATGAATGGGGTGATTTTGGTACGGGGCCAACGGGGCCCGTAACGTCTGAAATCACCCTTAGTAAACACCTTGTCTTTTAATCTGGATTGCTTCATCTCCTAAACAGCAACAAGCCAATTTGGGAGTTTACATTGGAGCAAATCTGAAATTAATATCAATGGGGTCAAATTTTGTTTTCTGCTGCTCTGGGTCCACAACGACAGGATAATCTTCTGCTATGAAAGTCAATGGGCGCCTTGCCATTGACTTTCAAAGTGGAGGATTGTGCTCTGAGAACAATATCCCACAGGACCCACTTACTAAAAATAGATTGCTGCTGTTCTTGAGCCAACTTGACTTTTAGAAAGCTACCTCTGGCTGGGATGTCTGAGGAGGACCCAGACTTAAAACTGTCCTACAAATAGATACGTTGTGTTCTGTTTTCTTTGACAGGATGTACATTTTAGAGGCTGTATCCTTCTCAAATCATTGAGGCTATTTCTATGTAAATGATGCCTCTTTAGTGGGAGGAAAGTGGAGATTGTATCCCATTGTAGTGCAAAGGTAGTGTTTTTATCCATAATTTATCAACCTCGCTTTAGTGACCCCCTCCTTCAGGAAAATGGAGCTGCCAAAAGAGGTTTTCCCAAGAGCTGGATGACTATTGACAGGGAACATTGTATCCTATGATTTCACCTGCTCCACGTTGGGTGTTTTCAAATGATTGTGGGGCTGCTCCCCCTCAGAGCTGGTCTGGGGGTGCACTCCTGCATCTGGCTACTCCTAACGCCACCTGGGTCTGGATCAGACAGACCTGGAGGGTTCCCTTGCCTGCGGTTCACCCACGTAGTGCCCCCACACCATAGAGTTGCAGGCGAGAGCATCTGCAATGCTAGGGTGTTGTCCAGGGCAACAGCTGGCTGGAAGCAGAGCAGCAGTGTGGGGCACAGGCCACTGCTCTGCTTTGGGCTGGTGCCCCAGGTTTGTCCAGCCCGGTCTGCCAGTGGCGTTCTGGAGCACTGCCACTAGGGCTGCCCCAGAGCAGGCCTGGCCTGCTCTATGCCTGCCCCGTCTACACATCTGGTGGGTGCCTTTGGACAGACAGGCCACCTAGAGGTGAAGCGGGTTGGTGCAGCCAGCATCAGGGCAGCCCATCTCTCTAAAAACACCCATTGAGTCTGATGTAGGGGATATGAAGCATTATTAGTTTCCGTTCTCTCCCAAGGTCATAGTCTTCCACATACCCAACCTCTGATCTCAATCAGTGGTTGGGGTTGATCTAGGCTGACCTTGTTCCGGCTGGGTACTCTGTCCAGCACCAGCCCAGGCCAGAGGGTCAGGGAAGGGTGGGGGGGTAGCTATTATTCTTAGGGATGGGTTGGTCGCTTGGAGGTTCTCAGTGCAAAATGAGTCTGGAACAGAGGGCCTCCACCTGGTGTTTGATTTCTCCGGAGACGGACCAGAGGGTCTGGCCAGGGACAGGTTGGAGATTCTGCTAATGTACCGTGCATCTCACTGCATGGCAGTATATCTGTCTGCTCTAGCAGCTCTGGTCTTGGACCTGGTCTTGAAGTCCCCTAAGCTTATTGTTTTGGGGGACTTCAACATCCATGCAAAGGTTGGATTGCATGAGCTGGAGTAGGAATTCATTGCCGCCATGGCAACCATGGGTCTGTCCCAGGTGGTGACAGGCCCCACACATGAGCGGGGGCACATGCTAGACTTAGTATTCTGCATTGACCTTGAGGCAGAGGTTCGATGATTGGGGGTGTGGTGTGCTCACCCTTGCCTATGGTCAGACCATTACCTCCTGCGAACCTCCATCCCCCCGTGCATCTGTCTGACCATAGGGGTGCAGGACCAGTTCTGATGGTCTTCCCCAGGAGACTTATGGAACCAGAGGGGTTCCAGAATACTCTTGGGGAGATACCTGTTGACCTCAATGGCTGATCTAGTGGCCTTCTGGAATGGTTGACTGGCTGGGGTCATTGATCGGGTGGCTCCTAGGTGTCCGCCCCAGCATTTCAGCTCCACAGGTCCCCATGGTTTACGGAGGACCTGTGGCAGCTGAAGCATGAGGGGAAGTGGTTGGAGAAATGGTGGCGCTGTACTTGCGCTCAAGTAGATCGGTTGTGGCACAGAGCATTTTTGAATTCCTATGCCATGGCAGTGAGGACAGCAAAGAAGAGGTTCTTTGCTGCACTCATTGCTTCCACTCAGTTGTGTCCAGTGGAGCTGTTCTGGGTGGTGAGAGATCTCTTCACTCCAGCCTTTCTCCACCTGGAACCAGATTCATCCACGGCCCACTGTGACATGTTTTTAAGTACTTTGTGGACAACATCACTCACATTGAGCATGACTTCAATTCCACCATTTCAGAGACAGTGACAGAGTCAGAGGCTAGGAATGCTCTGTCTGGTCAGGATTTGTGGGAAGAATTTCAACTGGTGACACCTGCCAATGCAGCCAATGTGCTGGGGTCTGTTTGAGCAACGACTTGTGAAATAGATCCATGCCCCTCCTGGTTGGTGGTGAAAGCCACCAGGGAGATGTTAGGGCTGGTGCTGGCGGGGGTAATCAACAACTCACTTTGGGAGGGGAAGATGCCAGACTGCCTCAAGGATGCTGTGGTCTGGCCTCTCCTAAAAAACGCATCACTAGACGTTGGTACCCCAGCGAGTTACTGGCCTGTCGCTAACCTTCCCTTTTTAGGGAAGGTTATTGAATGGGTGGTGGTTCATCAGCTGTAGGCACATCTGGATGGCATTGGTTTTTCTTGATCCCACACAGACTGGCTTTCGTCCAAGTTACAACATGGAGACAGTGCTTGTGGTCTTTGTCGATGACCTCCTGGTAGAACTGGACAAGAGTTGTATGAACCTGCTGGTTCTATCAGTGACTTTTGATATCGTGAACCATGAGATGTTGGTGACGCGCCTGCGGGACCTGACAGTGGTGGACGGGACCGTCCCGAGATGGTTCCGTTCCTACCACGCAGATAGATCTCAGCAGTTGGTGCTACGGGACTGTACTTCATCCCATGGAGGCCTCCCATGTGGGATCCCACAGTGTTCCATTCTGTCCCCTCTCTTTTTCAATGTGTATATGAAGCCGCAAGATGAGGTTGTACACAGCTGGGGAGTTCATTGCCATCAATACATGGACAACATCCAGCTGTATTTTTCATTTTCATTCAACCTGGGTCCTTCTCTCTCATTGCTGTCCTGGTGTTTGGCTTCTGTGGGGGATTAGATTAGGTCGAGCCATATAAGACAGAGGTGATGCTAGTGGATAGGGCAATCAGAGGATGAGGTTGCCCGCATTATTGGCAGTATCCATTCTCCATTGGTTCCATCTGTGCAGAGCCTGGGGATGCTCCTGGATTTGCAGCTACACCTAGATTCCCAAGTGTTGGCTGTGGCCAGGAGTGCCTTCTGCCAATTACATCTGGTGAAGAGGCTCCGCCCATACGTCTCAGACTCCGACCTCACCAGTGTCATCTATGCATTCATCACCTTGAGGCTAGACTATTGCAATGCACTCTACGTGGGTTGCCCATGGTGACAGTTCAGAAGCTGCAGCAAGTTCAGAATGCAGCAGCCTGCGTGCTTACTGGGACGGGCCACAGGGAGCACATTCAACTGGTGCTTCAAATGCTGCACTAGCTGCCTATTGTCTTCTGGGCCCAATTCAAGGTGCTGTTTTTGACCTTTAAAGCCCTTCATGACCTGGGCCCTGTTTACCTGAGTGATTGCCCCCAGACCTCTGAGTGGCCCCTGAGGTTATCCGAGAGCACCATCCTGGAAGTCCCACATATCGGAAAGTCCAGACGGACAGGAGGGCGCTCTCAGAGCCTGCACTGTCGCTTTGAACCTCCCTCCCATTGGGCCCCGGATCGCTTTGCCTTCCAAAGAAACTGTAAGACCTGACTCTTCGTTTTTATGCACAGACCAGGTCTTATTTGTTTTAATATGTTATGTATGTTGAAATTTTATATTTATATATTTTAATGGATTTTGATATTGATGTTTTATTCTTATTATGATTATATTGCGTAAGCTGCCCCGAGTCGCCATGGCGAGAGGGGCAGGGTAGAAATGTAATCAATCAATCAATCAATCACATCCCCACCCCATCCTCATACCATTTCCTCTCACCAGGTGGACAAGGCATTCCTACCGCTAGAACCCAACCCACCCCCATGCTCATACCTCCCCAACCACCAACTAAGGGACTGTGGCCTTCCCAACTTATTCTTCCCCTAGCCACTCCCCACCCATTACCTTCTCTAATGCAAATGCCCCATAAAAACATTAAAAATACAAAATTACAATAATCTTAAATAGAGCTTCTGCCATCCCAATGCTAGTCCCAGCCCTTTGGCCACAAATGACCACCAACGGCTGGTAGTCGTGTCCTGACTCCTCTGATTTGGCTTTTACTACCTAGATCCTGACATGGTGTGTGTCCCTGACATTGTTTCTACTCTGATCCTCTGGCTCATCTCTGACTCGGCTGTGACCGTCCTGGATCCTGACTCAGCCTGTAGCCCATCCCTGACCTAGCCCTAACCTGACCCCTAACCTGGTCCTAACCCCCACCCAAATCAGGCTCTGTCTGCTGGGCACCTGGCACTACTATTCCAGAGCCATGCCAGTCAGTGTAACTGGAAGCAGAATATGCCCCCCCCGCCCCCCCCGGCGTGTTCTCCTGATGTTAATTTGGTAGAAGCTTATTGATGAAGAATCAAAAAAAGAGAAAAACAAGCAAATTCCCCTGCACACAAAGAGAGGAAATACAATTCTAGGTTAGCATAACATTCAGGAGTGGGTTACCAGCTCCATTCTGCCTGGCACTCTGCATTTCAAAGCACATATTATGTAGATTCTGGGTATTTACATGGCCCCTGTTTCCATAGGAGCCCGCTCCTTGCAGTCTTGAATGGTTTTATCCTCACAATAACCTTTTGAGGTAGGGAAGTGTGTTATTCCTACATTTCAATGATGGGATACTTTTCTAGTGCCAGAAGCGTAGACTTGCTAAAGATGAAAGGGGCCCAGATTAAATCCCACAGTAGACGGGATACTAAAGGAAGGACACAGAATGAGGCTAAAGCTGTGCAACTCACACAACATACTCCAGATCGGGCTCCTCCCAGACCTCAGTGGGGACTACTATGAGTCCAAAGTTTGGGCAACATGGCCGAAGTGACTTGTCCAAGCTCACACCTGGTGTCGGTAGCAGAGCAGGGAAGTGAATGCCAGTCCCTCAGGTCCTAGACTAGCCCTTTAGCCCCCACCCCATATTTCCTCTTATTCTATGAGCCTCGGCGATTAGCTAAGTAGGATTCCAGTAGGATTAGGCACGTTTGCTCTTCTGATGTTTCCAACAAGGTGATATCTAGCTTCTTAAAAATCCCCTCTCGTGCTCAACTTCCAAGGCTGATATGGCAAAGAATGTGCTTCAGTTTCTCTCTTACCTATTTATATCACTGCTCCACAGAACATTTGTAGTATCTCTAGCTTAGCCTGGGGAAATTTGGCAGTTCTTTTAATAACCCACTCAAGCACATATATTTCCCTAGGCGATATAGAAATGGCCCAATTTACTAATATGTGAGACAGAAGGGAAATGGGGGTGGGGGGACGACACTTTTTACCTGCATTTGAATATATAAATAATGCTATATGCGCTACAACATCATGATCCTGCCTCCCACCCCCACCCCCCCTTTAATCTCCACAGTGTTACACTGTTTAAATGCTCTACTCAATCTCTTTAAATGGGGTGGATAGAAATAAACGACTAGTTCTTTCTTCCTAGTAGGAGAGAAGACTTTTTTTTATAAATAAAAAAAGAAGAAGTTAACGCAAACCCTGAGTAAAACCAGATGTTTGCCAGTGGGACTGCTCTGAGGTCACAGCCCAGGCTATGACCCACCCAGCTGGGACAAAGTGGGCCAGAATGGGCTAGCACATCTGTTTCCGTGTGGCATACCTGCCCCAGGCCAGGGACTGCCATGTCTGGCTACCATGGCTGGGCCTCATTGCCTGCCATGGCTGTCCATCATGGAGGGGGTGTGTCCTGGGAGCAGGGGATGGGCAGACTGGCCGCTCACACATTTTTTGTGCTCCTGGCCCTAGCCAGACGGTGCAGGCGGCGGGACAGCTCCCCAGCAATGGGTACATCAGGTCATGTTGTGACACCGAACTGATGTACCCACGGCTCTGGGGCAATCCCGGGCCAACATCTGGCAACGCCTGCACACATGTGCGGGTGGGTTCTAGGCTAGAGATCTGCCAAGGTTACACTCCGGGGTAGCCGCCAACACGGCCCTGGGGCAATCCCGGGCCAACATATTTTAACTGTTTTAATTGTTTTTATTGTTGTTGTACGCCGCCCCGAGCTGCATTGCAGGAGGGGGCGGGATATAAATTTGAAAAATAAAAAAAATTATAAAAAAAATAAATAAATAAATAAAACATCTGGCGATGCCTGCACACATGTGTGGGTGGGTTCCAGGCTAGAGAGGGTCAAAGTTTAATCAAACTCATGTCTGTTTACCCCCTGTCACCCAGTGGGGAAGTGCTATACATTTTTTAGAGAGCTCAAATAATCATTGCCAAGGAAAAATATTCACAATTAGATAAATAATATTGTACAATTAGATAAATAAGGAAGTGAGAATCTACAGCTACTCTCCAGGAGCAGTGTATAGGTTGCTAGAGTTGTTCCACCAGCCTCTGAAATATGTATGTAGAAGGCTTGATGTATAAAAACAACACAGGATTTCCTTTTAAAGTTGATCTCCATACCATAAAATGCTGGTGGCTAAACTGAATGATAATGAAACCTGGAAATCCTGTCTAAGGTCAGCTCTGCTATGAGGAACAACCAGAGGAACCTTCAGCCTTTTACAGCTGGAATAGTTTTGGAATCTAGAGATGAATTAGAAAAATAACTAAGGAATAGTTGGCTTGTGGATTGTGGCCCAAGAGTTTGATTAAACATCAAATCAGTTTATCAACCCCCTGAGGCAGCATTACAGGACTGGCTGAAGATTACCACAAGGTGGAGATTTCCATGATGTTTGAATGGATCTACCATGTGGTAGCCCCAAGGCAATTTGCAATAGTAGTATCATGGATATTTTTTTCCCAGGACTACCACACAGTAGATCTGTTCACACATCATGAAAATTCCTACAGTGTGGTAAACCTGAGGCAAACCTATGGGGTTGCTTTGCATGATGTCTAGAAGCCACCCTTTAACTACACGAGGAAGCTAAAAAGAACTCTTAATTGCTCCATTAGTAGCTGTACTACTGGAGATATGATACCATCCACCCAGAAGAATGGCATTATTCTTGTCTGCTGTTCTTACTTACATCTTCCTGGTTGCTCCATCACTGACCTCAAACTTACACATTTTTTAAAGTATTAAACTTTAATTTATTATCATAATTCAACAATGAACAACATTTTCAGAGTGTATTAACTCTGTTTCTACAGAACAGCATTCTGTACAACGAATTTTATAATGTTGTCTACACTAAGGACAGAGTTAATGCACTCTGAAAAAGTTGTTCATTGTTGAATTTTGATAATAAATTAAAGTTTAATAATTTTAAAAATGTTTAAGTTTAGTTACTGGTAAAAATGAATAACAGTATGTATGGTAAGGAATTAAGTACATATATTACATTTGTGTTGATGAGGAAAAAATATTAAATATTCCTCCAATTATGAGATAATTTCCATGTTTTTTGGCGTTTATGTCTTGTCGCAATGTATGGAGTTGGAATGTTTTTTTTAATTATAATTGTAATGATTTTGTATGTTTTGTGGAGTTTAAGCTAGATTGCAAATGATTTTGTGCTGTTTTTGGCGAGGTAATTTTTTAGTTTTAAAAACTCTTGTGCATTTAACATTTTTTTAAACTGTCAAGTTTTTTGTTTTGGTTAATAACTATTCTAATCTAATCTATATGTCTACAATATATATCTATATCTAATCTATACTAATTATCTATATGTAATGTACAGGGGGGAGAAGGGCAGGGAAAGGGAGAAGGTAAAACGTAGGGTATGAGGAAGGAAAGGTATTGGTGGTAATGCAATGAGAGCTAGGAAGGGGTTTTTGTGTGCAAGCACCACAGTTCTGTAAATGCAACCTGACAAGCAGAGCTCTCACAGAACAGAGAGAAAAATCCTTGCCCTCCCATTATAAAGGGTTGCAGTGCCCTCCCCCAGAGCCCCCCTGATTGGCTGTGGGAGGCAGCAGGCATTGAGCAATCACAGAGTGCCATGAGACTGCTGGGGCCTGCTTACACTGCTGATTGGCCAGTGATACATCCATCAGATACTGCTGAGCTGCTCGCTCCTCCTAACACAGGCACAGTTCAAGAGTTCAACCCTGTTAAGACTCCGAGATGTCTGCTCCCTCCTCCCCTCTCCACATTTTCCCTCCAAAACCCAACTGCCACAGCACTAATAATAATGACAACGATAATGACATTTTTGTTTTTGTTATTGTTGTCATTATTCTCGGTTGTCTTTTTCGTTATTGCAATAACGAAAATGACAATTTTCATTATTGTTATTTTAATAACAATAATGACATGCACACTGCTATCTGAGGTGCTAGCCTGCATTTTCCTTTGCATTCTCACTTTAGGTAATTCTGTAGGTAAGTGTTTTGGCTGAATGCAGCCTTCAAAGATGTCTTCAAAATCTTATTTCCTTATTTTTTCTTTTCAGTTTTAATGTGAAATCTTTTGGTTTTAAAACCACAGGACTTAAAGGGTGAGGCCACACAAGACATGAACGCACCTTGAGCATAGTTATCCCACTTTGGGCAACGTTAACATGTAATTCAATGGATCCTATGGCCAGCAGCTGCCAGATGTTTACCCAGCTCCACCCTGGGGCGGGCTTCCAACTGACACACGATGCGTCCACCAGAGAAGACTGGTGATGCATTGCGTGTTAATGTTACCCAAAGTAGGATAACACTGCTCAAAGTGCGTTAACAGGCTGCCTCCCATGTAGGGCACCCAGGCTTGATCCGGTGCCCTTGGGGTCGTGAATGCAGTGGCTGGTGCCTCCACACCACCATGGCATCCTAGCTAGAGCCAATGGCTGGTGCTGTTTACCATCTCTTAGACCAATTAAGCCACACCCACAGATTCCTGTTTGGCTGCTGACCTGTATATAATCTGGGTGGCTCATCTGTCTCCAGTTCCTGGTGCCCAGTTGTGTGTCTCGGTTGTTATCTTTTGTGTCTCCACTGTATGTTTTCATGAACTTTGGACTGGTTCTGCACTCCTTGACCCTTGTGTCTCTTGGGCCAGTGGGAGGCTGGCCCTTCTGATCTTTCTTGGAGAACCTGGTACTTCAGATCCTGTAGGCGATTTGGCAAGTCTGTCTGCTGGGGTACTGGGGCTTGGCATCCACTGGGATGGGTGCCTGGTTGGGGGGGGGCTACAACTCAAATATGAAATTGCAGACCTATTATTGGTAATTTGTAACCTACTGCTAAAATCTGCCACTGACCCTGAGGATTGGAAGGTAGCGAATGCAATGTTGATATTTTAAAAGGGTTCCAGAGGAACCTACAGACTGGTGAGCCTAATACCAGGGTAAACTGGTGGAAACAGTTGTTAAGAACTGAACATATTGATTAACACAACATAATAGAGAAGAGTCAACATGAATTTAGCAAAGGAAAATTGTGCCTCACTAAATTTCACCAAACAGGCTTTTAATTCCTTCCCCACCCCCCAAACCATTATGATTACCTTCTGTTTTACTCAAGAAACACCTTAGTGTTGTCATGTTCATTATATCACAATGTTGTATTCACTATAATGGGGTTTGGCAGTATGCAGCTGATACAAATGATGGATGAAGCTGGGATTGTTACAGACAGGGTTCAGCTATAAGCAGGGTTTGTGACAACAAAGTTAGATTGTAATCTTCATTCAGAGTATCCTACTTATTTAGAGTATTGCTCATTTCATTTGCAAGCATCCAATAAGGCAATTATGAATTAAATGGATTGCCTATTAAAAAAATCTAATATGATGACACTAAAGCATTTCTTGAGCAAAGCAGAAGGTAATCACAATGATTTGGAGGGCGGGGAAAAGGAATTAAAAGCCTGTTTGGTGAAATTAGGACAGGGTTTATTAAACCCAATTTAATATACCTATGGCTGTTTTTACAGGGATGCCCCCCATGCTCAGTGTTCCGGCGGGTGTGCATGTGGGGGGGACAGTCGTGTATACGGCTGACAGTGGGTGGGTGGGTGTCGGCTCATGTGAACACCGAGTGGGATGGGTGGGGGTGCATGCATGCTCCCGCGCAACACCCAACTCCACCCATCGCACACCCATCTCCACCCACGGAACCCTCCGGAAAACTGTATAAACACACTCTGCACTCCACCCACCACGACTAAACACCCATCCCCCCACCCACCTCCGTCCGTGTAAAAACAATCTATCTGAGCAACATAAACAAATCTGTTTTGCAGCCACTCCTGTTGGAGGCAAGGCCAGATCCCAACTAGTAAAGACTAAACAAACGTCCAGTCACAGTCACTCTATTATTGGATATTGGGGACTCAAGATAGATTTATATCTTCTTTTAACTCTGCCCAGATAGCTTAAGATTCAGTTCCTGGCTTGTTCTATGACAAAGCAGTTAAGGAGGCGAATGGCTTTCAACATCCTTGTGACAATTGAGAATCAGTTTAATCATCTCTTTTTGCCTCTCCAAGAAGATTATCAATGTTACTGAAAGAGCGGCCTGTGTGCTGCTCTTAATCCCAGAAACAGAGGAAAACTCATTATAAATGTATAAATTTGCATGCAGCCTATTTCTCATTCAGCATCTGAGCTCAAAATTAGGAGAGTGGAACCTGAAACAGAGCATTTAAAATGTGAAACATGGTATGGTTCATAACTCCGTAAACAGAATTCACTCAGCTTCCAGGCTGTTAGCAGAATAAGCTATTCTCTAGCTGCAAACCAAACAGCATCCTTAAATAAATTAAAGATCTGCAAGCATAGGTAAATAAAAGCGTATTTTGTTAGCAATGGAAAAGGTGTCTTTGCCAGTGTTTAGTTTCGTTCCAGTAATGGCTTATCCCTTTACGTTCCTAGAGCATGCTTCCTCCATGGAAATCGAGGCAAAATTCCTTTATTTTCATTATCTCTGAAGGGTTTTATTTCTCATTTATTTCATTTCCTGAAATCATCCAGCCTCCCTTTGACTTGTTCATAGTCAAATGACCTGTGAGTACACTCAAAACTTGTAATTATGATACTACTGACAATAGAGCAGTAAATAATGATTCTCTGTTCCATCACTTTTATTTTGTTTTAGAATGAATAGTATTATTTAGAGCTGAAACAATTATGAAAGTTTATATTCTTGAATATTATTCTCATTCACAATACACAGCTGGATATTCACTGAATATTCACAGGTCAAAGAGAATGCTTGCTCACATACCAAAGTGAATATTCTCATATTTGTTTGTGCCTGCTAGTTTAACCTAGTATATATACCACCCCATATACAAAGCAGCAGCACTCACATTGTTGTGAAGACCTTTCCTTGGTATCTATCAGGAGGCTTAAGAAAGCAAATCTGCATTTTATCTTAAAGTCTTAAGAACATTAGAACAGCCTTACTGGGTCAGACCAATGGTCCATCGAGCCCAGCACCTGTCTCCAACAGTGGCCAATCTCAGTTGCCTGGAAAAGTACCCAACAGGTCACTATGGGGCAATCCATTCCCTAAGTCTTTAACATAATAAGTGTGTGGCATTGTAACAGAGTGGATGCTTAGAGGCAAACAAACAGCATCCAGGTAAAGCTAAGCTAAAAGCTGCAAGCAAGCTGCTAGCTGCTACTGCAGCTTTAACTGAAGACAGCTGAGCCATTAGCTCTGCAGCTAGATAATTAAGCCTCTAGCCACACACACAGATGTAGAGGGCTGAGGAGAGGAGTGTACTTGCTCTTGCCATTCCCAGGAAGGGGAGGAGCATATAAACAAGCAGTTTGCCACTTGATCAGGGAGAACTGTAGCAGAAACCTCTGAGCCACCCAGAAGGCTGAGGGTTGATTTTCAGGTTGCCAAGCCAGAACAACCAAAGGCCTAATTGAAAATATGGAGATCCTCAAAAAAAACCTTGTAAAAAACCTCAGGTAGGTATGTTGGGCCAGGAGGGCTAAGGGCTATATAGGGCCACAGAAGCCCCTGGTTCTGAGTGCCCAGAAGGGATTAAGTTTGTTTTTTGTATTTTATCTTTGGGGACCCACTTTTTGAAGAAGCCCCACAACCCGGTGGTATGGGCAGACTGTGAGGGGTGCTGGGAGGTCTGGATAAATAACTCCTTTTTGAGACTGTTTATGGCTGATAAGGGCTCTTGCTGATTGTACCACTAGGCAACACTGCTGATACCCCTATCAGGGGTGAAAACTGCATACCCTGCAAGGACATCGGATGAGTGATTTTGGTGTGAATGGGGATGAGCTAATTCCCCAATTGGCTCCTCTGGAGAGCTGACCCATTCACAGGCATGTTTCACTGAAAATGTCTAACTTAATATGCCCATTTTGCTTTTTCTTCCCCCCTACATTTTCACTCTGCTGGAGATCAGCTTCTCTCTGAACAAAGCTTCCAAGGCAGGCATAATGTCAAATATCTGGGGAGACTTCTGACTTTTTTTTCCATGTAATTGCCTGTTAGATAGATCTCTTGATTAGCTGTGTGGCCTTTGCACCTGCTCAAGATGTTTATTGTGCAAATGTCTTTCAGCTGCTCAATAAAGCAAGAGTTGGGGTGATTTAGATTTGCGTATTTAAATCTTCTTTCCGAGAGACCTTTGCTGTGTTGCACAGCAAGGACTTGGTGACATCTCACCATGATAACACTAGTATGCTGTATTAGGGATGATTACAACCTTTTAGGTTTTGCTTCTCTAGGGGAAAGGCTTTTGGTCTTTCCTTTTGTGTTTAGAAATAGATGGGCTTATAGCCTGTAAATTATGCCAGCAAGATACAAAGTAATATTTGAAAAGCCGGGCAAACACACAAGTGAATACTGAATAGTATCCTCTTTTCAAAAGCAAATTTAAATTGTTGGATTTGTTAAAATTGATATTCTCAGTGAATATTCATTTCAGCTCTACAATGAATTAGAAGAGAGGAGTGAGCCAGTTTGATTACAATAATGTTCATACACACACACACACACACACACACACACGGTGAACCAGGCATAATGCTAACCACTCATTTTCAGCACTGAACACACATCAGGCATTTAGAATGTCTGTAAAAAAATAAAATGCATCCCAATACATACATACTTCGGATTGGGTTCTGAAAACAACCGTTATTTATTACTTCAAATTTATAGCCTGCCCTTCCCCGAAGGTGACTTACAAAAAATACAGTTTTAAAAAACATTTAAAATACAACCCTCTCCAAAAACCAAACCCACTCCCATCCTCCAACAACCTCTCACCTAATCCCTCCCCCTATCCCCACCTGCCAAATGCTTTAACAGAAAGAAATGCTTTATGCTACCTCCGAAAGATGCTCAGGCCTGGACTCAGACGGACCTTCAGGGGGAGGGAGTTCTACAGCATTGGAGCAGCAACCAACTGTGCCTCCACTGGACGAACAAGAGTAACAGGGGGAATCCCCAGGCGGGCCTCCTCGGCTAACCATGGGGCTTCCAACCATGGTAGCTGAATTCCTTCCATACGCTTCTGATTCTCAGATGCTGTTGTTTTATTGGCAGAGAGTCTTTGCGGTGGTTCTGTCTAATGGCATATGTGAGCCATTAGACAAGTCCTGAAATCTGGTATCAAGATCTGATAGCAAATTGACCTGAAAAAATAAATGAGCTAGGCTCAGAACATGCCAGGGAAGAGTCTGCTCAAACCCAGTTACTAGTAATATATACTCTTAGTTAAAGGTTAAGTATGGTTTAGCTAAAGACTAATAGTTTTAAGTATACAAGGAATGAAGGAAATGAAAATGAATTTGTGAGTTGATTGATTAGCAGAACTTGGCCAAGATGTTGGGCTTTCCCTAGCACTTCACCCCAACAGAATGCTCATTTATGCTTCTCCTTAGACTGTCTTATCCTTCAGGACCCCCCTCCCCCCTTCCTTGTTGGTACGCTAAGCACGTGCACCTACAACTTCTCAGCTTCATGAAAATATACCTGTCTCTCTCCTATATGCTCCTCCTCTTTGGGTAATTTAGACGTTACACGCTCCCGGGTCACCACAGTGATTCCCAACCGTGGTGAGCCAGCCAACCCCCTCCCATGGTCCAGGACAGCCCTGAACTGACGTGGCGGGAGCGGGACCATGGCAAGGAAATGGACGGCTGGACCACAACCTGGGGCAGCGCAACAGACGTTACACCAATTCCGGACTGTGGTTAGAACACCCAGAAGCCACCAGGTCAGGGCGGGAGGCAGACATGGCCGACCGAGGGCAAATGAAGCCAAAAGGCAACACCCACACAAGGGAAAAGGGCAACACACACAGCACCACAGACATGGGGGGGTGGGAGCCACGGGCGGGGAGGAAACGGGCTGGGACACGGGGAAAGGCACCCAGAACCCCATTGACAGCACAGGCAGCATGAGCCACCCAACAGCAACAGAGGCAGCCCAAGTCATGGGGGTCCCCATGGGGACAGAGCAGGGTCACATGGGGAGGGCAACCAAACAGAGGAAGGCACCAGAGCAGTCCCGGGCAGGTCCATATGGCAAGGATCCCCCTCGCTGATGTAGAAGCATGGGTGGGGACAGATGCCAGCCAGATCCTGCGGGCAGCACACGCAGTCCCCCCCCCCCCCC
>QEPC01006267.1:945288-963951 GCA_003113815.1 Sphenodon punctatus
GGGGGGGGGGGCAGGCACAGATATGAACACCACAGGCAGTGAAGGACAGGGGGTGGCCATGGAGGGGGCACAGTGACACAGGTGAGTGGAACGGAGGCAACCTACCCAGCCACAACAGCTACGAGGCCGGAACAGCAAGGTGCGAGAGGCCAGTGCCCCAAGCTGGCAGGGAGGTGCAGGGAGCACACAGTGGGGCTGTCATCCATGACACTGAAGACACAGGGGGGCCTCACATTCAGTTGCATGGCCTCACATTCAGGTGGTGGTGGCAGTGGGAGCACAGTGGATGGCTGCTGAGGCGCTGGAGTTGGTGAACACATGCTCATTCCTCTGATTCATGGTGAGCTCCACCTGGTGCTCCAGCGACCCCCAGATCCTTATAAAGTCCTGGGTCTCCTTGTGCCCCCATTGCCCCCTTCACTGGTACCGGCATCTTCCGCATGTGACCTCCTCCTGCGGTTCCTCCTCTGCCTCCCCTCCGCCGGTCTCCTCTGAGGGTTCCGGCTCCCGGGCCCATTTCTGGGTCTGGGGGTCATAGAGGTTAGTGTCCTCGGTCCTTCCAACCCACAGCCTGCCCCCTCCCGCTGGGTACCCCCCTTCATGCCCCTCTGCCGCTGTGCAGCCCCCCTCTTTCTCCTTACCCATTTCTGGGGTGCCTCCTTCCCCTGGCCGGTTGTCCCCTCAGGGGTGGCCAGCTCCGGCTGCTGCTGCTGCTGCTCCTCTGTCCCCTCCACCTCCTCCCCACTCCTTCTCCTTCCCCCCTACACCTCCCCCCTGCCTTGCTCTCCCTCCGCTCTCGTCTCCCTTCCATCTTGCTCCATCCTGCCAGATTCCCCTACTGCTGTGTGCCCTTTAAATCTCCCTCCCCAGTCTGTGTGTGGCTCGTTGCCTGGCAGTGACACTACATGCTCTTGCCTCCCCCTGTGACCCTTATTCATCCTAGATTGTAAGCCCTTTGGAGCAGGAACATTTGTTATGATTCTGCCTGGTGGTTGGCGTTCAGTCATTACGTTTGGCGGTTTCCCGGGGGGAATCGCTTTCACCACGCTTCCAGGGTGAACATCTGGATGCCGCTGATCAGACCTTCACGGCTCTTTGGCCGCACCGCAGGATTGTCCATTGTTCACTGTGGTTGACTGTGGTATCATTACATCTGAAATGACCCCTTGTCTCCTCAGCCCTTATTCATCCTAGATTGTAAGCCCTTTGGAGCAGGAACATTGCTGGTGCCATATGAATAAAAATTAATAACAATGAAAATGGGTAAAAACAAGCATACAGCTGGTGTGTAAGTGGTACGTCCCAGGAAGGGGAGCTGTCCCCAGCTGGGACAGATCGGGGAATGGAATAAACATTTCTTCAGCCTGATCAGCAGAGGAGAGGTGCAGGGAGTGTTGTGCAGCTGACCGGCCCTGCCCCCATGCTGTGGCTGGTGTCCCACCCCCTCCATGATGGGCAACTATGGCTGCCAATAACAGGCAACCATGGCTGGTGGCCATAGTAACACCCCCCCCCATGCTGGGCCGGGTTGGTGTGGAAACAAATGTAACCACCCGGTTCATCCCGCTATGGCCTGCCTGGGTGGCCTTTCGGACTGGATTGTGGTCCCGGTTCCTTCCGGGCCCACGTTTCTAGACCAGCCACCGATTCCGCCACAATCTGTACCAGGCCTACATCTAGTGGCCTCGAAAAAGACAGGTGGGGTTGAAACACTGACCCAGGTGGGCCATAGCAGGCAAACCGGGGCCCTGTCACATTTATTAACACCCAATGTTAGCAGGGCCCGATCCAGAATTAAATGAACTTGATGAGAGTCTTTCTTTTTACTTCCGTGGGATTTGGAGGCTCCCGATGGTTTCCTGAACCCGTTCCAGAGTGTGTTTTGATTTGCAATGGAAAATGATGTCTTAAAGTTAGTGGGTTTAAACAGTCCAACACTGATGCAGCAGCAGGCAGCATGTCGATACCTTCTTTGGAGCTTTTAACTAAGCATCTGTTTTCTTTCAAGGCAACTTGACTTTCCCCCAGATGTAATTCCCTTTGACTGTTCCTGCTGACGAGTCCACTGAACACTTCAAAAG
This sequence comes from Sphenodon punctatus, assembly GCA_003113815.1. Lineage (NCBI taxonomy): Eukaryota > Metazoa > Chordata > Lepidosauria > Sphenodontia > Sphenodontidae > Sphenodon > Sphenodon punctatus. Next base: position 947,370 of record QEPC01006267.1, read on the forward strand.
GCTGCACATAAAAGCAGCATTCATGTGATTAGGCTGATTCAGGATAATCTAAAGAATTTCTATTCCACATGCCAACTTTTTCTCATTTTGGACCTACTCCTTTAGGCCACAATCCTCTAACTGCTTATTTCAGAGTACTTTGACTTCTGTGGAAGTCTTGACACCACACTGACTTCAGTGGGGCTGCTCTGTGGCAAGTGGCTGAAGGATCAGAGCTTTATTTTCCGGCAAAACTCTCTCCGTCCCATTCGTGGGAATTTTGACTAAGTAAACTGTCTTGGCTTGGATCTTGTCACTCTGTAGTAGGGATGGATCAGAACAGCCCTTCCATTTCTCTGGAAATTCCCCATATTTTTGGAACAGTGATCAAAATTCCAGTTGGAGGATGTTACTGCCTACTGCGCGTGCGGTGGCCGTACTATGCGTGCACGAAATTGTGGCACCCTCCATGTGCCGCTTTTTTGTGCACGTGCAGGATGGCCACCCCCGTACTAGGCAGCAAAATCGTTCCGATCAATCCAGTGAAGCAGGAATCAAAACGCATTTTATTGAGAACAGAATTAATTTCTCTGTGTTTGAGTTTCTTGCTCCTACGGTGTGGCAGAGCTTTGTCCTACTAACCTCTTCCTGCTCCACCGCCAACCTTTTCACCTCTACTTGGGCTTCAGTCTCTAACCTTTTCAGTTCAGCCTCCAGTCATTGTTTCTCAGCCTCCACTTCCAGTTGCTTTTGCGCTGTTTCAGCCTCAGTTCATTTGTGCTCATTTAGGAGACGCAGTCTCTCAAGAGAATAGTCTGGCATTCTCTTGTAGGCCTTCCTCCTCCCCTTATGGACTGGTGGTGTCTCTGGGGGTTTTCAAATGAGATGCCACCCCAGTAACCACACATCTGACCACCTGTCTGAAGGTGGAGTGGGGATATGCGCTCCCACGAGCCATGCAGCACCCACTCATGACCAGCATGGGGCACTGCCAAAAAATCCAAAGTGCGCTGTGCAGGGCAAACCAAAAAAGTGAATGGCAATGGGCACCCATGCATCCCAAGTTCATATGAACTAGGGTGGCCACCCACACCAGCAGACAGGTGCCCTCCTCAGAGACACTGTGGGCAGGGGACACGGCCTTGGCAAGTCTCAGAAACTGGCCACGGGCGCTGGCGAGCCCGGTTCCCCAGTGCTCATGGCTGGGACATGTCCATTTCAAAGGCCATCCCAACGCACTTCCCCCTCCCCCATGGTCCATGGCAGGGGGAGTATGAGGTGGCTGCTGCAGTAGCCATGCTGGAAACGGTCCGTTAGAATCTACTTGCACGCAATGTGGGGAAAGGGTGTTGTGGGGAGGGGTGATGTTAGACAGAGCTGAGGGGGGGGCACCTCTGGGTCTGCTCTGAGGGGCCACCCCCAAGGCTGCTCCGGTGGCAGGTTTACATGGAGCCTGCAGCCAGTGCAGTCTGCATGCGCAACCGCCATAGAACTTTGGGCAGATCGGCAGCCGCTCTAGGCTGCTGCCCACAGCTCTATGGCTGTTGCCAGGGCAATGCAGAGTCAGAAGTGGAGCTGCAGCAGCTGGCCATGCTTTAGACAGATGCTGCTACACCCCCAGCTGGCGCTCCGGGTTCAGGCGCCCGGCTCTGCTCGTGGTGCTCCGGGATATTCTGCAGCACCGCGAGCAGAGCTGGCCCGGAGCAGGCAGCACCTGCTTTGTCCCTGCTCTGCCTCACCCAAGAGTGACCCACCTCTACAGGGACAGGTCATCCGGGAGTGGAGCAGAGCAGCAACAGAACAGGTGTCCATCTAAAAACACCCAATGCTTAAAACTCAAGGGAGCCAGAGAGAGAAAAATGCTGCTGAGGGCCTGTACCAATCAGCTTTGCATGTTGCATAAATAACGCAAATAATCCTAGATTATCCCCCTGCTCCAAAAATCTATGCTTGTTGGGATGAGAACACTTAAACTGCATCTCAGAAATTCAAAATATCTCTTTTCAGCCCTGCTGGGGGAATTGTTGTGCATATTTCCATATTGGCATGTAGAAGAAAATAAAATTGGAAACATACTCCATTTCCTGAGCTCTTTGAGAAGAAAAAACAAAATAGAATTGCATTGTAACACAATAAACTACTTTAATTTGCATTAATTGTGTTTGTTTGTTTACATTAAACCATTGCCTGCTAAAGAGAGTATCTTCTCTTGTGTTAATCAGTCTTAGGTTTGGAGTCAGTATAAGTAGCTGGCAAAAAACGCTTGTTTCTAGTGGGACTTTTAAAAGAAAGCATTTCACATATTTTAAGCCTTGGACCTGGCTAGCTGATACAATTACTTTTTTTTTTTAAAGCATCTGTCATTGCTTTTCTCCATAACGACAGCAGACTAAGTGGCAGAAAAACTAAAAATTTAGCAGTTCTGAAAAGAACATAAAACAGTATTCCTTTCAAAGAAATTAAGATGATTTGGGCAATGAAAGCTATCGGAGAAATACTTTCCCATTCAAATAATGATCACTGGGTTAGGGATTGTGTACAAAGAGTTTAAAACTTACTTGGGTGGGGACCTCAGGAGATGTCCCCTCATCTGCAAATAGGTCACAGTCTTGACTGATCACATCAAGGCCAGCCTTAGAACTTTGGGGGCTTGACGGGACTGCAGGGTCACTGGAGGTGTGGGGACAGGGCTTGTCTATGGGAGGTGATTAGGGCCCCCTTCCCACAGGTGACACATGCCCAGAAAGCCTCAAGAAGTGGCAGGTCCTATGATGTACTGAAGCAGGCTGTTGAATCTGCTTATGTGAATCTGTAGCATAGTTCCTTAGGCAGTTGCCTATGTTCAATCTGCTGTTGTGTCTTGGTTACTACTATCCAGGTTACACTTGTAATGAAGTCCCATGTGTGTTCCGTTCTCTAAACTGGAGTTGCCTATAACCAGCAATACATTACAGCCGCCACAGGAAGCACCTGCCCAGGATCCTCACAAGACACTCCCCCCCAACTCCTGTGAGCCCCAGGAGCACTGCAGCCCCCACTTCTGAGAAGCCCCAAGGGTGCTGCTGCTCCAGGGGCGGGGGCAAGAGTGTACTGCCACTCTCGAAGAGCCCAGAGTGCTGCTTCTGGTACCACTGCCACAAGCCTCCAGAGCAGCAGTGGAAGGAGAAGGGGAGGTAACAGGAGTCTCAGAAGCAGCATATAGCACAGGGCTGCTTCTCCATCTGCCTTAAGGCCAGCCCTGTATCTCATATACTGTGCATGTCTGGGTGAAAACAGACATGACACTAACCACCCTTTAACCACCCTTGGTGGTCATTTATGCATGTTTCAGGGCTGCATAGGGCACCAATACAGCCCTGCAACATGCATAAATAACCACCAAGGGTGGTTAAAGGGTGATTAGTGTCATGTCTGTTTTCACCCTATGTTGCATTCCAAGGTCACAAACTCAGAATGAAGTCTCAAAATGGAGTTAGACAAACCCAAAGCTTGTCAAAAAAACCTGCCTCGGATGTTTTAATCAGTTCTTTGCAGAACTTGCAGAATCAATAGTCAAACCCACTTATTCCACAACCAATGAAGATTTTGAGGCTTCATAAGATCTTCATTTTAGGCTCTGACATGGAGGTAAATCTGACTTGAATTGGTTTAGCGGTGATGGATATAGCCAGATGTGCTAGTTTGGATTTCTAGTTTTTTTTTACTAAATAAGGACTTAAGTACTGAACCAGGCCAATAGATCTCTGAATCCCAGCTAATCTTCAGCGTTGGAATCCATTCCATTAGCAACTTGTCATGAATCCAAACGCGTGTTAGAAATCCTTGTCTTGAAACATATATTTTATTTCTATATAAACATATATTTCTCTAGTAGACTATGGGTGTTTTTAGACAAGTGCCTCCCCACCCATTACTCACCCACCATGGAAGTTGCCCAGCCACATTAGTGGGGTGTAGTAAGGGTGCATTCACATGAGTGTCTGCTCCTGCTTTTTAAATTTCCTGCACATTATTATTTGTACATGTTGCGTCCCTCTGTCAGTTTTGCTTTGGGTATTGCCCCTGCCACTGCTAGCAATCCCATGATGCTGTGTGGCTGTATGATGGCTCTATGAGGCTGGCGATTGAAAGTGGGAAGGGTTCCTTCTCCCATTAAGAAAGGCACACAAGATGGAAATAGCACAATTGTCAAACTTTGATTTGTGTCCAAAAACTTGCAAGTCAAGTCATCCTGTGACCTAATCTATTCACACGATTAAAAACTCCTGGGGAAATAAGTTTGGGCACTTTTTTTTATTTACATCTTGCAAGAATGCTGCCTAAGCTGATCATTCTTAAATTGGTGTTCCAATTGATGGTTTCCTTAATTGTTGTTAGACCTGTGATACAAATATGTATGTGTGTAAAGTGATTTAGTGCACTGTGCATAACAAGAGTGCTTTATCCAAGATTTTACAAATTTCAAATGACCAGCTGAGTGATCTCGAGTTCACTGTTTCCCAAACTTTTGATACCTGGGGCATACTTTTTTTCTGGATTAAAAGTGACAGCACACTTCACTCTTTTTCAAGGCACATTTCTGCTGCTGTTGCAGCACAGCCTTTGGGAATCACTGCTCTAGGTGTTCAACCCTGGCTCAGACAGTGCTACTCTTGCTAAAACAGTTTAAAATGGCCAATGAATTCAATGCTCCTGAAAATGTGGCACCTGCACACACACAGAACCAGCCTGAATCAAGCATAGGACTCATGGATAAGGAGTAGCTTGCACCACATGGCCCCGATAGTACATCTTGGAATGCACTGGCACTTTCCTATGAAGTCGTGGGGACCATGTTACCAATGGCTGAGGTAGTCTGTAAAAATGAATGGTACCCAGAGCTGCACTGAATTCTAAATGAACAATCCCAGTATCCACACCAGAACATGCCTGAGTACTGTGACTACTTGACTTTTCTGTGTTGTGCCCTTGACACGCCCAATCAGGACAGATAAAGACTCATGAAACTGAAGGGGGAAATACCTTTGTGGACCGAGGGGCTAAAGACAGTTACTTCCCGATGCCCACAGAGCAAATTCCTTCCATGTTTACTGGAAGGGAACATCAAGTACCTTCAGCTTTCAGCCACCAGAAAAAATTCAGTTAGAAAAAGGTGCAACTTCTTAACTGTGAGAGCGATGAAAGAGTGGAACAACTCAGCTAGGGGTGTAGTGAATGCTCCATCAATTTAGGAGTCTAAAGTAACATGACATGCCTTTCTGAAAGTGATGCTCTAGCTCAAGTGGAAAGTCCAAGTTTGGTTCAGGAACTGTTGTGTGTGTTATGTAAAAGGTCACAGTAGAGGGTCATGCCCCTATTTCTGGTTTTGAAATATATAGATGAACCTGTAAACCAATGTGAATCCTGATCCAGCAAGAAATCTAGGGTTTGGCCTAACGTTAGTGTATGATTTCCTGCTGACTGATTATTTGCTCTTTCTCTTGATTTTTCTAATTGCTGCCACACACCCCTTCTATAAATTCTCTTCTCAAAAGACCCTGAGCAATCCGAGACCATCACCTGATGGGCCTGTTTTTACAAATGCACTTTCTGACACTTCTCTCTGATAAATTACCCTTTAATAGTCTCTTACGAAGGCTTTTGTCAAAAGGTGTAAGTTGAGAAAACCCGAACATGCTATTACCACCGAGTTACTATATTCAAGGGGTAGGCAACGTTTCCAAGCGCAAGAGCCACATACCAAAATGTTTATATAACCGAGAGCCATAAGGTTCATTACAGCAATCATAGCATCCCCTAATTCTGGGGACAGGGCAGCACGACGACCCCCATAACTTGTCCCTTCCCATCAAAGCTCTGGCTCCCCCATGGTCTGGTGGGTTCGGACAGCAGCAATAGTGGTGCAGGACATGCCTTGCCCTGTCTCTTATACACATCTAGATGTGTATAAGAGACAGGTCCTAGGCAGGTCCATACGGCAAGGATCCCCCTCGCTGATGTAGAAGCATGGGTGGGGACAGATGCCAGCCAGATCCTGCGGGCAGCACACGCAGTCCCCCCCCCCCCCCACGGAGGAAGCCGGAAGGCGCTGTCCAGGAGCCCCAAGACCCGCACAGTCACAGAGGCACCCAGAAGGTGGGGGTGGAGGGGCAGGACACAGACACAGGTGACTGGGCAGCCATGCAAGGGAGGACCACACCATGGGGAGAGCCGGGAGAGGTCACAGGCAGCAGGAAACAGTCAAAGGGGGGGGGGGCAGGCACAGATATGAACACCACAGGCAGTGAAGGACAGGGGGTGGCCATGGAGGGGGCACAGTGACACAGGTGAGTGGAACGGAGGCAACCTACCCAGCCACAACAGCTACGAGGCCGGAACAGCAAGGTGCGAGAGGCCAGTGCCCCAAGCTGGCAGGGAGGTGCAGGGAGCACACAGTGGGGCTGTCATCCATGACACTGAAGACACAGGGGGGCCTCACATTCAGTTGCATGGCCTCACATTCAGGTGGTGGTGGCAGTGGGAGCACAGTGGATGGCTGCTGAGGCGCTGGAGTTGGTGAACACATGCTCATTCCTCTGATTCATGGTGAGCTCCACCTGGTGCTCCAGCGACCCCCAGATCCTTATAAAGTCCTGGGTCTCCTTGTGCCCCCATTGCCCCCTTCACTGGTACCGGCATCTTCCGCATGTGACCTCCTCCTGCGGTTCCTCCTCTGCCTCCCCTCCGCCGGTCTCCTCTGAGGGTTCCGGCTCCCGGGCCCATTTCTGGGTCTGTGGGTCATAGAGGTTAGTGTCCTCGGNAATCCTTGTCTTGAAACATATATTTTATTTCTATATAAACATATATTTCTCTAGTAGACTATGGGTGTTTTTAGACAAGTGCCTCCCCACCCATTACTCACCCACCATGGAAGTTGCCCAGCCACATTAGTGGGGTGTAGTAAGGGTGCATTCACATGAGTGTCTGCTCCTGCTTTTTAAATTTCCTGCACATTATTATTTGTACATGTTGCGTCCCTCTGTCAGTTTTGCTTTGGGTATTGCCCCTGCCACTGCTAGCAATCCCATGATGCTGTGTGGCTGTATGATGGCTCTATGAGGCTGGCGATTGAAAGTGGGAAGGGTTCCTTCTCCCATTAAGAAAGGCACACAAGATGGAAATAGCACAATTGTCAAACTTTGATTTGTGTCCAAAAACTTGCAAGTCAAGTCATCCTGTGACCTAATCTATTCACACGATTAAAAACTCCTGGGGAAATAAGTTTGGGCACTTTTTTTTATTTACATCTTGCAAGAATGCTGCCTAAGCTGATCATTCTTAAATTGGTGTTCCAATTGATGGTTTCCTTAATTGTTGTTAGACCTGTGATACAAATATGTATGTGTGTAAAGTGATTTAGTGCACTGTGCATAACAAGAGTGCTTTATCCAAGATTTTACAAATTTCAAATGACCAGCTGAGTGATCTCGAGTTCACTGTTTCCCAAACTTTTGATACCTGGGGCATACTTTTTTTCTGGATTAAAAGTGACAGCACACTTCACTCTTTTTCAAGGCACATTTCTGCTGCTGTTGCAGCACAGCCTTTGGGAATCACTGCTCTAGGTGTTCAACCCTGGCTCAGACAGTGCTACTCTTGCTAAAACAGTTTAAAATGGCCAATGAATTCAATGCTCCTGAAAATGTGGCACCTGCACACACACAGAACCAGCCTGAATCAAGCATAGGACTCATGGATAAGGAGTAGCTTGCACCACATGGCCCCGATAGTACATCTTGGAATGCACTGGCACTTTCCTATGAAGTCGTGGGGACCATGTTACCAATGGCTGAGGTAGTCTGTAAAAATGAATGGTACCCAGAGCTGCACTGAATTCTAAATGAACAATCCCAGTATCCACACCAGAACATGCCTGAGTACTGTGACTACTTGACTTTTCTGTGTTGTGCCCTTGACACGCCCAATCAGGACAGATAAAGACTCATGAAACTGAAGGGGGAAATACCTTTGTGGACCGAGGGGCTAAAGACAGTTACTTCCCGATGCCCACAGAGCAAATTCCTTCCATGTTTACTGGAAGGGAACATCAAGTACCTTCAGCTTTCAGCCACCAGAAAAAATTCAGTTAGAAAAAGGTGCAACTTCTTAACTGTGAGAGCGATGAAAGAGTGGAACAACTCAGCTAGGGGTGTAGTGAATGCTCCATCAATTTAGGAGTCTAAAGTAACATGACATGCCTTTCTGAAAGTGATGCTCTAGCTCAAGTGGAAAGTCCAAGTTTGGTTCAGGAACTGTTGTGTGTGTTATGTAAAAGGTCACAGTAGAGGGTCATGCCCCTATTTCTGGTTTTGAAATATATAGATGAACCTGTAAACCAATGTGAATCCTGATCCAGCAAGAAATCTAGGGTTTGGCCTAACGTTAGTGTATGATTTCCTGCTGACTGATTATTTGCTCTTTCTCTTGATTTTTCTAATTGCTGCCACACACCCCTTCTATAAATTCTCTTCTCAAAAGACCCTGAGCAATCAGAGACCATCACCTGATGGGCCTGTTTTTACAAATGCACTTTCTGACACTTCTCTCTGATAAATTACCCTTTAATAGTCTCTTACGAAGGCTTTTGTCAAAAGGTGTAAGTTGAGAAAACCCGAACATGCTATTACCACCGAGTTACTATATTCAAGGGGTAGGCAACGTTTCCAAGCGCAAGAGCCACATACCAAAATGTTTATATAACCGAGAGCCATAAGGTTCATTACAGCAATCATAGCATCCCCTAATTCTGGGGACAGGGCAGCACGACGACCACCATAACTTGTCCCTTCCCATCAAAGCTCTGGCTCCCCCATGGTCTGGTGGGTTCGGACAGCAGCAATAGTGACACAAGGCATGCTTGCCCTGCTCCCACAGCTCCCAGGAGGCTCCAGCAGCTGAAATGGTGCTCGGCTTCTCTTCCTCCTGAGGGAGACACATGGATGCCCCAGGCAGTCACATCTGGCAAGCACCGCAGGACAGGTGCCCGAGAGCCACATGTGGCTCCTCAGCTGCCATTTGCCCACCTCTGCTATATTAACACTCTATTATGTTCTAGCCAGATAAAGAGGAAGGGCTGTGCTGCTTTCAGGTTGTTTAAGTTATACGTACCCAGCTTCACCACTGAACTCCACTCCACTCTCCCTCAAGCTGGCTCCTCGGTATCGTTATGAGGTTCATTCATCTGTAACTTCTGGAATTGCCACTGGCTTTCTCTTTAAAAGATAAGCATTGTGTTGGTGATTTCCCCATCTTAGGACCTAGTTGTTTCAAAAGATGTAACGTAGCCTTCTCAGTATCTCCGCTATTTAATGCTTAGTGTGCTCGAGAATCCTTAGATAAATCTCAACCAGTCTTTATGATTTACTGCAACTTGGGTTTCCCACGCTGCACCAACATAAGTTCCCTGAGACTTGAGCTTTATTAAAGGCCGTGATGTGGTTTCAAATAAATATGCGCTTTGAATAGGAATTTCCCTTTCGTGCTTCGTAGCAAGGAACAATGTAAGAACTAAGTAATTTTAACTTCCCTGTCCATACATGTTGTGACTTAGGCAAAAGGTACATACTGGAGATGAAGTGAAACTCTGCCACGGCCGGTGGGTGTGTCCACACAAGTGGCGAGGGCCTGATCTCCACATAGCCCAGTGGCTCCAAGCACAGCTACCAGACTGTGGGGCAAGCACGGGGAGCCACGCAGATAGTCATGAGGAAGTCAGACAGGCCTGAGACTGTTGGAGCCACCAACATGGCCAGGGGTGAGCTGAGGTGCTAGCCACATGAGCAGGCGCCAAGCCCTGCCCCACCTCTCTCCCCCGGCCCGACCTTAATCCCACCCCTGGCTAGAATGTGGCTGTGCATGACAGGCAACAGCACCTGCCACTCAAAGTCCCATTGTGGAGCTTGCCACTTGGTGGGGCAGAAGGGGCCTGGGCACATGGGACACGTTACGTAGCAACCAGTTACTCGCCTCACCCTGAAGCATGGAGGGTGGGTTGGGGACATCTGGTGGCAGCCAGGCACATGAGTCACTGTATTGCATGGCCCAGTTGCCCAGATCGGGTTAAGGCTACCCAAGGTATGGTAGCCTTCCCAGACTGTTTCATGTGGCACCTGTTATCTCAAATAGAGTTTTCCCTTTTAATCAACCAAATACTATTATCAGAGATCCAAATATTAGCTATGGATGCTAGATATGGATCTAGGAGTCCTGGGTTTGAATACTGATCTCATGGGTCATCTTGCAAATTTCTTCTCTCAGCCTTAACTCCCCAGTAGGATGCTGATGACTGGTATGGTCAACTGTTGGCCAATGGCTCATGGGCTCGGAAGAATGCATGGGCCTGACAGAACCTGTTTTGTGGGAGCATATTTGCACCAAGGTCCTGTTCATCGTCCCCCAACATAACAGGTGCTACCCTGGAAGAGTCTTCGTTTCTCTAAGTGAACTTGCTTCTCCTGCTGGATAGGGATGTGTGAACAGATCATGGTTCGGATTCGGTTGTTCGGTTCGGACCTGTTCGATCCAGTCATTCGGTTTGGTCGTTCGATTTGGTCACCAAGTTCTGGTTCGGCCGTTCAGTCATGCTCGGTTCGGTTCAGGCATTCATAAAAAGGTAGGGAGACTTTCTCTCTCTCTCTTATTTCTCTCTCTCTCTCGGCAGCAACCTGGGCGGACAGACAGGCACCTTGGCATAAGAGGCAGGAAGGTGGGCTGAGGCAGGCTTTGAGCTTGGTGGCAACCTGAGGTACAGAACCCTTGGCACAGACAGCATAGCGTAGATAGGAAACGTTTGCAACAGCAGCAGACATTGGTTGCCAGGGTACAGAACCCTTGGCAAAGACAGCATATAGGCCTGGGAGCCATCGGCACTAGCAGCAGAAGCCTATATGGGGAGCAAAAGGAGTTTTTTGCTGCCCGTATAGGTTCTGCAAAAACTTGTCAAGTGGAGATTTCTGGGTGGTGAGGGGATTGGTCGGTCCTCCCTCCCTCTGCCTGGAATTGGAGTTATCTAATGCCTGCTGTGACATGCTTGGTGATTATTTTTCAGTGAAAATCGCTCGGATTCACCACAGCTTCGACTCTGCGTTTATTACAGTGGGTGAACCAGAAGCTGAAGAAGCCGCACCTTGTCCGATTTCGTGGGATCAATTTCAGTCAGTGTCATCCACTGGGGTGGGAGGTGTCCTTGGGGCTGTTAGGACCACCTTTTGTGAACTTGACCCATGCCCGTCCTGGCTGGTTAAGGCCAGACGGGAGGCAGTGGAGCCGCTGCTGGCGGGGATGATCAATGCCTCCCTTCGGGAGGGCAGAGTGCCGGGCTGCTTCAAAGAGGTGGTGGTGTGGCCTCTGCTCAAAAAAACATCACTTGACATGGATTCCCTCACCAGTTATCGTCCAGTCTCTAACCTTCTCCTTTTAAGGAAGTTTAACGAGTGTGTTGTGGTCCAGCAGCTACAGGTGCATCTAGACTGCACTGGTTATCTGGATTCCTCTCAGTCTGTTTTTTGTCCAGACTATGGCACGGAGACTACACTTGTGGCCTTGGCTGATGACCTTCGCCGTGATTTAGATCAGGGTCGATTGACCCTACTAATTTTGTGAGATCTATAGGCTGCTTTTGATACCGTTGACCATGAGATTTTGGTGACTTTTTTGGTGACAGTGGATTGTTCTTCATCTCCACTGGACCTCACGTGTTGTGTCCCACAAGGTTCTATTCTGTCCCCGCTCTTGTTCAACATGTATATGCAGCCACTCAGTGAGGTCGTGAGATGGTATGGGGTGTAGTGTCATCAATATGCTAATGAAACCCAACTCTACCTCTCATTTTCATCCGACTGAGACCCGTCAGTCTCGGTGTTCACCCAAAGTCTGGCGGCAGTTGGGGACTGGATGTTGACTGAAGTTGAATCTCGACAAGACTGAGGTGATGGTGGTAGGGAGGGCAGTGGATGTGGCGGCTCCCATTATTGATGGGATTCACCCTCTGCTGGTATTCCAGGTCCGTAGTCTAGGCATGCTCCTCAATCCGCAGCTCCTCCTGGATTTCCAGGTGGGGGCTGTGGCGAGGAATGCGTTTTGCCAATTACATCTGGTGCGACGACTTAGGCTGTATGTTTCAGACCTAGGCCGTCGTTTTCAAACTTAGGCCGTATGTTTCAGATAGTGACCTGGCAACCATCATACATGTTTTCATATAGTCTTCCGGGCCCGATTCAAGGTATTGGTTTTGACCTATAAAGCCCTACACAGCCTGGGCCCCACTTGCCTGTGGAACTGCCTTGCTCTGCATGCTCTGGAGAAGCCTCTGCGGTCCGCTGGGAGTGGTCTTCTTGAGGTCCCTGTGTGGCCCAAGGGGCCACTATGGAGAGGGCATTCTCGGTGACCACACCTAGGTTGTGAAACTCCCTCCCGGTGGAGGCCCAGGGTGGCCCTGGATCTCCCCTCCTTCCATCATATGTGTAAAACCTGGCTGTTGCGCCAGGCTTTTGGCAGGGAGATGGGGTGTAGGGTGGGATGGGGGTGGGGTGGGAGTTGACACTGTGCCTTCTCTTTTATTGTATTGTTTTTACTGATTTTATGTGTTTTAACATTATAAGTCACCCCGGGCTGCTTGGAGCAGGAGGGGCAGGGTAATAAATGATTTTATAAATTAATGAATAAATAAATATACTTGTGGGACTGAGAAGCCCAGGGGCAAAGCTACCATGGAGAGAGGGGGCTCAGCTGAGCCCAGGCTTTGGACACCAAGAAGCCCTTTGCAAACAGCCAGAGGACTGCTAAGGAACTTTCAGAGTGGGCAGGGAAGGGAGTGGTTCCAGTACTCCGCTTCTACCCACTCTGAAAATTTCCTAGTGGTGCTCCTGTTGTTTACAAATACAAAGGTCCCCATTAAGAAGGAAGTTTTAAGAGTGGGCAAGGCTGGACTGCTGNAGGTGCTACCCTGGAAGAGTCTTCGTTTCTCTAAGTGAACTTGCTTCTCCTGCTGGATAGGGATGTGTGAACAGATCATGGTTCGGATTCGGTTGTTCGGTTCGGACCTGTTCGATCCAGTCATTCGGTTTGGTCGTTCGATTTGGTCACCAAGTTCTGGTTCGGCCGTTCAGTCATGCTCGGTTCGGTTCAGGCATTCATAAAAAGGTAGGGAGACTTTCTCTCTCTCTCTTATTTCTCTCTCTCTCTCGGCAGCAACCTGGGCGGACAGACAGGCACCTTGGCATAAGAGGCAGGAAAGTGGGCTGAGGCAGGCTTTGAGCTTGGCGGCAACCTGGGGTACAGAACCCTTGGCACAGACAGCATAGCGTAGATAGGAAACGTTTGCAACAGCAGCAGACATTGGTACAGAACCCTTGGCAAAGACAGCATATAGGCCTGGGAGCCATCGGCACTAGCAGCAGAAGCCTATATGGGGAGCAAAAGGAGTTTTTTGCTGCCCGTATAGGTTCTGCAAAAACTTGTCAAGTGGAGATTTCTGGGTGGTGAGGGGATTGGTCGGTCCTCCCTCCCTCTGCCTGGAATTGGAGTTATCTAATGCCTGCTGTGACATGCTTGGTGATTATTTTTCAGTGAAAATCGCTCGGATTCACCACAGCTTCGACTCTGCGTTTATTACAGTGGGTGAACCAGAAGCTGAAGAAGCCGCACCTTGTCCGATTTCATGGGATCAATTTCAGTCAGTGTCATCCACTGGGGTGGGAGGTGTCCTTGGGGCTGTTAGGACCACCTTTTGTGAACTTGACCCATGCCCGTCCTGGCTGGTTAAGGCCAGACGGGAGGCAGTGGAGCCGCTGCTGGCGGGGATGATCAATGCCTCCCTTCGGGAGGGCAGAGTGCCGGGCTGCTTCAAAGAGGTGGTGGTGTGGCCTCTGCTCAAAAAAACATCACTTGACATGGATTCCCTCACCAGTTATCGTCCAGTCTCTAACCTTCTCCTTTTAAGGAAGTTTAACGAGTGTGTTGTGGTCCAGCAGCTACAGGTGCATCTAGACTGCACTGGTTATCTGGATTCCTCTCAGTCTGTTTTTTGTCCAGACTATGGCACGGAGACTACACTTGTGGCCTTGGCTGATGACCTTCGCCGTGATTTAGATCAGGGTCGATTGACCCTACTAATTTTGTGAGATCTATAGGCTGCTTTTGATACCGTTGACCATGAGATTTTGGTGACTTTTTTGGTGACAGTGGATTGTTCTTCATCTCCACTGGACCTCACGTGTTGTGTCCCACAAGGTTCTATTCTGTCCCCGCTCTTGTTCAACATGTATATGCAGCCACTCAGTGAGGTCGTGAGATGGTATGGGGTGTAGTGTCATCAATATGCTAATGAAACCCAACTCTACCTCTCATTTTCATCCGACTGAGACCCGTCAGTCTCGGTGTTCACCCAAAGTCTGGCAGCAGTTGGGGACTGGATGTTGACTGAAGTTGAATCTCGACAAGACTGAGGTGATGGTGGTAGGGAGGGCAGTGGATGTGGCGGCTCCCATTATTGATGGGATTCACCCTCTGCTGGTATTCCAGGTCCGTAGTCTAGGCATGCTCCTCAATCTGCAGCTCCTCCTGGATTTCCAGGTGGGGGCTGTGGTGAGGAATGCGTTTTGCCAATTACATCTGGTGCGACGACTTAGGCTGTATGTTTCAGACCTAGGCCGTCGTTTTCAAACTTAGGCCGTATGTTTCAGATAGTGACCTGGCAACCATCATACATGTTTTCATATAGTCTTCCGGGCCCGATTCAAGGTATTGGTTTTGACCTATAAAGCCCTACACAGCCTGGGCCCCACTTGCCTGTGGAACTGCCTTGCTCTGCATGCTCTGGAGCAGCCTCTGCGGTCCGCTGGGAGTGGTCTTCTTGAGGTCCCTGTGTGGCCCAAGGGGCCACTATGGAGAGGGCATTCTCGGTGACCACACCTAGGTTGTGGAACTCCCTCCCGGTGGAGGCCCGGGGTGGCCCTGGATCTCCCCTCCTTCCATCATATGTGTAAAACCTGGCTGTTTCACCTGGCTTTTGGTGAAGGAGATGGGGTGTAGGGTGGTCTGGGGGGGTGGGGTGGGGGTTGACTCTGTGCCTTCTCTTTTATTGTATTGTTTTTACTGATTTTATGTGTTTTAACATTATAAGTCACCCCGGGCTGCTTGGAGCAGGAGGGGCAGGGTAATAAATGATTTTATAAATTAATGAATAAATAAATATACTTGTGGGACTGAGAAGCCCAGGGGCAAAGCTACCATGGAGAGAGGGGGCTCAGCTGAGCCCAGGCTTTGGACACCAAGAAGCCCTTTGCAAACAGCCAGAGAACTGCTAAGGAACTTTCAGAGTGGGCAGGGAAGGGAGTGGTTCCAGTACTCCGCTTCTACCCACTCTGAAAATTTCCTAGTGGTGCTCCTGTTGTTTACAAATACAAAGGTCCCCATTAAGAAGGAAGTTTTAAGAGTGGGCAAGGCTGGACTGCTGTCCCACCCACTCCAGTTTGTAAAACTTCCTTTCTGGTGTGGTTGCTGCTGTTTTGTGGGGTCCTGCGTGGAGCTTGGGTGGTGCTGCCTTCCTGGGTAAGCCCTACCCCCCAAAGACTCCACCTCTTTGCCGTTAGGGGGACTGTAATAGGAACAGACTGTCTGTGAGGGCCTGGCCCTTTACGGTGGTAGTGCCAGCCTGAAGGACGCAGGCGCCCCTGCTACTATAGGATCGTGCCAAAGTAGACACTAAGGAGAGGAACAGGCACCAGGCCAGGAGGACAGCATCTAAGAGATCATAGGTGCTGGGAAGTGGGGAGCCTCAGGGCCTTTTTTAACAAGCGGGATTTCTTCCGCAGTTAAACCCATTGCTCTGGGAAACCCCTGCAGCTGGGGGTTTTAGACGTTCCTCCATGAACCAGAAATTGCCCGGGCGCCATTAGAAACAGCAGCACCGCACGACTCCTGGGCATAGATAAGACCTCGATTATGGAGTCTTATCTACGCCACATCTCAAAACACCTGGGAGCCGTGTGGCGCCACTGTTTCTAATGGCGTCTGGGCGACTTCTGGTTCACAGTGGAGCGTCTAAAGTCCCCACCCCCTACCCCCCTGGGGGTTTCCCAGAGCCGCAGGTTTAAACTGAGGGAGAAATCCCACTCATTTATAAAGGCCCTAAGTAGCTAATGGTAGCATGTCTGGGGGAGGCTTCTGCTGGGGGCCTGATCTCTTAGATGCTGTCCTCCTTTGGCCTGGTGCCTGTACCTCTCCTTAGAGAGCCTCTCAGGTAGCATGCCGGGATGGCCTCTGCCAGATACCCTGGAAGAGCCAGATTTGGACCTGAATTTGAAACCCCTGCTGCTGTGTCAGGTTGTGACAATACCGGGCTAAGATGGACCATTGGTCTGACTGACACTGCTTTTAAACGAGGAGCGCTGAAGCGCCTTCTCAACGCCACATTAAAGGAAAGCCGCCGGAAGTGACGTTCTCCTTGTTGCCAGCGGCGGCAGCGGCTGGAGACACGGGGCTTTGGAGCGGCGCGTTCTTAAGCCTGATAATTGAAGTCTTAAGAACGCGCCACTCCAAAGCCCCGTGTCTCCAGCCGCCGCCG
>QEPC01006267.1:965316-983628 GCA_003113815.1 Sphenodon punctatus
GGGGGGGGGGGCTGGGGCCAGAGATGTGGGGCCAGAGAGATGGTGGGCTGCATGTGGGTAGCACTTATGAAGCAAGTGCTATGGAGGCCATGGGGCCAGTGTTCTATGGGGGCATGGGTGGAAGTATTATGGGGCCAGTGATATGGGGGGCATAGAGCTGGAGCTATGGGGGACATTGGGGAATGTCTGCCCAGTGTTAGGGGGGGCATGGGGCCAGTAATATTGAGTAATTGCAACGGAGGGCATTTGCTAATATTGCTAACAGCATTATTGATACTGCTAAAAGACATTACAAAAATCTGCATGTGAGAAGGCAGTACTCAGGTGGACATGGTGTTGAGGAGCAGTCGTCAGGCTGTTTTGTGCAATCAGTTTGTGCCTTCCCATTACGTGTGTGATTGACATCAAATATTTGTACTTACTTGCAGGTGTAACAGAAGCTGGTCTCCCCCTTGGCTGCTGTTTTACAAGAGGACAGGGGATCCCACCAACCAGCTCTTTTGTCAGCTTGTGTATTGCTGTGTGTGTGTTATACATATAACACAGGCAGATGGGGCGATGTGGAGGGGGTGTGCTTGAGTAGCTGTTTGGTGCAATTAGTTTGTTTCTACCTATAATGTGTGTGCAATTTATACTTCCTCGCAGGTGTGCAAGCAAGTTTTCACCCGTGGCCTCTGGCTACTAGGGATGTGTGAACGCGGTTCAGAAGTTCAGAGTTCAGAATAATAGAAGATTATAGAAGATAAATTAGTTAAAATAGGGTTTTCAGAAGAGTTTTTTCTGAATAAGGACTTTAGAGCTGCTAAATCTGAAATCTCGGTTAGAATAGGTGATTTAAATTGCCAAAGAAATTTAATGTTGATCAGGAAAACTTCATATTTGTCTAATTATTCTCAGTGGGTTCCAGGTTTGAATCGCATGGCAGACTATTTATCGGGCAGGATGCCTTTGCGCTCCAGATATTTCTTTTTATGTGCCCAATTAAAGTCCCTGCCTACGAAGGTTTTGGAGGGTTGATATGCTAGGGTCGATATACTCTTACTGACTTAGCCCATTTGATAATTTAATCACAGAATTATTGGAACATATTTTGTTCAGTTGCCACTTATATGATCAAATAAGAGAAAAATACCTCCAGCTGTTTTTACTGAATTACTGAGGCTGCTTTTAAATGAGGAGCGCTGAAGCGCCTCCTCAATGCCGCATTAAAGCAAAGCCGCCGGAAGTGACGTTCTCCCCGTTGCCGGCGGCGGCTGCGGCTGAAGACACGGGGCTTTGGAGCGGCGCGTTCTTAAGCCTGATAATTGAAGTCTTAAGAACGCGCCACTCCAAAGCCCCGTGTCTCCAGCCGCCGCCGCCGGCAACGGGGAGAAAGTCACTTCCGGTGGCTTTCCTTTAATGCAGCGTTGAAGAGGCGCTTCAGCGCTCCTCATTTAAAAACAGCCTTAGTTAGGCAGTTTAGTTTAAGGACAAGGAAGAACCTGACTGCAGGAGGGATTGCGGATAGCCAGATGGTCTGTTGACAGTCCTCTGAGAGACTGTATATACTGGCCTGTTCGTGACTGTGTAAGGAACACTGTAAATAAAGGGCACTTTGTGAAGGTCTTGCATGGGCTGGCCTTATTTTATTTATATTTATTTATTTCCAACATTTATATCTCGCCTCTCCTGCCTAAGCAGCTCGAGGCAGCTTACAAAAATTAAAACATTTAAAAATATACATAAAATATATAAAATACATAAAATGGAGGCATAAAAGAAAATTTAAAAAACCATCATCCCCACCTCCCCTCACCCACCTCCCTCACCAAAGACTTATTGGGGTTGCGAATCCTGAAAATACTTAACCACAGGGCCACCCATTTACAGAGACCCATAACTGGGACCTGAACCCGGGCCTGCCACAACCTTGCTAGGCCGCTGGGGAAACTTTATTTCTGTATCAGGGGAACATTTATATCCACAGGGCAATTGTTCGCGACTGAGATGGATTGGGTGCCTGTTGTAGTAGGAAGGAAGGCCAGCTCTCCGCTCCTTGTGCTATTTCCAAATGGACGGTTGCTTTACACATACTGTTTGGCCTTTAGCTTTTTGCAAGCGGATATTTACATTTTAGACAAATGGCAACACTTGTTCTCATCAAGGTGCTCGATTAGGAACGAATTTGGTGCGGCTGCTCCTTGACTGCCTAGGAACACGGTGTTTTCTACTGTGGCGTAAGGAACAAACTGCTTTTCTCATGCAGAAATTCCTGCTGTGAGACAACTGCAGAGGAGGAAAGGCACAGATTTCAGCGATGCAGAATGCTGCTGCCACTGCCAGATGATGCGGGAGAGGGTAAGAGGATGGGAACAAAGAAGGAAACAGGTGCCTTATTTCTCTTAGATCTATTATTTGTGACCTACAACTGAAGCCCAAATCCATTGGGCAATGCCATCCTATTCAAAGAGGATGTTCGCAGGGGAAACTAGTGCTACAATAAAGAGTAGATTCTGCAGTCACAAATACTGTTGGTATATTTACAGATAGGGCTCTGAATATCTGAATGAATATTTGCACCCAGTTCCAGATCCAGGGAAGCTAGAGCCCTGCACAAAATGGAGGCATGGGCTAGAACCCTGCATGGGCTCAAAAAACAGACTGAGCTGCACTGGGCCCGACCCATGTCAGTCCTGATGCGGCCGGGCTCTGCACACCCGTGCTTGATACTGCCTGAGGATGGCCCTGAACTCCACAGCGCTGTTCTGTGTTCTGGGGGGCCAGAGCCAGGTCAGGAAAATGGTGGGAGGAAAGCATTGCCCTGTCCCTTTCCTGATATCCCCTCTCCACACCCATGTAGCACCATAACATCACAGCACTCCATCGAGGCAGTGGGATGACATCATAACACTCACCACTCAGCAGAGGTAGGGCTTTTTGATCCCAGAGAGTGTGTCTCAGCCCAAGTCCAAGGTCTTTGGCCAAGGGAGGTACTGGACTGATCCAATCTGGAGTGGGACCCTTTGTGTCTGATCAGGCTCAGACACTTTCCCTCTCACCTTCCTTTCTAACCTGGGACTTTACAGCAGTTTTCCGGGACTGTGGGACCAATAACAAGAGAGATGTGAAATGCGGGACACTTGAGAGGTATGTGACGGGATACAAGTGAGAGGGGAACGTAGGGGGAGACAGGGAAGGTGATGCTGAATGACAGGACAGTAGGAGGGGCATCTGTGAACAGGCTGTTGGGACGAGGAGCTCGGGAAAGCCTGGCGGGAAACAGGTGGGTTTTTAATAAATAAGAAACTCAGAAAATGAGGACACTTGCACACTTTCAAAGCTGAGCTTTGAGGAGCCACCTGGCTGCTTCTTGAAAGATGCCAAATTCAATAAGCCACTTCGATTCATATCTGTGCAAATAAATAGGTGGTATTTTTTTCTAAAGGCGCTGTTGTTACATGTAATGTGGCAACAAGGCCTGCAGAATGATGTGTGTAATTTGTCATGGCTTCATGGTTATAGCATTATCTGCTACAGGGGAAACAGAGAACCATGAACTTGGGATTCTGACTGATTCCAAAAAAGGCCTTTCAATTTCCCTTTAACAAAAGTTGCAGCATCCTTTTGCAAAAGGGAATGTGAACAAAACTATAACAAAGGATAACTTTGTTGTTGTTTTGTTTTATTTCAAACCTGTTTTGGCATTACATCTGGGTGGCTGTAAGAAACACAGCATCCCTGGCAGCAATTAGAGCCAGAGGAGGAGTGAGAGGTCACTGGCCCAGTCAATAATCAGGGCACCTTTTCCTCACAGCTGACATTCCTATCATTTAAGGCCTCGCTTAATTAAGCTTTGGATTTTTAAATGGTGCGCTACTGCCATCTAGAGGTTCCTGAAAATCCAATTTGGGAAGCCCGCTTTTACTAAATTTGCGGATCAGAGCTTGGATTACAAAAGGTCAGTAAGAAAGAAGACTGTCTCCCTGTTTAACCCCCCCTCCAGAAATAAAGAGCAGAGTGAGGGCTACAGTGCTGGAGTTGAAAGAGGCATGTGCATGTGTGTGTGTGTGTGGTTCAGCATCCTGATGAAAAATCTCCTCCAGCAATTATGTTTTATATAAGACTGCTTGCAGAGGAAAGCATAATACTTCAAGATTGAATCATTGTTTTTTAACAGATGTGATGCTGACCTGGTTCGTCTGTTCCAGGGCCCGCCTGAAGAAGTTGGTGGGCCCGGAATGAACCAGAACCACGGTCCAGCCTGCGAGCTGCCCAGGCAGGTCAGAGAGGGCTGAACCAGGTGGGTGCGTCTGTTTTCGTGTCTGCCTGGACCAGCATGGGGGGTTGCCATGGCAGCCAACTATAACTGCCTGTTATTGGCAGGCATGGCTGGCCATCATGGCAGGGAGCAGAGTGCCGGCCACAGTGTGGGGGTAGAGCCAGCTAGCTACACGTCACTCACCCCCCCGCCCCCCACCTGGGTCAGGATGGGAGAACGTTTGATTCCATCCCCCGGGCTGACCCGGCCAGGAGTTGTGAGGACATCCATCCTGCCCCTGAATGTTCAGCCGGCATGTTGGCTGCACGTATGTTAACACCCGATGTGTTAGATGAGACATTTTTAAAAATGTTATTGTAGCAGGGAGCAGTCCTGTGTGGCTGTTGCCCCTTTATGAAGGGGCTGAGGGCACCAGCTAGTGGGCTGTGCCAGGCACATGGACATGGGAATGCCAGCCCATGCCAAGAAACCCTGACACAGAGTAGGTAGGACTCTGGCCCTTTAAGGCTCAGAAGGGGAAGCCTAGCCACACCCACTCTGCCTGTATAAGAGGCTGCAGGACTGCGAGAGAAAACAGTCTCTGCCTGGGAGCCAAAGGAGCAACATCTCCCTGGGAAAAGCCTGAGGGGATCCTTCCCACTTTATGCTCTCTAGGGTGCTGAAGAACCAGAGTGGACCCGGGTACTGAGGAGAGGCTGTGCCCAGGGGGGAGCCTCATATGCCTGGGGAAGGCTGGGCCAGAGCCTGAGGCTTTGAGGCCTGACTGGATGGACTTTAGGGGTTGATGTTAAGTTGCTCCTGAGCCTGTAAGAGACTGACCTGGGTCTGCAGGGTGGAGGTGACTGAGCCAGCTGCCCCAGGGATTGTACTCCAATCACATCAAATATTTATTGATTGGTTCGGCTTACCATATATTCACCATATATCAGCAAATAAGAATCAAAATACATAAAAATATAATCTACAACATAAATACAAAAATTGAAAAGCTCCCCTTCATCATTATAATAACTTATTTTGCAACTGGATTGTACTAATAAAGGACTGTGGCCTTGATACCCTCTGGCTGCCCGTGTTGGGTCCCATAGGGGGTACCCTCTTCCAGAAAAGGGGGATTTAGTCAAGGCTCGGGCTGAATAGGCGTAGCAGAGGGGTAGAGCTAATTCCCCTGAGTCAGACCCCAGTGGCCCCGGGAAGACCCCCCCCTGCTACAGTTATGGCTGCGTTTTTGTAGTTCTCTGTGATTCAAAGAGAACACATATTCCCCCACAAAATAATATAACTTTGCGGTGAAGGCTGATTAAGTGTAGTCTTTACTCAAAATGCCTAATGAGCACATGGCAATTAAAAAAACAAAAACCTATGCATTAAAAGCAAGGGAGTTTACATAAATACTTCATTACAAATTCCTTCCATTCAGTTAATCATGTGTGGAGATTCACCTTATGCTTTTCACAGGTGACTTTAACCATGACTTAAATTTTAAGCATTTAAAATGTACATGAAATTTTTTCACCAATGGGTCACTTGAATTTGTGCCATTCTAGGCCAATTTACTTCTAAAGTTTTTAATTCCAAAGAGTATTGTGAGAAGCCACAACAGATCCAGTTCCTCCCTTGGGTTACCTTAGAAATCTCTCCAGGCCTCTTCCATCCCTGTTGCTGTTACGATCTTGTTGAACTGTTACACTCCAGCACGTTCCTGTGTGGTAACTGTGGGGAACATAGGGGTGTGCATGTCATTTTTATTATTACAATAACGATAATGAAAATTGTCATTTTCATTATCATTATTGCAATAACAAACAATAAATAATAATGAAAATAGAAACAAAAATGACATTTTATTTTTGAAATAAAGGGAAAAAACTGAAAAACGTATTTCTGGCTATAACTTTTTTGTTCCAATTCTGATGAAACTTGGGGAGATTGTACCCCCAATGTAGGGCATTATATGTACCAGATATAAAAACGATTAGATAAAGGGAACCAATTTTAGAAACATTTGGATGTTGTGATTTTAATATAAGATCCATACACATTCATGACAATGTCTTTATCTCCCATTCACTTTGCATGAATATTATGTTCCTCCACAAGCTTAACACACCTGCCAATTTTCAGAAAGATTGGATAAAGAGTCCTGATGGTATAAGACATTAACTTGAAAATACATTTCCAGCTGTAACATTTGTATATTCCATCCTGTTTACAAGATATTTGGCAGGAATGTATCACATACCTTCCCTGTCATCTCAGCCAAACTACAGTACAATTATGTAAAGGGACCCAATTTTATAAGCAATTGATGTTGTCCCTGTGAAGACCATTATTCAGATAAAAAGCAGCACATGCAGTGCCAGTCAGAGGCAGGCACCTGGCCTTGCAGGGGGAGAGAGGCTGTAGGAGGGAGGATGTGGAGCAACCCAAAAGACTGACAGACACATTCACTGGCCAATTACTGCATGCTTCTAGCTTTACAGGACCAATTGGTAGTGCCTTCGAAGTGGGCATAGGGGGCGGCCCTGAGACAGGCAAAAAGGCCATAACTGGGACTTTGGGGATAGCATCCCAGCAATCAGGACACATAGTTTAAACACATCCAGGCTGTCAATTATCATCACAATCACATCCTGCAGCACCGTGACAGAGAACATAAGAGAATCTCTATTGGCTCTTTCCTAAACAGATGTTTCTGACTTCCCAGTAGTAAGTGGGGGAGAGATGTTGGTATGGTCACAGCACAGAATGAGGATATTTGGTTGACCTTTCTGCTGGACAACTGGCATTACAAACCGATCTTATACCACAGTGACATGTAAGAGAATCCCTGGCATAGGCTCCTTCTCTGCATATGCTGTGCAGGCATATAATATTGGAACCCTTAATCACATCTTTCTGATATTTGGCAGAGATGATCATGAAAGTATGATATACAGTCCTGCCAAATGTCATGTACACTGATTGAACTACAAAGTTGTTACAGTCAGACATGCATTTATATGTTAATTGCTATACCACAAGGACCGTTTCTCCAATTCTTCTGAAAGTTGGCAGAGATAGTAAACATGAGAAGAGGTATAAATGTCCCAAGTTTCATCTGTTTGAGGCAAAGAAGTTACAGCTAATAATGTATATGAAGATATTTTCAAAATAAAATAATTCAACTGCTTCTAAAATTGGATTTCTTTATTCAATATTTTTGGAATTTGGTACACTTAATGCCTTCCATTGGAGGTATATTCACCCCAAGTGCCAGTCAAATATAGTGAAAAACAAAAATGTTACAATCGACAATGTATTTTCCATTGAAACCATTGAAATCAATGGAAAACGAAAATGAAAGCAAAAACGAAAACGATAATTGGATATTTATGAAAATGAAAACGAAAGCAAAAACAAAAATGACAATTTGATATTTATGAAAACGAAAACGACATGGGCCCCTGGTGCACACCTCTACAAGTCAGAAACTAGGAAATGTAACAATTCTGTAAAATGGTGGATCTCAAACTTTTTAAACTGCACCCTTATCCTCTTAACTGTGTTAGCTGAAGTTTTTCCCTCTGCCACACATGCACCTCTCTCCATCTCATCCTTCCACCCTCCTTTGCTTCCCCTCTCTCTCCCCCGTGCTACCCAGTCATTTTGGAAATTTCCCCTAGTTCAGTAAGGGGGAAGCTAGGTGTTTGCCCGCTGTGGTCCTTCTCCCCTCCTCCCCCCCCCCACACCCCAGTACCATATGCGCCCCTTCCTCTTAGTGGAACCAACCCATTGTTGTTGTTTGCTTATATACTGCAGTGTTTAAAGTGCTCTCTAATTACCTAGTACACAAACAAAGGGTGAGGAACCTTCTCCCTGCCGGGGAATTATCATTACCCCCACAGGGCTCCCTGGGCCAGAGGATCCTGCAGGGTGGATGGTTTCCAGCCTCGAAGCACTCTGCCGCTATCTAGTGGCTGTTGGGCTGTTGGCGGTCCCCAGACCATGGATGGTAGACCAGACAAAACAGGGTGAGGGAAAGACTTCTGGGGCTGGAGGATGGGAACCCATGGGTCATAAATTCCTTATTCCTCTAACCAGATCCTCACAACAACCCTGTTATTATCACCATTTTACAGATGGGGAATTGAGGCTGACAGCCATGAACTCGTTGGATGACAGTCATGAACAGCTGACAGCCATGAACACTATGACTTGCACAAGTCACAGTGTAAGATGGAATTTGAACCCTTGTTTCCCAAGTGCAAAGACCAATAACACCTTACCCTACACTAGGCTATACTGATTTTAAATCAGGGTGGTGGTTTTTTTCAGATTCACTACTCTGATTCTAATACTCATTTCCATTAATGAATTTTTGAATTTGATTTAGCTGAATTCATATATTCACACAAGCTGTGACTTGGGCAAGTTCAATTAGTCTGATGCTCAACACAGCATTGAAATCCAAGTGTGATTAGTCCAATATTCTTCAGTTTGAGCTGGAACTTCAATTTTTTTAAACCATTCAATCAAATATCATGCCCAACTAGCCAATTATAAGTGTCAGGGTTATTGACTTAACAGACAATGAATATTGACTTAAGGAATACTGAATCAGCAAATATTGAATTAACTTGGACAGGGGGGGAGAAAATACACCAGTTACCTTGCAAACTTCATGGGGCGCAGATGCTGCATTTGCAAATCCAAATCAGAAAAATTCATGGAATATCTTAATCAGATATTCATTTCAACTGCCTGTAGAGGATTTGAAACACTGCCTGCTTTTATGGCTGAGAGCTCCATGATTAATGAACTGTTCATTTATACACTCACAAAATTGTAGGTAAGCACAGATTTACCCAGAAGATAGTCAGAAAAGTCCTTTCATCATCAATCATCATCATCATCTACTGTCCTGTCATTCAAGGTTGCCTTCTTTACTGTAATTATGGCCATTTTTAGACTAGACAAACCCCTGCAGGTCCATCCATCCCACACGCATCCACGCACCCATCTGGGCACTCCCATGACCCGTGCACTGCCCACTCATGCTCATTCACAAAGCATTGGGGGGAAATCTGCTCTGTGCGGGGGCATGCGAAAATGTGTGTGGGTAGGGGCACCCACCCATCCCTGGCCCATTTGAATCCCCACACTCACCCGATGTGCATGGGCGGTCCACGGCTGTACCACGCAGTGCACACAGACTCGCCCCCAGCCGTTGCCCATTTTAAAATGGCCTAAGTTAAGCATGTGCACCTGACACTTATTTTGGTTTCTGTCTTCCTATGTTTCCCTCTCCCTTGTCTCTCCTACTTTGTTGATCCTATATTGTAAGCCTCATAGTGCAAGGACCTTTCTCTAATGAATGGCTGGCAGCACCAGGCACATTTCTAGTGCTAGATGATAATACTACAAGTGTACTGGGCTGTAGGGCAGGGAATCCTTATAAAGATTCAGGGCAACACCCCTATAGAATGGTTTCTGCATTTAGTTTCTAAAAAACTCTTTCCCCAGAGCTGTGCAGTAAACAGGTAGGTAGGTGTGCTTTTATAGTGCAAACTAGGCTACAAGGCCATATTGCACCAAACATAAGGTAGCTGTGCCAAATGGACATTATTCCCAGTGCTTGCACATATACAGATACAGTAATCACAACATCGTGATCACAACAGATGTTGTAATTACAACAGATATCATGATTACAGCAGAAACCTCTGTGTCCAGGCCCCTGGGCCATAGCTCTGGTGGTATAGTGCATGCTTTGCATGTATAAGGTCCTAAATTCAATCCCCGGCATCTCTGATAGTATGCCTGGGTGAGGCCTCCACCGGGGATCCTGGAGGGTCTCGGGTAGAACGCCTAGGTGAGGCCTCTGTCAGAGAGCCGGATTTGAAACCCTGCTGCTGCGTTGGGTTATGAGAATACTGGGCTTAGACTCAGGCAGCTCCTTATATCCTTATCTCTCTACTATAGATAAAAAGCTTATTCCCGATGTGTCTGGAAAAGGGAGTTGCTACTGAATGTGGGCCAGGTAGCACAAGGCTGTTTTTGCAGTTAATCTCTAGAGCTGGGTCAAAATTTCAGTTTGAATCAAAGTTTTGATGACTATTGGAAATAGATGCTTCCTATCTATTGGCCAGAGGTTTATCGATAGACAAGGTGCTGTCATATTCAAGGGGAGAGTTGACGGCTACCCAGTTTGATTCAGGATGCCTTATTTCATCCCCAAACACAATAGCTCTGGGTCCTCGAGCCCAGAGGCAGTCAATATTGAGTAGACAGGAGATGGGAAGGACCTTAAGGCTTGAACGAAGGGAGGAGCAGCCACGGAAGGACACAATTGCACCCAGCTTGATGGACCTGGGCCAGGACCCTTTTACCCATCCTGAGCAGCCGATAGTGGGAAACCAGGGGGGGATTCAGGAGATGGCCCAATTGGAACCCAGTGGGGTACAGTCAGCGGTCCCTGAATTGATCCAGGTGGATCCTAACCAACCCCCTACTAATGGAACGCAAGTAAGCAATGTTACATTGCTGGATAAGATTTCGAGTCAAGTGGGATCCTTCCTACTTGGGAAAGCATCTACTGACAATCCTGTGCAGATAGGGGAATTATTTAACCAGTTGTCAGTTGTAGACCAGGATATTTTTATGACAAGGTTAGGACAATTAAAGAACTACTCCTTAGGGACTGATATTGAGTATGTAGCCTCCTCCGTCAACGATAATAGGGTATTGTGCAAGACGCAGGCAAGGCAATAGCGTTACGCTATTTGGGGGAGGAGGAATATGGGGGTTCTGTGGGTATGCTAAACTCTCCTAGGGCATGGGGCATGGCTGGGGACCATATTCCTAAGGAGGGCGAGCCCAGCCAAAACCAAAGACAGCCCCAAGGCCCAGTTGTAGGGGTAAACAGCAATGTCGTAGTGCTGGATCCTTCATTGTATCAAATTGAGGTGACTCAGCCACTTGCATGACACGGGGCCCTGTAGCTTCTTCACTCCCCCAAGGTACCTTATCCCTGGCCTCATGGAATATAGCAGGCATTAGGTCCGTGGTGAAGGACCAGGAGTGGTTGGGTTTTTTAACTGGGTGTGAGGTGGTATGTTTCCAGGAAACCTAGGTGAGGCAGGATGCTGAGCTTACCTTAGATGGGTTTGAGATTTTTTTACATGGGGGTCAGAAAAAGGGCACTAAAGGCCGCATTTCAGGGGGCCTTGCTGTATGTGTTTGTAGCTCTAGGGCAGGTCTTTTCTCCCCTATTGAAAACAGCAGGCCTGAAATACAGATTGGGAAGCTTAGCGTGGGCAATCGACCCATGGACCAATATGTTCTTTTCAACATCTACATTCCTCCCATTACTATAGTAGCGATGTTTGACCGGCCCTGGAGATAGCAATATTGGCGTCCCATGAGAGATTTCCTTCTGCTTCCCATATTTTATTAGGGGATTGGAACACCCATATGGGGAAGGATAGTGAGGGAGCCCAGGCGTCAAGTGTGTTGGATCAGGCAGCAGGAGATATTGGCCTCCCACAAACTGGGTAAACAGATCTGCTGCTAAAGGACCTTGTACAAAAGTTCAATTTACTCATACTAAAGGATGACCATGAGGGCTTTACGTACATTGGCCCTCAAGGCCGGAGCCAAATTGACCTTATCCTTGTTGAAGCAAATGATTGTGAGGTATTTGGGAAGGTCAAGCTGCTTCATAGGCCAGAAAGTGATCATGCAGTTCTGACTGCCCAGGTTAAATGTTCAGGGATAGAACAGATAGGGAGTGTTTTACAGGGAATGAAAGTGCCCAAATTAAGGAATCTCACTGGAGCTGATGTTCTGACTGCTATTAACAACGACTGTAGCTCAGAGAGTCTTTGGGGTCATTTGAGGTCTGAGAATGACGACGATCCCAGGTGCTGTTTCCTGTCTTCTCTGGCATATTAGAAGAGTTCTGGAGGACTCTGAAGCGGCAGGGCGAGAGTTGATCCACATGTAATTCATGTCTGTCGTTTGATCAAGAGTGCAGGCAAGAGAAGGCTAGAGTGGCTGCTCTTAAAAGGTGGTGAATTAAGGACCAGGATCCAGAGGCGGGGGAAGCCTTTCGTGAGACTAGGAACAGGTATAACCATATATTGAAGCGGAAAAGGAGTGATTTTTTTCAGTACTATCTGGGCTAAGATAGCAGTGGATCTATCTATTGGCAATTCAAGTCAGTTTTGGTCCAGTCTTAATCTTATAATTAAGCCTAGGAAGCGACCTAGCCAAGAGCTAATTTCTGGCCCCATTTGGGAATGGTTTTTTGGGCATTTGGCATATGCTAGTCGCCAGGTCGGGACAGACGATTTGGCAGGCGAGCCAAGTGGGGCTTCCTTTGAGGCCAGGCAATGGCAGCCTGAGGATTTCTCGAAGGACGCTATTTGTGATATGATCATGGCCCTAAAACCACACAAGGCAGCATGTCCTGACCTCGTCACTCCTGAAATCCTTCAGGCGGCCCCCCGTTGGTGGGCACAGATATTGGCTATTCTCTTTTTGTGGGCTAGTCGTGAGTTGAAAGTCCCTAAGTGTTGGGTAGCAAGCTGGATAGTTCCCATCTTCAAGAGGGGTAGTATTTGCAACCCAGACTGTTATAGGCCAATAAGCCTAATCTCCATCATAGGGAAGATCTATGCAAGGATGTTGTTATGCCATCTCAATAAGTGGGTAGAGAGCAGGACTCTGATCCCGCAAGGACAGTACGGTTTTAGGAAAGGGCGATCAACGACTGACTGCTCTTATATCCTTCAGCATATTGTCTTTATATACTCTAAGATCAAGAAGGGGAAACTTTTCCTGGCCTTTGTTGACTTGACCAAGGCCTTTGACTCGGTGCCCAGATCCAGGCTATGGGCTAAGCTGAGGGTGTTGGGCATCGAGCCTGGGCTATTGGGTCCAATTATGCAACTATATTCTAACAACGAGGCCAGGGTAATAATGGGACCCTACAGACTAGCCCAATACCTGTCGAGAGGGGCGTCCGGCAGGGATGTGTACTGGCACCTCAACTATTTAGTCTTTATGTGTCTGACCTGGTAACCTGCATCAAAGCAATAGATGTGCATCCCCCAAGGGTAGGCAACACTCAGGTCTGTCTCCTGCAGTTTGCAGACGACGTGGTTCTTATTTCTCAAACTGAGGTGGAGTTATGAAGGGCAATTGACCAATTCCATCTTTACTGCGTAAGGAACGGGCTAGAATTGAACCCACGCAAATCCAAAATCTTGGTCTATGGGAAGAGGAAGCTCCCCACCAAGTGGAGAACAGCAGCTGGGGAGCTTGATATTATCTCTTCCTTTTCCTGTTTGGGGGTGACGGTTTCCAGTAGGGGAACTTGGGGCATGCACCTGGCTAACAGGTCATTGAAAGCTTGGCAAGTGGCGCAGGCTATTGCTAGAGCTGTCTATGCCTCGCAGGGGGTCTCTGTCTCTGCTTTTCTTCAGGTATACAGCGCTAAAGTGCCAAGTTCGGCCTTGTTTGGGTTGGAACTCGTCCCCTTCCCGGACATTAGGAGATTGGAACGAGTACAGAATGTATTTTTGAGGAGGCTGCTAGGATTGGGAAATAGTGTCCCGGGAGCGGTTCTCAGGTTGCAAGTAGGGGTGAGAGCCTTGGAGGTACTGGCAAGACTCACCTTCTTAAGATATTGGTTGAGGCTTTTAACTTGCCAGGAATCTGACCTGCCCCTCCTGTGTTTAAGGGAAGAGCTTTCCCACACAGGAACACGTGGCTACCCCTGGTTGTTATACTTGGGGTGGCTGCTCAAAAATCTTGGTTTCTCCCTTACGTACTTTTGTGGGAAAGACCTTGCCTGTATTTGGAGGGAGGTGGAAACTAGGGCTAGGGATGTGGCTCTTCAGGAGGATCTGGGAATATTGAGCACCTGGAAGGTTGCCCCTGCATTGGACCAGATTAAATGTACTGGGTCCTTTGAACCTTATTTGGACAAAATTAGGGACCCCAGACTCCGCAGGTGCTATACCCTGGCACGTTTCCACCTTGTTCGGACGGCAGTAACAGAAGGCAGGCAGTCATCAATCCCTTTTGATTTATTTATTTATAAATTTATTTATTTATTTATTTATTTTATAAATTTTTACCCCGCCCCTCCTGCAACGCAGCTCGGGGCGGCTTCCATCATTTACGTCGCTGCGCATGTAGTCTGGGGGAGGTGGAGACGTTGGAACATTTCTTGCTGCGCTGTCCATATTATATTCACTTACACCAGGCCTGGTTGGCTCCGTTATTGGGTAGGGGCTGGCCCCCTGCCCTTGAAGGGGGTTATAAGTATCTTATGCGTTTGGAAGAAATGAGCGAGATGGTCACCATAGCAACCTTTGTTTGGTTGGCTTCGAAAAGAAGGGAGTGGGTGCATGATAAATTGACAAAAACTAAGCAATTGGCAAATGGCTAGGTTTTAGGCTGAAGTCTCCCTCAAACTGGGATACATCCAGTGCTGCGACTAGTTCACCATTATTACAACTAGTTTTCCTTTATGTACTGATCGATAGTCTTGTTATATCTTGGCTGGTATAGGTTCTATCCTCGCTCAATCCTATCATTCTATCGCTTAGACTTCAAGTCTCGAAGGATTGTTTGAGGGTCAAGGGGTACTGAATACCTAGGGGGTGCTATGTTGAACTCTCAATTGAGATTGTTATGTGACAGATGTTAACTATTGGATCCCCATTTAAGGGGGGGTGATCAGATTATTTTAAATATTTTTGGATGATTTTATTGGAATTCTTATGTTTATTATATTGTTTTTGTTGTTGTTATTGTTATTGTTTTTTGTTTTGTGTGTTGTATTGTGTTGCTGGTTTTTGGTTGTAGTGTTCTGTTTGGCTATGGCGGAAGCTAACTCCACAATAAACAAACAAACGACTATTGGAAATCTGCAGATTGAAATTTTAAATTCAAAATCTCAATTTAAGGCTGTACTGATATGTGCTGGATTTCCAAGGACAGTGCCAATGTACACCACTACAGGAGAAACTCTAACCCTTGAATATGTATCTCATGGAGGGAGCACTTGAAAGCTTAATGTAAAACAATCGTATTGAATTTGGCGTCTGGACATGAAGGGGGGAAATGCCAATATTCATCAGGCAAGGAAGACACAAAGAGCATGAATTCTGGGAGGATATTTACAGCACAGCATAGCAAACATAGAGGGAACATTCTCACCAGATAAAAAAGCTGGCAGAACCCTATTTCTCTTGCATTTTTCAAACAATGTAGATGAGTTTGCGGGATGCCTTGTGTTTGATTCACAAATAACTTGCAAGTATTAGGGCTCAAACCAAAGTTAGACAATGATTGTAATTCCTTTCCGTGTGTTTCCTGTAACTTAGGAAGAGACCCTTCCCATTTCTGTCCACCTCGGGTGTAACAATGCACTGTGCAAAAAACAGCCGTGAAGCTTTATAAGATTGCTAGCAGCTGCTATGGTGATACATGGGGCCAAATTAACAGTGGGGGGAAAACAACATGCAAAAAATGATTAGGCTTGATATTTCTCTCTCACAGGAAATTGATGACTGGTGATTGTAAAGCACCAGGTACATTGCGTTTGCCATATACATGTCTTTTAATAATAATTGATCATTGTAATTAATTACTAAAATTAGAAATATGTGAGAAGAGACTTGTGTGAATGTGCCCATAAACCCAAGAGAATATTCCATGATTCCAGACAGCACCAAAGATATGCAAAGAATGTCACATATCACTTGGGATCATGACCCCATCTGCAGACAGCGTGACCCCCTCCTTTGGGTTCAAACCTGCCGTTTGGGAACCTCTGTACTAGGCCATCATATGAAAGGAAACAAAAGGTAAGTGTGACCAGTGCTGTTAATGATCTATGTTGAGAAGACAAAGAGGCCATTTTATTTTAAGTGAGCCTCATGTTCAGGAGCAAATTACAACCAAGAATTGATTGCTTTTACGTCTGATTATCTGTATGCCTATTGATTTTAAAATATACTTCCCCCTCCAGTTAGCACTAAGACATGGAGGTGGAGGGGAGGGTATGGGTGGTTTGTGTACAAATAGGTACTGTTAAGTCGGTGATAGTTACTCTTGACAGTTACTCTTATTTAATAAGTAAGGAGCAGGTTCAATAAAAGATCTATCTGGCATCATATAATAAATTGGCATTATGAGGCTTCTGCAAGGTGGAAGCTGGGCAGAGTTTTATTGAATGTAGTCGCCGATACATAACTCTAATTTTTCAGTTCATTTAAATTTATTAATAAAACCCCATTTAGTATCTTTGGATATTTTTCAAAAGGTTCGTCCTTTATCGTCCAAATTAGTACCAAAGGTAATGGGAGGGGGGGGGAGTGTTTTTGTTGGTTTTTTAAAACATAAATCTTCATCTAGCTACCAGTCATCTAAATTATTTTTATTTACTTATGGAAATGAGTAGACCACATATTTATCCCTCCAGTTGCTCCCTGGTGATTACCTTAATTGGAATGACTATTTCTCCATTGCTGTCGCGGAGTTTAACTCTTGGAATGTTGTTGCTGTGGAAGGCGAAGTTTCATCTTGGTAATGGCATTTTTGTTGAGTTGAGAATGAGCAGAGCTGGCCTGGTGAGAGGGCACTGCGTGGGGCACAGCCTCAGTACTGCATTTCAAATATTCATGAACACTCTGAAAAAGGCACAAAAAACAAAGCAAGGAATAAAGGCAATAATAGAAAACACGCCCCCCCGCCCCCCCCAATATGGGTTTGAACATTTGCATCAAGCAGGGGCAGATCCAGACTGGTGCAGAGAGAAAAGGGCCCTTCATAGTGAAGTTCATGAATAAACGTGAAGTGATGGCACAAGTGCGAGAAATGCTGGTGTAACTTATGGGTCCCTGGTGGTGAGTCCCTGCCTGTGGAGACCCATGGCAATTCAGGAGGACACCCCTAATATATGAGGCTCTGAATGGGGATGCTACAAAGTGAACAACAAAAATGAATCATGATAACATTTTCCATTTTTAATGGGTGTGGCCATCAAATATTCTTATGTTAGAAAAGGGACCACATGACTATGTGTGATTTTTAGACAAGTGCCTCCCCACCAATCGCCAATGCATGTTGCAGGGCCACATTGGCTTCCTATGCAGCCCTGCAACATGCATCAGAGATGGGTAATTAGTGGGTAATGGATGGGGAGGCGCTTGTCTAAAAAAAAAACCTATTTTGCACAGGGCCCCGACTTCTATGGATCTTGTATTAAGAGTAGATTATTAAACCATTAAACTATGTACAATGAGTTTTGGTGATTAAAAGCACACTGGAAGACATGAGAGGTAGCCTTGGCTATAAGAAAGGACATGTTCACTGCATTTTTTCCCATTGCCCACCAATGGGAAAAACACAGTAACCACAGGCCTCTGGCTATAAGCGTATTAGCTTAAGATGTTGCAGGCTGTTATAAGCCACAGTGATAAGCTACACTCAAGCAATCTATAAATTGTGTAACCAGTTATCAAAACATCTCCTTCTCCTTTATTAACTTTTATAAAGGAGGTTCCCCTCATCTCAAATGCACTTCTGGAGCACAATTTCAAATGGAAAAATATAAAGGGAATTCTGTTGTGGAAGGAATATTTATTTATTCATTTTATTTCTTTTAATAGGTTTCTAGGCAGCCCCCTTCTGCTACTGCAGCTTGGGGCAGCTTGCAACATACTAAACATAGAAATATAAACAATCCTCAATTAAAAATATGAATAAATATTAGGGGTGGGACTATTGGTATTGGGTTAATAGGATAATACTGATAATTGTTGATATCCGATTAATCCAATAATTGTCGGAATCAGTATATTGTAATGGTGGGACCCCGGGCCCATTACCGGTTACCGGTTCTGCGAAAACCGGATTCCCGGATTAAATCCGGTATACCGGTACCGGATTTATTTCATTGGTTTCAGTGGGGCGCTGTGTCCCCATTGAAACCAATGAAATAAATTAATTCCCTCCCCCTCCCCCTCCCAGGCTGCGCGGGTGGAAGGGGGGAC
>QEPC01006267.1:995769-1027646 GCA_003113815.1 Sphenodon punctatus
CGGCCTGATTTACTCCACAAAATTCTGTGTTCGTGTCTTCTTTCAGGCTGGGGGACAAGCACAATTCTTCAGCCATTTAATACTTTCATTTGCCTTTACTGTCAGTGTTGAGTCTCTGCCACTCCAGTGGAACTCATCATGGTGCAAGTGGCTAGTGTAGGCACAGAGGCAGAGGAGTGTCTCATATGGAAGTGCCAAAATTTGAAAGTGTTGGCCATAAAATGCTGTGAGTGCAGTAGGAAGAAATATATTTGCAGCCTACAAATGAAATGCCCGGTTGCTTCTTGCATCTGCATGGGTGAGCAAGCTGAAGGGACAAGGATTGTCCTATCTATCTGCTTTTAGGCACCATTGGCACTAAAAGCTTTTGGCACTAAAGTGCTTTTAGGCACTACTGGGGCACAGTCTGAGCCTTGTTGTACTCATGAAAGTATAAAGACCAGGCAGTGTCAGTGCCACAATGGGGATAGGCTAACCCTCAATGAAAGGACTTTTGAAGTCAGCGGGTTTTCTGCACACTTGGCCATTCTTTCTAGTTAAATGGAAAGGAATCCAGGGGCTAGATCCACCCCTGCAGCAGATAAAAAGCACAAAACTAAACAGGACTTATTATTTTTAAAATAACAATTGTTTAGTTCCATCATCTTACGAGTGTTTCTCAGCCCCAGTAGAAGGTGCAAGAGCATTCCAGCTCAATAGTAATTCCATGGAAGTTGCCACAAGTTACTGGTATTAATGGAAATTGCACACATGACATTGCAAGACTGGGTATGCTAGTGCTGTCCAATCTTGGATCTGCAGCTTATATCCAAATGGAAAAGTATGAATAGAAATAGGGCTGGAAAGGAAAATTATTTCTCATACACTAGGGAAACTAGGAGGAACAGCCCCCAGCAAGTTTTTATGTGGCCCCTTTCTAGTCCCTGGATCTGGTCCCTGGATTCAGTTCCCAACTCCAACACTGGAAAACGGAGCTCAGGTTAAGTGAGCAGAGATTAAGGCATGCATAAAAGGATAGGGGACAGAACCATGATGCTGATTCATGATCTGGACCCTCTTTTTCTTGAGGGTCCTTACACACACACCATCCATCCTTTTATGCTGCCCTCGGAGCTTGTACTATTTTTCAAAGTGGCCCCCAGAAGGGAAAAAGTTCCCCACCCCTGCCGTAGGGAATTCCCAAACCCCAACAACATTTTCCATCCATATCTGGATGAAAAGTTGGAGGAGTTGAAATTTCACATCAAAACAGGAAATCTATGTATTTTTGTTTTGATCTCAAAGCGGAAACTTCATCAGGGAAACACGTACCTCGTGATATGCTATGTAAATGTAATGAGTCCAAGTGGTCTCCTGGCAGACTGTGGGTGTTTTTAGACAAGCCTCATTTCTCCCAGACTTCAGAGTCCCAAAGAAACAAACTTGTGCGCAGGGATGGAGTGTGTGTTAGATGTTCACTCCTGCTACCAGACGTCAACCAGGCAACATTGGAAAAAACCATCAGGTACCAGGGAACGCGCACATGCTTGGAGACGCGGAATTGTAAAACACCAATATAGAGGTTACAAGTCCGAGTCTCCAAGCATGTGCGAGTTCCCTGGCACCCACTGTTTCCAATGGTACCTGGTCGACTTCCGGTAACAGGGATTAATGTCTAACCCTCACCCCCACGTGACTTTCTTTCTCCCAGACTCTGACGTCCAGGAGAAATGAGACTTGTCTAAAAACACCCTATATATCACATGATCAGCTGCACACCCAATGTGCTTGTTTTGTATGGAAACCAAAATGTTCAGTCACTTGACTTTTCATCCCGATGTAAAATTCTTTTTCCCAGGGAAAACAGCATTTTCTAGTATGGGGCAGCGCGGGGGAAGCGGAGGGGGGGGGGGGAAGAGCCATTCTTTGCAGTAAAATAATTATGGTGCTTAGAGACATCATTATATTATTGCACTGTTTAGATACAATTTCAAAAAAGAAGCCATAGGTTTCAGAGGCAAAAACCCAGCTGGTAATGTTTAACATTTTGGTTTTGATCAGTAACAGATGATCTCTAGACAGGGAAATAAAAGAGTTGAATAATAAGAATCAGTTTCAGGAAAATTTCTACTTTCAGCAACTGATGATTTTTAAATGGATAAATATTCTTTTTAAGGTGAAAAGCAGGCACAAAAGATAAAGATTAAAAGGATGGATGTTTTCATAAATGAAAGCCAATGAAAATTATAGGAGAAAAATAAGAGTAAGAAAAAGCCCAAATCACTACAGTACATAAAGTTGGATTTAAAAACACTTTTCTTTGCTAAAGATTAAGGCCCTTTTTACACAGACACTCTAACACCCATAAAATGGCTGTTACATTTTATTATACATGTTGCAGGGCATCACTGCAGCCAATCACCATGGGCCCTGTGCACACATGATGCCTCCACCCAGTTCCTCTGGGTGGAGATGGGTGGAGGCCGGTGGGTGGGGAGCATTTCTCTGGGTGGAGATGGGTGGGGGTGTCTGTGTAAACGCCACTTTTGGTGGGTGTTGATGAGTGTTTGCGCCTGGCCAACACCCATCTCCACCCACACTTTCCCACGGAGCAATGGACGCCACCAACACCAAAGTGGTGTTTACACCATCTCCACCCAGGGAAATGCTCCCCACCCACCGGCCAACACCCATCTCCACCCAGAGGAACTGGGTGGAGGCATCATGTGTGCACAGGGCCCATGGTGATTGGCTGCAGNTATTTATGTATTTTATTTTGTATTCTATTCTGTATTATACTGTTTTATATATATTGTTTTGTGATAGCTGCGGCTAAACAATAAAGATATTTGTTGAATAAAATGTAACAGCCATTTTATGGGTGTTAGAGCGTCTGTGTAAAAAGGGCCTAATAGAAGCTTTAGATCATGGATGAGGACCCTTTCCCCTTCCACAGTCACTTTGAAAATTGGCACAAATTGATAGGAGTGAGGTAGTGGGGTGGGGGAGTGGTACTTAAGGGGTTAACTCAGGATGGAGTGAGAAAGAGGAGGGTACAGGTCATAGATCTATGCCATGGATCCATCCCCTGTCCTTGAGTGCCTGGCTTCAATTTCCACTTCCGTGCCCTTCCTCTGAGCTCAGTTTTTCAGCGTTTTGGGGTGGGGACTGGTTCCATTAGTAGCTAGATGGAAAAACTGGAAAGGAGCCAAATAAAAAACAGCTGTGAGCTACGTTTGGCCCACAGGCCACAGGCCCTCCACCCCTGCTTTAGACTAATAACTAGCGATTGCTCTTGTGTTTAAAAATGAAAAAAAAGGTGCGTTTGTGGCTATGTTAAATAAACTCCAAGGTAATAAAGACCTATTTTAAAAAAACCAAAACTCAGTAATTCCAGAAACAACTCTTGGATTAATTAAGTCTTTTGAAATGGATAAATAAATTCTGCCACAATAGTAAAATAAGCGAGAATGGGACGTGGAAGAGTTTGGAGTCGACATTTCCACAAATGCATTTTGTTCTGGAAATAGTCCCTTCCTGCAAGAAAGTAACTGACATAGCTCTTTCTTTTTCTTTTTCTTTTTCTTTAAAGAATAGTCAGGGGATCTAACAGGAAAACACAGAGCAGTCACACTTGCAATCTATTTCCACAGATCAAAGTGAGGAATAGTTAAAGTAGCCAAGCCTCCTTTGCCTTCAATTGCATCCTTTGTTAGAGTTCTTTGAAGATGTCTGTGACATGGTTCTCGAGAGAGGGACGCATCCTTTAGCTAAGATCTCCAAAAGCACTTGATAATACATCCCAACAGCAATGAATGTCTAAAGTGCAGAAAAGAAAAGAGTTTGTTGGCAGATAAGACTGAAAGTGGGACAATGGGACAACAAAACCAGCTTGCCACAAACGAATCCTTCCTGGGCTGCAAAGAATACCTGCATACTGCCGAGATCGGTGTTAATGCTGATCTGTTGTTTTGTCAACAAGTCATCAGAGATAGAAATTTAGATCGTCTGGGTATCTTACTCAACAAGAGGAGAAAACGCTCTTCAAAGCAGAACAATAGAGTTCAACAAATGTACTGAGATTTATTTTTTCAACGAAGGGCTTCGTCTGAAATTCCATTCAGGGCTATCTATGCAACATTTGCATGGAGCCTGAGGATTAGGCTGTCATTATACCACCAGAGAAACATAAAACAGTAAAACCACAGGCACTTTGTTTCACGGGCCAATCCAGTGTCTTTTTGTTTTAGAGATAATGTGCAGCAGAAAGGGTAGACTTTTCTCTCAGGATTCCTCAGCTAGCCAAATTTCTGTAGCTGCACTGGAGTTAATGTGTTTAAAATGAAACACTGATGAGGGATCAGAGCTGTCATTTTCAGCACATTGCAGGATTATTTCTTAATGGCCAAGTTTTTCTCTTTGAGTGTTGTGGCAACCTCTTCTGTAACTCTGACTGTAGGTGACAGAATGGAAATTGCTGGGAGTTGCTCAGTATTTTTGCAATCTGGCCTTTACTTTTGATGGCAAAACAGGAGCGGAACCTTTCTGGGAAATATGGCCCTATATGACTTGACCAAGGTCTAGGGCTGAAATGGAACAGCCCTTCCATCTTTGCGGAATGTAGATTGGAATTCTGCTGCAGATTTAAGCTGCGGTGGAATATCTGTCCGATCAAAGTTCTGATGGAATAATTCTGCCTTCTGCTGTGCATCACAAAATGGCAGCAGCAGCATTTTGCCATGTACAGAATGGCAGTACCCTTGGGGATGGGCGTTACAGATGAAAACATAAAAGGCTGCACTGTTACGGGTTCTTATTATGGATCTGTATTTAAATTTTTTACAATAAAAAATAAATCATTTCTCATGCGCAAAATGGCCACGGACCGTTCTGGACATACACAGCCCTTTCCAAAATGGTGGTACAGCATCGCCACCGCCATTTTGGAAAAGGGCAGCAAGTCTGCACATGCATGGTGGATTTAAATATGAATCCATAATCTGAATCTGTAATTAAATCTGGAAATTACAGAACCAAATGTGTATGGTTCGAAATCTGTAATTTCATCTGAACGCCCATCTCTATACTCTATACTGCACCACCATTTTGCACATGTGCAGTAGGAGGAAGAATCAATCCAATTGTTAAAACAAAATGTGGATCTGATCGTATTCTGGTCCGTGTTTTGCCGAATTGATTGAAATGGCTAGATCCATTGAAAATGGAATTTGAACAGGGATTTCATTACAGGCCTACCAAGGTCACATAGGAATTCTGAAGGAGAGGCTGTTAGGCTAGTCCCATACCAATGCTTTAACTATGTGACCAGCCTTTTTCATGTAGATGGCACAGAACTGTTCTTCATTGCTACACAGAGCAATGGGCTCAAATTACAGTTAGATTTTTGTTAGATATCAGGGAAAAATTCCTAACAGTAGAATTCCTAGCTGTTCACCAATGGAACAAGTTGCCTAGAGATGTTGTAGGCTCTCCATCACTGGAAGTTATCAAAAAGAGGCTAGACAACCATCTCTTGGGGATGTTGTAGTTGTAGTTCAAGCAGGGGTTGGACTAGATGATCCACAAATTCCCTTCCAACTCTGACATTCTATGATTCTTCTGATTGACAACTGGGAAGTTATCTGTGCTTAAATCTTTGTTCTTGATACCACTGAGCTCCTCTTTAGTGCCATCTGCTTCTACACTTTCACCTGGTAACTCAGCGTTTTTATCTCTCTCTAAGTCAAATCACCCCTTGCCTCCTTTTGTTGATAAAATAGCATGTATGTATAGTACTATCACCTTGCTAGGTTACCCTTGCCCTTGATTTCCCTTCCTTGTTCATCTTAGATTGTAAGCCCCTTGTGGCAGGAATCTGTCTCTAGTGTTGACTGTTCAGCACTAGGCACATTGTTGGCTTTATGTAAGTAATAAAGGTTTAGCAGGCTAACTGTATATGTACAGATACAGTATGTGGCAATAAAGTAGCTCAGATCTCTCTTATTGGACCAGCTCCTGTTGGTGAGGGTATTCAACTACTTTGACTGTATGTATTAATTTTTCGAACCAACATGGCAACTACACTCTCTCTCTCAGACTAACACATATATCACAGTCTTAGCATGCATACAGCAAGCTTTGTTAACATTATTTATGTATATACTAACATTGGCATACATACCACTTCACCAACCAAATAGGGATATAAGGTGTTTGAACCTCCAAGCGGCTTTTTACATGATATAGCAACCTGTGAAGCTTGCAGTTTTCCAGCCTAATGTACAGAGACGAGCCAGCTTCAGTTGGCAGTTTAGCTGCAGGTGACAAAACATCTTTTCCGATGTGCACAAAAATAGTCAGCGAGCAAAGAAGAATCTGGAAAAATAATATCTGCTAAAATGAAAAATGATACAGCCCAAGAAAGATTTAGGATTTGCGGGGAAAGAAATCCATAAAGCCAGTGATGATTCAGAAGCGTTGAAAGTTGCTGAGTTCACCGGTACTTGATGATGATGGATTGGACATTTGGCAATATGCATCTCATGTCATTTTAAGCTGGCTGTCTGGATTCCTATTCCTTTTGAGGACCCCTTTTTCACTGAAATAACCTGTCAATGGTGGGAGCGTGTGACGGGAAACTAAATTCGGAACCTACAGCCACAGCTGCATAAAGTGGCTGGGTTTCATGAATTGAGTAGAATTGTTTCACCAGATACATTTGTTAAATCGCATTAAAATTCTCTCTGTCCTGCTAAGGTTTCTAAAAGCGACTAGTGAGTTGAGGTGATTCAGTGCTGGTTGGAGAGTCTGACTGGCGATGAATTTCAGTACCAGGGTTTTCAGAACTCTTGTAGTTCACTGGCAGGTCAAGCTGGGTTCTCAAAACTGGAGACACCCCCGTCGCTTGAGTTTGGGAAAATGTTAGACACCTGCCCAGGTCATGGCAGGCACCCATGGCACGGTCATCCCTGCCCCCACCCTCCGTGGTGACGGCCAAGGGAATCCTTCAGTGGCAACAAAAACGGGAACAGGGAAGCCTTTTGCAAAATTTTATTTGTGTGTTAATGTAAGTTGTTATGGAAGGTTCTGGTGGGTGGGATTTTGAGACAGGGGAGGAGAGGGTCTTGTGTGGGAGGCTGGGATGGTGTCTTACTTGTTTTACTTACTTTTATTTTATACATAGGTTGCAAGCTACCCAGTGCCAAATAGATTGGGCGGGATATAAATCTAAAGATGATGATGATGATGATGATG
The DNA here is from genome assembly GCA_003113815.1 of Sphenodon punctatus. Lineage (NCBI taxonomy): Eukaryota > Metazoa > Chordata > Lepidosauria > Sphenodontia > Sphenodontidae > Sphenodon > Sphenodon punctatus. The sequence continues at coordinate 1,003,003 of QEPC01006267.1, forward strand.
ATGATTGATGATAACAGGGAGGGAAAAGGAGTAAAAACTTGCTACCCTCTGTACCTCCTTCATTGGAAAAATAAACCCCGTGGGCTTAATCCTGACAGGTTTCCTTAGGTCAGCAATCGTTATTCAGAGAGTTGGTTTGATTTATGATCCTCAAACCATTTACCTAGGAATACTCTGACATAAGTGGTTTGAGAATTGCAACCTCTGGCTGCCATCTACAAACCACTTATTCTGGAGCAGCCCCATTGAAACCCAGAGTAGCCCCATCGAAGGAGCAAGTTGTTTGTGGATCATGGCCAATCGGAGTAGTCAGGGGCGTAGCTGTAATAGGTGCAGCAGGTGCCTGGGAGGCCCGCACACGTGGAATGAATGGGCACATTGGGTGGAGTGGCCCGGCAGGGAGCCCCTTCCATCTTCTGTACTGGGGTCTATTCCCACGGAGCTATGCCCCCAGGAGCAGTGTATGCAAGGGTTGCTCACATGAGGCAGCATAAAGTCCCTCAGAGCAATCTATTCTCTTTTGCTGTAAAAAAAAACCCATTTGCACTTATTGTTTTAAATGATTTACACCATTTCAGTCTCTCCCATTTTATCATCTATCCCTTCCCTCCTTCCCACTTCAGTGCCTTGAATTCCACCCCTACCAAGAACAAAACCTACTTAAAGTGGCATTTCTGGAGGGGGCGGGGGATGTCTGATGACAACCTTTAACCTCGGCGCCCCTTTGAAGAAAGCCAAGCCTTGTGTTCCGATGGCTAATCCTTCTCTGAGCATCCCCCCGCCCCCTTTGTGGGTGACTTCCTCAGTCAGCCCTGCCAAGGGGCTGCTTTTTGAGGATCCCTCCCCCCTTTTAAAAGAGGGCTTCTCTATCAGTCACTGTCAGATGGCACAGTGGGCCATGCAGGAACACGCTGGGGCCTGTGGTGCCATTTCCAGAGCTCAGCAGCAGCTTGAGCGTCGCTGCTTGCTGTGTAGCTGCATGGCTCCTCTAAGCAGAACCATGCTTGCCGGTTCCTCACATTCCACCTGACCTTTAAATTCTTCTCCAGCTTTTAGAATCTCAGTGAGAAATAGGAAAATAGATGCAGCTTCACAAGAACTGTTTGCAGCTCTCCAGCTAGCAGCGTCAGCCTGTTGCACCTCCGTTCCCAAGCCTCTTTGTGGTTTAATAGCTGTCTTGTGAAGAACTAGGTGACTCACGAGGGCTGGCTTCAATGCCCAGTTCTGTCACAGATAGGGCTACTGCCCCTCTGGGTTCGACCCAGAGCTGCCAGCTTTTCTGCATCATCTTTGGGCTCTGGGTAAAGCCCCAATTTCCCAAAGGTGTCTGGACAGATAACCCAGAAACATTTTTTGAAGTGGGTGTGTGGCTGTAGTGTGGGGTGGGGTGTAGTGGCTAAGTGCACAGTGCCTGGACCAAGAGGTAAGGGGAGGCCCTGGATCAAGTCTTGCCTTAGCCAGAAATTCACTGGGTGACCTTGGGCCAGTCACATTATTCTCTCAGCCTAACCTACCTCACAGGGTTGTTGTGAGGATTAAAAGTTGTGTTAAATTGTTATATGTGAAGCGCTCTGGGTGCCATGGCAAGGGGATGCAATATAAAAATAAAGATGATGATGATGATTATTATTATATTATATTATATTGGAAAGGGTGTGGCAAAGAGGCTCTCCTGCTTCCTTTCTGATGGGACCCCGCTCTCCGTGGGGCATCATGATGTCGCTACGCTTCAAAGGGGCGCACGGCCATGTTGGGAAGGGGCAGGAGAAACCCTTTGCTCTTCCCTCCTTCGACATGGCCACAACCCCTTTGGGGCAAAGCTTGGAGGGAAGGCAGCAGCCCTAGTCACAAGCTTTCTGTAGGACCTACTCTCTTTGTGCTTCCACCTGCCCTCTGTAAAATAGGTATAAATTCTGGCAGAATCAATGGGTAAATACAAATGAGACAGTAGCCCGCTGTGGCCCGCTTGCCATGCCTTGGCCCGGACCTCACCCGCACACCTGCTCCTTTCCTCCCTGCTCTTCCCAGTCGAGGTAAATAGTCCATTTCTTGCGTCCCGGCTGCTGCCTTGCACTTCCCTACCCTCTGGGCAATTACCCAGCCAACAGGTGTTTTTTCTCTGCTCCAGCAACTTTAGGCTTACCATGCCTCCCCTTTAAAAGAGGACGCTTATGAAAAATACATGTTTGAGGGCTCGGTATGATTGTTCATAAGAGTCCTCTTTTAAAGGGGAGGTATGATAACCCTGAGCAACTTATTCCTCTAAAAAGCAATGGCTTGTGGATGGGTTCCTCAGGCTCATCCTTCAGGACGGAGGGATGAGCCGAGCCCCTAGTCACCTGCCACCTTGTGGCTGGATCTAGTAAATGGGAAGGGATCTGGGGCACCCCATTTTGAGGACATAGAAAAGTTGAAGAGGGGACAGAGGAGAAAAACAAAAATGATCAAGGGTTTCTAACCCAAATCACCCGAGGAGAGGTTGAAGGATTCGGGTATGTTCAGCTTGGACAAAAGAAGACTAAGGAGCAGGGGATTTGACAGTAGTCTGAAAATATTTGAAAAGCTGCCATAAAGAGGATGGAGAACAATTGTTCCCTCTTGCTGTGGAGGGCAGGACAAGAGGCACTGGGGACAAACCGCAGCCAGGGAAATTTAGACTGAACCTCAGGCAAACATTCCCAACTGTGAGGGCAGTCAGACAATGGAACGAGCGACCCAGGGAAGCTATAGATTTTCTCCATCATTAGAAATTTTTAAGAAGAGGCTGGAGGAGCCTATGTCTGGGATGAGCTAAGTATGGCAAATCCCACACCAAGCGGGGGGCTACTACTATTACTATTACTACTACTAATCATTTCTATAGCGCTACGAGGCATACGCAGCACTTTACAATAACAGATTTTCAGACAGGTCCCTGCCCAGCGGGCTTACAATCTCAGATGGGAAAGAGTGAGGGGAACACAGGGACAGACAGACACACACATATTAGGGGTGTGCATGTCATTTTTGTTATTACAATAACAATAACGAAAACTGTCATTTTCGTTTTCATTACTGCAATAACGAAAACGACAACCGAGAATAACGACAACAATAATGAAAACGACAACCAAGAATACCAAAAACAACAACTGAGAATAGTGGTAACGGTAATGATAACAATATAAATATCGATAACAAAAACGATAACGATAACAAAAATGATAATGAGAAACAAAAATGACAATGTCGTTGTCATTATTAGTGCTGTGGCAGTTGGGTTTTGGAGGGGAAATGTGGAGGGGGAGGAGGGAGCAGACATCTCAGAGTCTTAACAGGGTTGAACTCTTGGACTGTGCCTGTGTTGGGAGGGGCGAGCAACTGAGCAGGATCTGATGGATGTATCACTGGCCAATGAGCAGCACAAGCAGGCCTCAGCAGTCTCATGGCACTCTGTGATTGCTCAATGCCTGCTGCCTCCCACAACCAATCAGGGGGCTCTGGGGGAGGGCACTGCAACCCTTTATAATGGGAGGGCCAGGTTTTTCTCTCCGCTCTGTGAGAGCTCTGCTTGTCAGGTTGCGTTTACAGAACTGTGGTGCTTCCACACACAAAATCCCCCCTAGCCCCCATTGTATTACCACCAATACCTTTCCTTCTTCATACCCCACATTTTACCTTCTCCCTTTCTGTGTCCTTCTTCCCCCTGTACATTATATATAGATAGGTAGTATAGATTAGATATATATATATATTATAGACATATAGATTAGATTAGAATAGTTATATAGATAATTGATTAGAATAGTTTTCCTTTTCCCTTCCTGTCTCCCTTAGATTTGATAGATATTAGTTGTGCACGGAATCGATAACGATACTGATACCAAAAATAATATCTTTATTTGAAATGGTACCGATATCAGTAACAATAACAATAATGATAACAAATATCAATAATGATGAATATCGATAATATTAACAAATATTGATACCTATAATGAATATCGATACCGATAATTATATTGCTAACAATAACAAAAATGAAAATGATAACAAAAACAATAACAAAAACAATAAAAACAATAACAATAACGAAAACAAAAACAACATTGTCGTTAATAGCAATAAGAAAAACATTTGAATAACAAAAAGGAAAAGAAAAAACGAAAACGACATGGGGGCCTGGTGCACACCCCTAACACATATTCCCATTTTACAGATGGGAAATTGAGGTTGAGAGGTTGTGACTTACCTAAGGCCACCCAGTGAGTTTATTGCTTGGGTTCAAACCCTGGCTTCCCAGATCCAAGTCCAGCACCTTTCAACTTGATGACCCCTGTGGTCCCTTCCAGCTCTAGAATTCTATGAAGTCTCTATAGCAAAAGGGGCCCAGACTCATTGCCCCTTCCTAATCTTTCTAGTTGAGGGATCAAGTCACCACAAGTGATCCATCAACACCTTTAAAGTTTTAGGATGACCAATCCTTTGCCTGCTCCCTGACAAAAAAATAAATGTTGTTTAAAGAAGGGTGTCACGGAGAATCATGGGGTCATACACGTGTAACACGGGACTACATGTTTGGTAAATGTGTGGTGCCAGGGGTTTCACATGGGTGTAATGTTACTATACATGTACACTATGTAATGTCAAAGGTTCCACATGTTTGTAATATTAACCCTGAGAACTGTACAACTCAAATTAGGGCTTTGACGCATCACCAGGCTACACAGGATACAAAGAGATACCAACGTGTATTGGGGCCAGACGGATGGCCAGGGACATCAACAATGCTAATGAAGGTAGCCATGGGCTACGTGCAAAAGACACATAGAAGTCTGATAAGAGAACAAAAGGGAATTCTAGAAGCCTGGAGAAGGGGCTAAGAGTTTCCTCCAGGATATATAAGGACAGAGATCCCAGAGGAAGGAAGCTGCTTATAGAGAGACTTTTTGGAGACTTCTTGCAAAAGCCATCTTGAACATCTACATACGAAAGCCAGCCAGCAACAGGCTGGGAGAAGCATGAGATGAGAGAAGGATTTTGATCTCTAAAGCCAAGGGCCCAGCCAGTTTCCTTATGGCTGAGAAAACCAGAACTTCTGGAGCTTGTTTTAGGGTAAGATGAATAGTTTATGAACTCAACCATGGAAGTTAGGAATGTGTTATATTTACCTTTGATTTCTAATTACCACTCTGTTTAACTATCTTGTTTATGTAATCAATAAATATACTTCTTACTTTATGAAGAAGTGGTCTAGTGTCTAATATTGGAACACAAGTGAACTACAAGAGCCCTCAAGCTCTTGCGAACCCAGAAAGTAAAGAGTCTGTAAACGGGAAGGATCGGGCCCTTGGGTGACAAGAAGTTTCATTGTGGCACCCTTGAATTAGCCAGTAAGAGAAACTGATTCAAGAGAACTGTGCGCAAGGGAAACTGAGTCACACAAACCCGGTAAAGTGGGGGTGCGGACTCCCAATCCCATGACAGTTTGTCTTTTACTCTTCATTTGTACATTCCCTTGTCATGTTGAGGACATCATTTTTAGTTGGGAGCTCTAGATGCTTCTATGATATCAACAATAATGAAGTGTTCAGCAGACCACAATACAACAGCCCTTCCTTATTCAAAAGGATGCAGTATTCCCTTTGGAACTAATCAGCGCTGTTCCTTGAGACTTGTGGCCCAACTGGAGAGTAAATTCCCTTTGCTCTCTGTGCTCAAGAGTGGGGGGGAAAATGACACCATTATCCACAAGCAGGTATTATTCATCATCTTAATCATCAAATGCCAAAGCTGTTTCTCTGGCCCTGTTTTAAAAAGTATTTAACTTTGATTGTTTTAAATTGCTTTTATATTATTTGATGTTTTATTGTTGGAAGCCACCCCGAGCTGTGTACAGGAGGGGCGGGGTACAAATGTCTTAAATAAATAAATAAATAAATAAATAAAAATCTTACATCTCATTATTTTCAGTTAATTTCTAGCCAGTGGCAGACTAGAGAGCAAGTGACCAGGCCAAATAAGCCGGGTTTTTCATGCGTACGGAGAGCCAGGACAATAGGTCGACTCTTAGACAAGTTTGATTTTCATTTAGCTTTACAATCAAATATCCTTAAACATGGTCTGTACCTGTGTCAGCTTTAAGATCTGGGATTCAAATTCAGCTTTAGGATTTGATTTTTGGATGCCCAATAAATGTCCCCTGCTAGTGGCTGATCAGGTATGTTTATATTCCTTCTGATGATTGTAGAGACAGGGCTTGAGTCTAGCAGATGTTTATGTTTTTAGTGATAAGGGTTCCCAGTTCCTACATCATGGTCTTCCCCAATGAGGTCACCAAACTTCAAGGTTTGGGCTGAGCCAATCTCTACACTTGGTTGTTGGGTCACTGACAAAGATGCATATTAACCTTGCCCCTGTGGATATCACTGCAGTGTAGCTTAAGGCTTTAGAAACAACATAATCAGCAGAGTTTGCCAAAGCAATTCTCTCACATTATGCCAGGAATCCAATCTGTTCCTGGCTCTTGCACACTTATGAAAGCTGTGTTCAAATTTAGGTCTTACCTTATATGGTCAAATAAGGATCTTATTGGTGCCTAAGGAACATTTCGTCTAAAGTTATTTTCTACCGTTTCCTCCTTCTCCAACTAAGCAACCATTCGGAAACCCCCTCCCCGCTAGAATCACACCAGCATGTATTGGCATTTTCACTCCGCATACACCAATATAGAGAATGTTAGCAGCAGCTGCACAATGCCAGTAGAACAATTACCCGACTGACATTTACTAAATAGCTAACTAGGCCAGACAAGGCATAAGTCGGTATCATCTTTTGTAAGTGTTAAGGCAGATGGGCAAACATGTTTGCTCAGATGCTTCTCTGGATTTCAGTCAGATGGTAAAACTAAGGGGGTGGTCATGGAGACAATTTCTTTTTGCTGTGGAACTTTTGAATACCATCATTTATGTTCTGAAGGTGACCAGCTACTGTTAAGGAGGGGAAAGTATGCAGTTGTACTTTTATGCGCTTGGCGCAGTGGCTGTGTAGTTAAGGCACTGATTACATCCTTGAATATTGTGGGTTCATGTCTTGCTCAGTCTCACGCTCGATGGCCACCTCCAGTCTACCTAGCTGTGAATGGGTCCTCGATCCACTGGGGAAGTCAAAGGCTTTGACTTGGTGCTGCTTTATTTAATTAATTAATTAATTAATTAATTAATTAATTAATTTAATATCACGCCCCCTTCTGCCTAGGCAGCCAGGGGCGGCGTACAATATAAAATATAAATTTAAAAACAATTAAAACAAAACTTCATAGGGGTCATAACAACCCCCGCAACCCAACCCCAACCGTCCCACTACCCATCACGCCTTTGTGCGCTGCAGGACACAGAGCCTGGTGTGCCTCCGGCCTGATGAGCCACATGGCTCAGGATGGACTTTGATTTGTTGCCTTACATAAAAGTTGCAGTCAGCCGTGTGTTTTTAAACATATGCCAAGGGATGCGTGTTCACTGTGATTTTCCCATTGGCAGCAATGAGGAAAATGCAGTGAACACAAGTTCAAATATTTCCTTGTGTGCTAAATAACTTTCTAATCCTTTTGGCCTGAAATCATCAACATCCATTTTGATTTTGTATAAAATTTTTACACACAAACTACGTTAGTAGCAATAGTAATACTTTGTGGCACTTAATATGTGTACCTTCTCTTAACTAAGGGCGGATTCAGACGTGTCTTTAAATCGCACAGAAGCCTCGGCGGCATAGTGCGATTTAAAAAACCCCGCACTTCCGGGCTGGTGTGAATGCGCTGAGTGCGCACATTTCCACCTAGTCCGAATGTTTGGAGCGCGGTTTTGAAAGCTGCTCGGAGCAACTTTTCAATCTGCACTCCAAACATTCGGACTAGGTGGAAATGTGCGCGCTCAGCGCATTCACACCAGCCCGGAAGTGCGGGGTTTTTTAAATCGCACTATGCCGCCGAGGCTTCTGTGCGATTTAAAGACACGTCTGAATCCGCCCTCAGTCTAAGGGCCTCTACTCTGTTCTTGTCCTCTTCGATCTCTCTGCCACCTTTGACACTGTTGACCATGGCCTCCTCCTGGATTCGGTATACTCCCTTGGTTTCCGGGGCTCTGTTCGCGACTGGTTTTCTTTGTATCTCTCGAACCGCTCCTTCATCATTTCTTTTGCTGGTACCGCCTCTATGTCTCGTCCCTTCTCTGTGGAAGTTTCCCAAGGCTCTTTCCTGGGCCCGCTTCTCTTCTCCCTTTCACTCTTTGTCTGAGTAAACTCATTGAAACTCATGACTTCCAGCATCACCTGTATGCTGATGACATGGAACTCTATCTCTCCACTCCTGCACTCCCCCCCTCCATATAGTCTCGTATTGCTGACTGTCTTGCTGACATCTCTGCCTAGATGTCTCTCCGCCAACTCAAACTTAATATGACCAAGACTGAGCTCCTCATCTTTCCCCAAAAATGTTCCCCTCCTACTTCCTACTCAGTTTCCATGAGGGAGTCACCATCTAGCCAGTCCCTCAGGTGTGTAGCCTGGGATTCATATTTGACTCCTCCCTCTCCTTTAAGCCTCAGATCCAGGCTGTTGCTAAATCATGTCGCTTCACTCTGTATAATATTGCTAAAGTCCTGCCCTGCCTTACTGTTGCTACCGCAAAAACCCTATCCCATGCTTTATTCATCTCTCGCCTTGACTACTGCAGCTTCCTCCTTACTGGCCTCCGCTGCTCTGATCTCACCCCCCTCAATTCTGTTCAATGACCCGCAGCCAAAATCATCCACCTTGCCCATCGCTTTGACCACGTTCAGCCCTGCACTGGCTCCCTCTGTGTGAATGCATTCAGCACAAGCTCCTGGTCTTCCCCTTCAAGGCTCTTCATGGCCTTGCTCCTCCATCTCTCTCCACTCTTGTATCCCACCACACTCCTGCCCAGGAGCTTCATTCCTCCTCTGCCCCCACCCTCGCCTGCTCACAACCCCCTTACTCCTCTAAACATCTTCGTCCCTTCTCCCTTGCTGCCCCTCATGCCTGGAACTCCCTCCCCAGATACATTCACTCTGCTCCTTCCGTTCCAACTTTCAAATCCCTCCTGAAAACCCACCTCTTCTGTCAGGCCTTTCCTAGCTTGTCGTGAATAAAACTGCACCCTCTCTCCCTCACTCAGAATCTAATTCCCTGTAATTAAGTGAAGCACATGTGCCCACAACTTCTCAATCTCATGAATGTACTCTTGTCTCTCCTGATGCTCGCCCCTCCCTTGTCTCCCCTCCCTTGTCTCTTAGATTGTAAGCCCCTGTCCGTAACTATTGATTGTACAGTGATTGTATTACTGGCACTATATAAATAATAGAAATAATCATCAATAATAATACTTTGATCTGGAAGGATTATGATTGAGAATGGTTCCCTAACAGTAAGAACTGTGTGGCAATGGGGGAAAGGTGCCGCAAGATGAGGGCGTTCTCGGTGGCTGGGCCCCGGCTGTGGAACTCCCTCCCAGAGGAAGCACGACTGGCCCCGAGTCTGCTGGCCTTCCATCGAGCCTGCAAGACATGGCTGTTCTCCCAGGCCTTCGGAGGTGGGGAGGGTGGGCTAAATTTTTGTATGGGGGTATTTTAAAATTGTTTTAAATATCTGTGTAGATTTTTATATTTTTTATATTATGATAAATTGTTTGTTTTATGTTGGAAGCTGCCCCGAGATGCCGTAAGCATAGGGGGTGGCATATAAATGGAATAAAATAAAATAAAATAAATAAATAAAGTTGCCATTAACACTGGGAGGTCATGGCTTCTCTATCACCAGAGGTTTTCAAAAAGAAGCAGGACAGTCCACTGTCAGGGATGTGTATTTGTAGCCATCTTGCATCCAAGCAGGGGGTTGGACTAGATGACCATTAAAGTTCCTTCCACTCTATGATTATAGGTCATTTTTAGACACACGTTAAAGTTCCGGATGTTTCAATCTTCTGGGTTTACAAGTCCACAAGTAAGTTCCAGATTCATTTTTCACACACACACTGCCCTGAGGCAGTTTCTGGATGCATTCTTCACACAAACACTGCCCTGAGGCAGCCTAAAGTAGCCGCAGCTGTAGACGTGACGGGCTGCCATGGAAACCAAGTAAACACAGCTGCCTGGAGCAAAGCAGTTTACCAGGAGAACCTTTTACACACAAAAGTTCTGGGAGAAGTTTCATGCAGAAGTTCAAAGATCCAGATGTTTAAGATCTGGATGAGTAATTTAGACACACAGAAACTTCTGGATGTTACAGCAAACATCCAGGAGAAATGTGTATCTAAAAACACCCTATTATGACAAAGCAGAAAGAGGAAATGGAAACTGATGAGTGTGAACTCTTCCAGTAACAAATCAAAATCCCTTCAAATGTCAGTTCTAATTATTCACAGATTAAGCCCAAAGAGGGTTTATTTATTTATTTAAATAATATTTGTTCAAGTTTCATATAAAATTATGAACAACTAAACCATCTGTTTTGCATTGTTTTGTCCAGTTTTTAACAGGGTGAAAACCGATCCTTCCAAATGCTGTTCCTAATAAATACAGAAACTTTTTAAGCTGTAGCATTCACTGCCAGCTTAATTCACTGCCATTCACTAAATTGAAAATTCAGTTGGTTCCCAGATTTTTGGGGGGTGATTTGAAAAAATATGACAACCTTTGTTTCACTTCTTTAATTCAATATGCCTCTCCACTACCTTATTTCAGCTGGGACAAGAAGGAGAAATAGTAGATGAAAGACTCGTCTCATGAAATTCATCCCAGCCAGAAAGCTGCACAAATCTCACAAGAAAGCCTCTTTCCAACAGAGTGCAATCCTCTGTCCATTAAAGTCAATGGCTCAGATCCCACTGACTTTAATGTGGGAGGGATTGCATCCTCCATTTTCAGAGCACTGCCATCCAGAGAAGCCTCCAAACTAGAAATGAGCTTGAATCGAAAACATGGATGCCAAACATGAATCCAGATTTTCACGCTGTCCCAAATCAAATAACAGGATCCAAATTTTGGAGTGTTTAAAATCCGAGCAGACTATCCTCTAGACCGACCAAATTCCTCTGAGAATTTCTCATCATTAGTATTTTCTCAGTAACAGAAACTACGATATGATCATAAAAAATAGATGCAGTCTAGCTTTTCTTCATATTGAAGATATTAGCCCTACTATACCCAGATGTCCCAACAGCTGGATCACTGGCTACTGCCAAATAAATGTCAGACAAATCATAATATCCTCACATTGCATGCAGCTGAAGAAAATGGGTTTGTAAACCTAGTTAAAGTTAAGCAACAAATGATAAAAACATTGTCTTGACCTTTGCACTGGAGTTTTCTTCTGTTCATGCTTTAGGATAAGCCTTTAATTCTCTTCCATGCCTACAGCTATTACTCAGCAGATACCAGATGCTTATGGACCTCTTCCCACGCCCTTATAAAGCTGCAGTGCTGTGTCACTTCTAGCACTAATGGAAATGGCACTCTAAATACGTCTTTATCTTTGAATACAGTATTAAGCGGGGGGAGGAGGAGATGGAGAAGGCTTGTGTCTCTGATGGGAAGATACACACTGGCCGTCAGAACAAAAGCCATGTTTGAATCATATGAATTTGCAGCTTTACGGGAAGCATCCTCTTACAGCATGTGAGACACGTACTGTACAGGTTGAATTTCAAGTGTTCCAGATAAAATTAAAATTCTTTTAATCTCCCAACTGCAGAAGCAGCAACAGGACTCAGGCTTATACCTGCAAGCACTCTTTTTAGACCAAGACTTTGATTTCATAAAGGCTGTAAAAAGAATTTCACTGATTTTTCTGATTAACAAAATATAACCCTTTTATGTGTTATTTATATATGCCTTTTTATGTATGGTAATACAGAGAGACAGAGGCAGAAGGTCTGATCCTGCAACAATCTGAGCACTCATCAGTGTCTCAAGAAGAGCTAAGGGTGATCAGAAAACACTCAGCACTGTCAGCTTAATTCCTCTGCAACTTGCAGATGGAATGCCCTAGTGGTCATCTCTTGGGCACAGCCAGATTGTTCCCTGTAGAGTATTTGCTCCATTCTGTTGGATGTGAATTTATCTCATCTGCTGGGTTTCTTTTTCCAGTGATGAGCAGGCTATTATTGTTGTTTCCACAGTGTTGTGTAAGGGCCAGATAATGAGTAGTAGGTTCACACAATGTATAAGTCTCTTGTTTTTTCATACCTGCTTCTTTTTTATTGATGTCCACTGGAGCAGTATTTGTTGATGTTTTCAAAAGTTTATTGTTTGAAAGGGACAGTGCCAGGTTCAAACTAATATTTTTCAGCAACACCAACAATTTTTTTTAAAATACCTTACTTCTGGTGCAAATAATATTTAAAGTTTTCAAAATCTAAAATGAGCATGAGCACTCCTCTGGGTTCTCCTGGTTTCTGTCTGCTTGAGCCAGGAACAGACCACTTCATCTTTATCTAGTGTCACTACTTTCTAGTCAGTTTCACTCACAACAACTCGTGAAGACATCTCTCCTGCTCTTAAGTTTGGGAAAAGCTAATTTCCACAGCCCTTAAATTCAGAGCCACATTTCACTTGTTCTTTTAAGTTCCAACAGTACACTCTGGCAGTGCCAGAGATGAACTTGACTCACTAGATCTTTCCATCTCTGAGTTGTAAAAGAATTTATCTTGTCAGAGTCAATGTAGCCTAGTGGCTAAGGTGTTGGCCTTGGACCAGGCTAGAAATGAAATCTTGTCTTAGCAAAAAACTGACCAGGTGGTCTTGGGCCATACCTCTCAACTCTTGGGCTGCGAAATGAGGGACAGGGGATGCAACAAGATGAGCTACGAGAGCCCAATCCCCATGTGGCCCCGGCATGGCATGCAAACAATGGGTATTTTCAGACGTTATGAGACCACGCTCAACCACAGTCAATACCCTGTGGTGGGGAATGGCCTCGTAATGTCTGTTGGGGAACCGGAAGTTCCCCCCCAGATGTTAACCACGGTCAATCGCGGTGGGGAATCACATTCACCACGCGATCGGCGGGACCGGCGCCGATCACGTGGTGAATGTGATTCCCCGTCGCGATGAAGGGAGCGTCTTGTCTGGACGGCAACCACGGCCCGGAATCCCCGGCGGGATTCTGGGCCGCACTGCGGCCGCAGTGGCCGCAGCACCCGCCCGTCTCCCCAGAGGGCGGGCGGCGGGGGAGCGTGAGGGGGCGGGGCCGTGCGGCCACACATTGCACCGCGTGTCCCCGCCCCCTCCCAGATTTCCCGCCGGGATTAGTCGGCACATCTGTTGGACGTGACAGGCTGATTCCAGCGGGGAATCAGAAGGGTGATTCCGGGACGGGGCGAATGCCACCCCGTCTCATCTGAAATCACCCCTAGCCGCTACGCTGTGGGGCCAGCCAGTCCTTATGCCCGAGCTCTATCACAACACTTCCTTTAACTTCTTAGCCTCCACACCCCCATGCCCAGTGAGCTTTACAGTTTACACAGCCCTCCTTCTGTCAATATAGCCTCTCCCCCAACTCTAGCCATTTCTCCTTTGACAGATGAGATGCTGTGAGGATTTTCTCATGGACAAGTATTAGCAATTAGCCCATTACCTAACAGAGAGACTGGACATAATTTTTTTATTATTATTTTTAAAAAGAAAATGGATCACCACATGAGCCCCTTGCAAGGGCCAGGTTGGAACTCCAAGACAGCTATTTTTATTTATTTATTTATTTATTTATTTATTTCAAAAGAAATGCTTAGAGATCATAGCTCTACGTTGCTCCAAATCGAGGTTTTTTTTAAAATTCCAAAGACTGACCATTTTCTCCCCGGTATTGGAAAATCCTATTTTTCTCCCTGAAAGAGTCATTAATGAGTCCAGAGAGAACAATAGAGAATTCCTTATCTCTCCTATGGAAGATAGATACCGTTCTGAACTAGCCTGGGGCAAACTATTTGACTAGTCTGGCTCTTTAAGGCTGGAAAATTCAGCTCATTGTACCACTGATGACTTGCAAATTGCTTTCCCTCTCACCTCCCTTTCTAATCTAGGACTTTACATCAGTTTACCAGGACTGCAGGAACAATAACAAAAGAGGTGTGAAATCCGGAACATCACGGAAAATCAAGGACACGTGAGAGGTAAGTCCTGGGTAAGTCACTATCTCTCAGCCTCAGAAATGGGAATAATAATAACTGTGCAGGATTGTTGTGTGGGTGAAATATATAAAGATTTTGAAGCACTTTATATAATACTGTCCCTCCAGGTTTTAAAAAGCAAGGGATTATATTCATAGCACAGCATTGCTTAGCCCTAGCACCACCACGAGTTATGTATTTGCTCACAGCTGTCGCTCCCTGTCATAGTAAACATCTGCCTCCATGATAGCAGTACTCAACGTTGCCAACACTTAGCTTCTCTCTGTTCTATCCTCCATCCTTGTATAGGTCCTTCACCAGTTCCTTGTGCGCCCCCTGCATCACTTCCCTGCTTTCTCTGTCTGCAGCATCTGTGCTTTGCTCCTTTAAGTAATGAGGATGCACTTCTTTGAACTGTCTGAACAACGCCCCTGATGTACCTGTTGTGAAAGCATCAGGAGCGTTGCTGTTGTCCTACTCCTTAAAGATTTCGTGCGGCCTTTCAAAAAATGTTCCTAAATGCGCTCTGTCTAATGGACTGATACAACAACATAATAGTAGCTTTTGAAGCTTCTTTGGTTTTGCATAAAAAGAATGCTAGATTTCCCTTTTCTTTGATTTATGAAACAGAATCAAGTGGCGAGTTATTTTATTGAATGGCTGTGGTCAAGTATCCAAGACACAAAACTACTGAGAAATGAAATTAGTCCGTTTCTCCAGAGAGCCAGAATTCTACGAAAAATGCAAACATTCACGGGCTTTGTTATCCACCATGCTGTTGTGCTTCATATGACCGTGCTGGTGCTCTGCTAATCAGCCTATTGTATGCGTAACCTTTGGATCACTAATGATCATCTCTACTCTGTGAGCAAGCCCCGTTCATTTGGGAGGCTGGCAAACTTGTGAAACTGAAACGACACCAGATATCTCACTCACATCATCCAGCGTGGGGTGACAGATTTGAAGCAGTTATTGGGTGTTACATTGGATTTGTTTTGTTTTGTTTTTTAAAAACAACCCAAGCTAACACTTCACTTGGTCTCCTAATTCTCAGGAACACTGTGTGAATGGCTCTCGGGGCCTGTTCACACCAAACACTCATAAGGAAAGGCTCCCCCAGGATTAGTTTATTCACATTTTTATCCTGCCCTTCCCCTTAAGGCTCAGGACAGGTTACAATACATAAAAATATGTTCAGAATTATACAATATAACCAGAACTATATAATAAACCCAAATAAAATCCCCTAATCTCCCCCAATATATTAAAAAATGCAAATAAAACCTAGTGTGATCAAGTAAAATCTCCTAACCAATCTGTTTCTGAAACTTTTCATACCTTCTCTTTCCATTTATGTCATAGTTCCGCCCTTCCCCACACCTCGCACCCCTATACATCTTGCTCCCTCCTTTCCTCTCACCCTCCTATTGCTGCCCCTCCTCTCCCCCTTATTCTTTGACTTCCCCTTGCACCTCATTAATTCTGGAAACTTTCCTTAGCACAGTGAGAGTGTGGTGCTAGGTGTTTTCTAGCTGGGGTCCTTTGCATAGCCCTCTCGAACACTTTTCATGCCCTTCCTACCCACAGCTCCATCTGAGCACACCCCTCGATCTTCATTTTACTGCCATTTTGTGCTTTTGAAAGTTTCCTTACAGACTCTTTGATATTCTGAAAATAGACGTGGCCGCTTTTGTTTGATAGACAATTTGGAGCTTCTGAGTATTTCTCCTGGGTCTCTTTATTAACCAGAGATTTCTCTGAAGAAGAGCTGATGATTGAAACATGTCAGGATTGGTTTTATTGAATATGTAATTGTTGTATATTATTAGTATACGTCACAGTAACTTTTTAGTGTGCCTTTTCAGTGTGGCCACACCTTTCTAGCATTGTGATGTCATCATGACACTCCCGGTAGAAAGAGGCCATGTCAGAAAAGGGGTGGGGGAAAGGGACGTTATGACTTCTGCCACTCCCTGAAGCCCTGATTTCTCCAACATTACCTAAGCGCCTCTGGATAACTCCAGTGAAAGCTTCACCTGGAGCCAAGAAATGCTAGGTTAAAACCTGGAGACTTCTGGCCAAACCTGAAGAGGGTGGTAACCCTAATGATAACTCTCATTGGGTTACAGAACCATCACAGGAGGTAATTTAACCGCTGGGGAGGAGCAGTCAAATGAACAGCTTTATTCTCAGGGAAACTAACCCTGGGTTAGTCTTTCCTGGATAAGGAACATTTCACGTGAACATGCTTTAACTTCCACCTGCTGGCGTTCCGTCAAGCCTGCAAGACCTGGCTGTTCACCCAGGCCTTCGGAAGGGAGGGTGGGAGGGAGAGGTAGGTGCGGGGAGGGGAGATGTTTTTTTTAGAAATGTTTACATTTTGATATTTTATTGTTGTATTGTTTTTTAGTGTTGTAAGCCGCCCCGGGATGCCATAGGCATGAGGGGACGGCTAATAAATATAACAAATAAATAAAATAAATAAGACCACTTCTTCTTCCATGCTTCACTGCGACCCCTGCAGTCAGCTGGGAGCACTCTCTTGCAGGTACCACTGGCTAACTGTGTCCGTATGACAAGGGCCCACAGAGAAGCGTTCTCAGCTTCTGTCACAGTATGACGGAACTCCCTTTCCACAGATGTCAGAGCCAAAGCCTGAGTATATTCCAGAGGCAATTTTAACCTTTTTTTTTTGGCAGAGCTTTTGGCAGGTGGGGAAAGTTGGTAGTTACACAAGTGGCTGGGTTTTGGGGGTGAGGGTAGGGATTTTTATGTTGTTTTGTTTATTGTTTTGTATTTTTACTAGTTTTTTGTGCGTGCCTTTGTTTTTGTAAACTGCCCTGAGCCTTCAGGGAAGGGCTGGATATAAATTTCAATTAAAAAATAAATAACGTGCAAAACTATGTGACTTCTTTGTTGACAGCTTCTTTCTCCCTTTCCATTTCACCCACCTTTCCTCTTGCAACAGCACAGAACAAAGAAATCCACTAACCTTCCTAATGGTAAAATTGGGTCTAGTACTTCTGGAAAAAAGGGGCAGACGGGTACAGTTCCCTGGGCTGAGTGAAATCCAGCAATATAACCGCAGGCACCCACAGTGAACCACATCTAGGTTTGCTCTAAATTGGGCTACATGTGGTAGCGAAACCACCAGCTCCTGATCCGCACAAACTCTCCTACTAAGAATGGGCGATCAGAACGGAGTTCAGAAATTCGGTTCGGTTCAGTTTGAAATTCGAGTTCGGAAATTCGGTTCAGTTCAGTTCGGTTTGAAATTCAAGTTCGGTTCGGAAGTTCAGTTCGGTCGACCGAACAGACTGAGTTCGGTCGAATTCTGAACTTCCAAACCAAGTTCAGCCTTTCAAAACCAGGTTTTTTGGTGTGTGTTGCCACTAGGGATGGGCGAACAGAACGGAGTTCGGAAATTCGGTTCAGTTCATTTTGAAATTCAAGTTCGGAAATTCAGTTCAGTTCAGTTGGGTTTGAAATTCGAGTTCGGTTTGGAAGTTCAGTTCAGTCAACCGAACAGACCGAGTTCGGTCCGAACTCCCAACTTCCGAACCGCGTTCGCCCATCCCTATCTCCTACCATTCCTACAACCAGTGAAGCTGCATCAGTGTTAACAAAAGAGAAGAAAGCATCTCTAAAAATTTCAGAGTGGATGGGGTGAGATGAGGTGAACAGGTCTGAGATTTATTATATTATTATTAGTAGTAGTAGTAGTAGTACAAATGTTTATTATCCTGCCCCATCCTACCAAAAGGCAGCACAGGGCAGCATACAAATGAGTTAAAACAGAATATAAAACAATATTAAATACAACATCAAATCAAAACAAATCTTTAAAATGCAATATCTTAATGGAGCTAAAAAAAATCCCAGCCCCAATCCCCACCCATTACCCATCTCCCCCACTGAAAGCCTGGCCAAACAGCCATTTCTTACATTGTCTTCTGAAGGAGGGGAAGTCTGGCGCCAAACAGACCGCCACTGGAAGGGAGTTCTCGGAGTGGCCACCAAGAATACCCTCCCCACAGTTGCCACCCAAGAAACTCGAGGGACCTCGAGAAGGGCGCCCTGGGTCAACCGCAGGGGCCAGTCTAGAATCTGGGGCATGAAATGCGCCATGAGGTGAACTCTGAAGTCTAGGTCCTTCCAATGCAATTATGTCCTCAGAAAGAAATCCTGCTAAGACAGCAAAGTGCTGAGATTTAGATAGTTAATTCCCAGGCAGGACATGGTTAAGCGTCTATGGGAGTGATATTTTTTCTTAAAGGGTGGGGTCCTCCCAAGGGAGGAGGGTGGTGCAGAGTGAAGCAAATGCATGAAATGCTGAAGAAATTCAAGGACTACCTTGTTTGGCTTGTATTTTCATTTTACGGCTTGTAATTATGATTATGATTTATTATTTATACAGCACCAGCAGTGTACCTGGCACTGGACAATCAGTCCCTATTATTTTTATATAGTGACAGCAATGTGTCTGGTGCTGGGCAGTCATGATTGTAGAGACTGTTCCCTGCCTCAAAGGGGCTTGCAATCTAGCCTAGACAAGCCAAGGGGAATGGAGTACATAGGGTGGAACAGGGATCCATTCATGAAGCTGAGAAGCTGCAGGGTTGAAATGTTGGTCAGTTCAGAATTCCTGAAATTGTATTCTGTCTGAAGATACTACACTTGATTTGTGTTTGCATCGGAGTCTCCTGACATTTCTTTTTTTTTTCATCGCTCTAGCGCTTTTATCCTGAAAGCATTTGCTTTTTATTCATTCAATGGAGTAAAAAGTGGTTCTTTTTATGTGAGCTACTAACTTATTATTCCCTTGCTTTTGCTATAGTACCTTCTTTACTATTCTCACCTTTTGTTCTATGTTAGGGGGGAACTTTTCTGTCCTCTTCCTGCAACCCTTCGACTCTGCTTGGAGTCTTTGAGATGTAAGCCTTTGCTCATTTATTTAAGTGGTTCTAAAGTTAACCATATAGACAAAGATCATACACCAAATGGTGCATGACAGGGGGTACTGGAAAGTGGTGGTTTCATGTGTGGGTGAGCAATTGAACAGAACACAGGAAAGAGAAAGGATCAGATTTGTAATATTGGTTTGGATTGATTTCCTTGTTTGTAAATAACTGTTTTAGCACACCATTCAGGCTTTGCATGCACACACTTTGATTCAATCACAGCAAGAGTTATGGAACTTGACAGTAAAATAGAGAACAGAGAATCCAAACTGATAACAATTTATATAGGGGAATGAATACTGGTATAAGAATGAGAGTTAGGAGAATAATATAGCCATAGCGAGGCATGGGCAAATGGGACAATCATCCAGGGGTCCACCTCCGGGGGGAGGGGAACCCAAATAGCTTTGGCTTAGATTTATTTAATTCTAAAATTAAATGTGGTTAAGTGGTTTTGTCAGTGGCAGGCGGGGCAGGTTGCGCGACACGCGGGGCGAGCGGGGACCGGGGCCCGCAATACAACCCCCGTATAGCCCGGACCCGCCTGATAGCCCGCAAGGGCAAAAACCTCATGGGGGCTCCCCTCCGGTGGCGCCGGAGGGGACCCAGTCAGTGAAGGAGCCGCCGGCGTTGCAGGGGGCGGGGACACGCCCCCCGCACGTTCCAAGAGGGAAACGGAGATTAGAGGCCACGCCCCCAGTAACAGAGAGCCAGGAAGGGCGTGTCCCGCAGGCACAGGGAACGCCCTTCAGGAACGCAGAGGAGCGTCGGGGGGAGGCCCCGCCCCCTCAGGGTAGCCCAGCTGAAGCATGTCCCCCGCCCCCGCAGCACCGATCAGAGCAGCTGCGGGCTCGTACAAGGGCGGGGCCTGGGGTATAAGAGCCAGCGCCGCCTGGGAAACGGCGCTGGTGATTGTTGAAACCGGCCCCCTTGTGTGACTTGGAATTGAGAGAGAGAGACTGTGTATTCAGAGCGTTGCCCGTGTGGTTGGATCCCTGCCTAATCCCTGAACCTGTGAGTGTGTGGAGTGAGAGTGGACGGCTGTTGTGAGGTGAGTGCCCTGCCTACCCTTGTCCTGGTGTCCTGCAGTTCGGAGGTGAGTGTCCGTGCCCTATATCCCCTTCCCCAACCCTGGGTCCCGGCACTCCCTTGGGTGATTCCCTTACATCTCTCCCCCCGAACGTACGTGGCGAGTGGAAAAGAGTGTGGGGCAACAGTGGGTCCGTGGTCAGCAGCGCCCTATGATGATAGGGGCCTGAACTTCCAATTGTGCTTGCACAAGGAAGGGCCCACACACTATCCTGACGGGCAACTATTCCCCAGTGCTCCTTGCTCTGACCATGCGCTTCGTCCAAGAGTGAAAGCGTGCCTGAGTGACACCCGTACCCCCGTAACAGGTTTTTATAATACCACATCACAATATACATACAGGAAATTCAATGTTCTGATAACTAATTTAATTACCTTCCAGTCCATGCTGTTTCTGCGAGTTGAAAATACCTGAGAGCTGTTTGCTTTGTTTGTTTAAGTTCATAAGAAGTGTAATACTGGGTCAGACCAATGATCCATCTAGCCCAGCATCCTGTCTCCGACAGTGGCAGCTTCAGTTGCTTCTGAGAAGTGCCCAACAGGTCATAATGGAGTGTTCCATGCCCTCCCCAACAGTCAGACATTTTGTCCCCCAACCAACCTTGACTAATAGCCATTTCTGCATCTATCCCTTAAGAATTTATCCAGTCTTTATAAGATAAAGGGGTTGCAAGACAAGCCATTTGAGGAAAGGCTGAAAGAAATGCTTACTCTACATAAAAAGAAGACAAAGGGGAACAGGAAGGATAGCAATTTTCAAAATATTTTAAAAGATGCCATAAAAGAGATGGTGAACATTTCTTTTTTCTTCATTGTCACAAAATGTAGAACAAGTGGAAATGGGCTTAAATTGCAGCAGTGTCGATTTTGGTTAAACATTAAGACAAAATTCCTAACGGTAAGAACTGTTAGAAAATGGAATGAGCTGCCCAGGGAGGTTGTGGCTTCTCCTTCCTTGGATGTTTCCAAAACCCGGCTGAACAAGCTTCTGTCTGCAATGCTGTAGGCAGAGGGTATCCTGCCTTGGAGCACAGGGTTGGACTAGATGACCCCAAGGGTTTTCCAGCTCTACAACCCTATGAGTCTAAGGGCATTTTTACACGAGACAGGTGTGTGTGTGTGTGTGTGTGTGTGTGTGTGTGTGTGTCTGCGGTCAGTGCGTGAGGCAGCGCTTCAAACGAGCAACAGATGCTCCCCCCTACCTCTCTGCACTTATCGCCCTCCATACTCCAGCCCGTGCACTTCGCTCCTCCTCTGTCCCTTCTCTCACCCTTCCACGCCTTCCCTGCTCCCCTAAGCGCCTTCGTCCCTTCTCACTTGCTGCCCCCCATGCCTGGAACTCCCTCCCTGTCCACATCCGCCTTGCCCCCTCCCTTCATACCTTCAAATCTCTCCTTAAAACTCACCTCTTTCGCTCTGCTCTGTCTGACTCTTTATCCTGCTGAGCCACTATTCCTATACCTACGATCGGTTTACCCTTATCCTTGCAACATGGACCTGCCTGCTGTCATTCTCATCGTAACCAAGCCAAGTACATGCACTTGAGACCTCGCATCTTCATGAATGTTAGACCCCTTGTCTCTCCCTCTGTTCCCCTTCCTAAGTCTCTCCCGCAGCTCCTGTCTCTCAGATTGTAAGCCCTAGGGGCAGGGACCGTGTCTATTTTATTACTTTGTAAAGTGCCAGGTACACTGCTTGCGCTATATAAATGTTTGTTAATAATAATAATAATTAATAAAGATGGGAGCGCCTTTGTAAATAACGGTTAACATCTGAGAAAATCTTAGGGTGTTGCTTTGTCCTATATCATGTAACAATAAAAAGTTAAATCAGCCATGTTTTTGTCTTTCAATAAGTATTCAAACTCCTAAAACATAAAGAATTGAATATTAAAATTGGACATGGGGTGGTTTCAGACATGGTGGCGCTGAGCTCCGTCACATTTTAATCCTGCTCAGTGTGAGGCCCTCGCTCTGGGCAGGATTCGGCTCAGGTGCCAAACAAGAATGATGGTGGGCCGGGCCGGGGAGGGCGGGGCAATGTGTGGCTATACGTCTGCACGGCCCTGCCCCTATGCTGCTCAGAGCAGCCCACCCCCACCCCGTCCCTGACAGGTGGCCATGACGGGCATGGATTTTCATGCTTGGCAAGGCATGAAAATCTGTGCTGTCATCACGTTTGAAAACACCCATGGTTAAACATGACTTGTTTGGCTTTAGATTTCTATAATTTACATGGGGGAGGGGCAATTTGATTAGGCTGATTATGTTCATCTAGGGCCAACGGTGGATCTAATAAGATCCTGAGAATGTGTAGTACCTTTACGTCAGCTAGTGGATATTTATTTCCTCAAAGGAGAATTGAGCACTAAGGAACTTGTGCATGCTAATCATGTGGCCTGCTTATTATACCTGTAACTTAGCACTTCAACATAATTGCTACTAATAACTATATTTTTCTGAGTAAGGCTAACTATTGTGCTGGCCACCAATGTGTAATTTTCCACTTGGGCAATTCCACTCTAAAGAGCAAATTCAAACAAAACAGCTACGTAAGTGCAATTACTGCGATCTCACTGGGCAGTAGTCACTGCTAAGGTGAGCTCTCTGGATATTTAGAAACTATCAAATAAATGTGATCATATTCACACCATTAAAAATACTGGAGATGAAGGCAACAGTGACCTGCCTTCTACACAAGTAATGACTTTTTATTTAATGTATTTATTTATTATTTATTATTTATTGATACTTAAATTTGTTATCCCAGACCTTCCAGCTTAAAGGCAGCTCTGTCTGGCATACACATATAAAAGAAAAATACAAAAATAACATTATAAAACCACAATTAAAATTCAAAAAAACTATAAATACGTTTAAAATGTAAGCTAAGAGGAGTTATAAATCCCCAGCCCAACCCCCCACCCACTACTCATCTCCCCCACCAAAAGCCTAGCAGAACAGCCAGGTCTTACATTGTCGTCAGAAGGAGGGGAGATCTGGGGTCAGACAAACCATCACCAGGAGGAAGTTCCATAGCTATGTACTGGTCACCGAGAATGCCCTCCCCATGTTTGCCACCCAAGAAACCCAAGGGACCTCGACGAGGGCGCCCTGGCTGACCACAGGGGCCAATCCAGGATCTGGGGAGTGAGGCAGTCCCACATATAAGTGGGGTCCAGACCATGTAGGGCTTTATAGGTAAGAACCAATACCTTGAATCAGGCCTGGAAGACTATAGGCAGCCAGTGCAATGAATGGAGCACAGGTGTTATATGCTCACGACGAGCCATCCCTATAAGGAGACGGGCTACCGCGTTCTGCACCAGCTGCATTTTCTGGACTATCACCAAGGGTAGCCCCATGTAGAGAGCATTACAGTAGTCTAGTCTTGAGGTGATAAAGGCATGAATGAAAGTGGCCAGGTGTCTTGTTTGTTGTCCGGGTTATGACAGAAGTCCGTACCCTTAATAAATAAACAAACGAGTGGCCAGGTCGGAGTCTGAGACTACAGCCAAAGCCGTCATACCAGATGTAACTGGCCAAAAGTGCTCCACGCCACAGTGCCACCTGGGCATCCAGGCAGAGCTGCGAGTCGAGGTGCACCCCCAGACTATGAACCTGAGGGGCGAACCCCATCAATGATGGGGGGCATCAATTCTACGGTCCCTCCCAACAACATCACCTTCGTCTTGTCAGGATTCAGCTTCAGACGGCTCACCCTCATCCAGTCCCCCACAGCCGCCAAAAACCACATAAGCATCGAGACTGCTGGACCTGGGTCACCTGAAAAAGAGAGGTATAGTTGAGGGTCATCGGCATATTGATGACACCGAACATCAAACCCTCTCACGACCTCGCACAAAGGCTACATATACATGTTGAACAGGAGAGGGGACAATATAGAACCCTGTGGAACTCCATACATGAGGTCCCAGGGGGATGATGAAAAATTCCCTAGCACCATACGCTGAGTCCTCCCAGCCAGGAAGGAACAGAACCATTCAAGAACAATCCCGCCCACCCTAGCCCGGTCCCACAGGCGAGTCACCAGCGTCTCATGATCAACTGTATCAAATGCAGCCGACAGATCTAACATGATCAAAAGAGTCAACCGACCCTGATTCAAATCACAGCAAAGGTCATTGACCAACATGACAAGTGCAGTCTCAGTGCCATAACCTGGACGGAAGCTGGACTGCAAGGAATCCATAAAATTGATGTGATACAAATGCCCCTGAACCTGCTGAGTTCATTCAATAACTTTCCCTAAAAAGGGAAGGTTAGAGACTGGCTGGTAGCTGGCAAGGGAGTCAATATCCAGCAAGCCAGAAGCCCCCAGCCGCCATAGCAACAGCAACAGCAACAGCAGGGCTCATCCCCTGCAGGTGAGCGAGGCCCCACCCCCTGGGAGGGCCCAGCCCAGGCCCCAGG
>QEPC01006267.1:1033578-1049501 GCA_003113815.1 Sphenodon punctatus
CCCCCCCCCCCCCCCCAGCTACCCTGCCGTTTCCCCAAGCCTGGAGCCGGGGCGGGGGGCGCTCAAACGTCTTTGAACCCTCTCCTCTTCCTTCCCCTTGTCCGTCACGTGGAGCCGCCGCCTCACCCCGCACGCATCATTCCTTGCTCCCCACCCATCCCTTCTCCCACTTGTTCTTTCACACTCTTCACCCCCCTTATTTTGGAGATTGCCCCCCCCAGTTCAGTAAGAGTGTGGGGGCAAGGTGTTTGCCAGCTGGGGTCCTTCTGGGCACCTTATGTGTCCCCCAATTTGAGAACCTCAGCCATGGACTGACTCCACCCCACCCCCGTGTTTGCAGAACAGGTGTTGGGGGCAGACCCAGAGACACCAGATGTTGATCCACCCGCCCTCACCATCCCAGGGAGTGGGACTGACCCAGCTCACCTCACAGATACTAGATGCTGATCCTTGCTCATGCTCTCACGCCCCCCCCCCCCTGAATTCTCCTAATCTACCTGGGATTTATTTATTTATTTTATCAATTTATATCAAAAATATAAAAATAC
Source organism: Sphenodon punctatus (assembly GCA_003113815.1). NCBI lineage: Eukaryota > Metazoa > Chordata > Lepidosauria > Sphenodontia > Sphenodontidae > Sphenodon > Sphenodon punctatus. Next base: position 1,034,127 of record QEPC01006267.1, read on the forward strand.
AGTCATAAAAAATATTTTTAAAACATTCATAACATTACAACAATTAAAACACAGCTAGGGTAACACTAAAACAGTAAATACAAGAAATAAGGGTGGAGGGAGATAAAAAACCCTAACACCCCACCCCCCACCCCCCGGAATGTTAAAAGGCTTGGGGCCAGGCGAGCTTCCTCTGGGAGGGAATTCCAAAGATGTGGCCCGGCCACCGAGCATTTCCTCTCCATTTTGGTCCCCCGCTTAACACGGGGGGACCTCCAAGAAGGCACCCCCGGCAGACCGAAGGCGCCACTCTGGGGTGCGGAGGGCGAGGCGGTCCCTGAGGTATGAGGGGCCCAGACCGTGAAGGGCCTTTATAGACCAACACCAAAACCTTGAACCTGGCTCAGCACGCTATTGGCAGCCAGTGCAGAGTCCGGAGCACAGGTGTTATGTGCTCGTCCCCAACAGAAGCCGGGCCGCCACATTCTGCACTAGCTGCAGCCTGCGAACCAGGAACAAGGGCAGCCCCACGTAGAGCGCATTGCAGTAGTCCAGCCTCGGCAGAGCTCACCCCTAGAGGTACCAGATGCGATGTTGATCCTTGTTGATAGAAGTTTATTATTTATTTCTATTTCTACCCCACCCCTCTCGCAAAAGCAACTCGGGGTGGCTTGCAAATTCAAAAAATAAAACAATCGTAATATAAGTATATTAAAATAACAATATAAAAACACACTAGAACACCAAATATTGTACATAGAATGAAGATACCCTCCCCCCAACTCAACTAACCCATCCCACCTTCAGATGCTTAAGGGGTTTGCTCAAGGAAAGCAAGACTGTGCCATGCATCTATCCCCTGTCCGTGCCCGCATCTCCATCTCCTTACTTAGAGCTCACTTTTTGTTGCTTGAGAGTAGGAACTGGATTCAGGGACCAGATCCAGGAACTGGAAAGGGGCCACATAAAAACTAGCCATAGGCCACATTTGGCTCCGGGGCCTGAACTTCCCCTAGAGGTATCAGATGCTAATGCTTGATCACCTCTTTCCACCACCATCCTCCAACATAGTTCGGGTTCGCTGAGTTCACTTTACAGAGGTACCAGGTACTGATCCTTGCTCACGTTTTCTCTCTCATCCACCCCCAGATGTACTAGGACTGATGCAGCTCACCCCACAAAAATATACCTGCAGATACTTTCAGAATCTTCACATCCAATAACACAGTAGAGACTGGACCCTCCCCTTCACCCACACTATGCTCAGCCCAATTATACCAGGGCAGGGATGGGGAACCTCAGGCCCAGATAGTTTTTATGAAGCCCATTCCTGGCTCTGGCCCCTGGATCTAGTTCCTACTCCCAAGCACTGAAAAACTGAGCGCAGGGTAATGGAACAGAGATGAGGGTATGCACGCAGTAATAGCAGATAGGTCCATGGTACGGATCCATAATATGGACCCTCCTCTTCCTGAGTGTATTCCTTAAGCACTCCTGTCCCCTAACTTCTGTGTCACCCTAGGAGCTTGTGCGAATTTTCAAAATGGCACCTGGGAGGGAAAAGTCTCCCAACCCCTGTTAGGGGCTTATCTCACTCTCCTTGGGCTTGCGAGTGCCATGGGGTTAAGAGTACGTTAAAATGGAAGTAGATGATTTAACTCACAATTGCTATAATGTGTTCAAATGCTGTTGTAGATGGTCTACTACCTGATTAAATGGATGGTGTACTATTGTAGATGGTCTGTTAGATAGTCTACTTCCTGATGCTAGTTGGTCAGGGTGAACCTTATAACTTGAACAGGGCTTGCTAGCATGTTTAAACCTACAAATACTCCTGCCCATATAAGTATTTTAACTAACCATGCTGAAGTCGCACCCTTTGTAATCAGCTCTGTATGAGAGCCCCTGGGGGAAACTGGCTCTCCTCGCTCCTTAGGTCTTACCTCATCCTACGTATGTCATTGCTTCTGTCCTGTGGTACTTGGGTGTCATAACCATCTTCTCTGAGGGTTTATTCTGACGAGGCATTCGATACTCTAGCATGCGCACTCAGTGTACATTTTTGACATGGGGTAGGTGAGTTGAAGCCTTAGGAATATAAATGCCATGGATCTGTTTTGTCTCTGTCATGCACAAAGCACTAAACGTTCCTGAGGTAGTCTGACCAATTTCTAGATTACAATTGATCAGACAAGAACATTTACAGTCAATTACAATTGATCAGATGTCTGGAACGTTAAGATCTAAAGAAGGAATATCCTTTCATTTTTGTTGCCCTCTTCATTCCAAAGCATCTTGCAGGCGATGTATATATAGCAGAGGTGACCAAAGTTACCAGCCCCAAGAGCCATGTACCAAAACCTTCATATGGCTGGAAATAAGACACGCACATGTGTCCCGTCCCCTCCCACCACCCCACCCCACACACGTGTGCACACACAAACCTCTGCTGCGTAGCAGTTGGCTAGTGGAGCTAGTGCTCTGTGACCCTGGCTGCTGAGATTCTGAAAAGAAGCTACAAATCAGCTGCTGATATTCGGGTGCAACCAAGTAAGACACAGGGCCATTAAGGCAACACGGGGTCTGCAACCAAACTTGGCCAAGAGCTACACGTTGCCCCCAAGTCGGTTTGGTTGTGCTTAAGTAGTACAGCTATCAGTCAAATAGCAGGGGAGGAAGTGAGAATGTTTCAGTCCAGGGAAAAGAAATACTCTACTTACATGAAATATGTTCTGGGATTTTTCATGTCTGTACAGAAACAGTACTCGTACAAAACCGCCCAAGTCTGGTGAACTTCATAGAACTGAGTTTCTCAAGGTGACTCAAGACCATGTGAACTTATGGTCTGAACTTGGAAACCCATGGTAGGTTAGACCAAATAATTTTTGTCTAGCCGGCATTATTTGTTTTTCTTTTCTATTTTCTACATAAGGGTGTGGATGGGAAAGGGAACATACTACGTGGAGCTTTTTCCATGCGTACATGCATGTGCAATGCTGGTGCGTCTCTTTCTTCCTTTCCATGTGCAGTTTGATTTTGTGGGACCATGTCTACCCCGCCTCTAGCTGGAGCAGGGATGCCTCCTGGTGCTTTCTCAGGACCCCAGGCTCAAGCTGCCCGGGAGGTTAATACCGCATCTCTCTGCCGCATTGGACAAGAGACTGTGCAAGATATTGTATTTCGCACCATGGAAATCTTTCAGCTACTGAGGAATATGCAGGTGAGAAGCAGTAGCAATGCCTTTTCATATTGTTGTGGGTCTCTTTCTACCAAATAGTGATCTAACAGGAAGTGGAATGGGAACATGTCAGCACACACAGAAAATACACTATTCCGTATTTCATAAGGGCAGTCTAGCTGGAGACACAAGAGTATTTTTGGCCCAACGTTATTAAAGCAGCTGTCTTTATATTAGTATTAATTGTATAGCTCCATCAATGCTTCTGTTGCTGTAGAGTTGTGCTAGAGACAGGTCCCTGCCCCAGAAGGATTAAAATTTAGAATGGAATGGGGTTGGGGGGCTCACAAAGGGGAGGGACACATATGGAGAAGTTGTACACATTCATGAAGTTGCAGGTTCATGTACTTGGCTTAGTTACAGATAGATGGTATAAAGAGAAGTATAAACGGAATCTATGGAGGCGAGGGGACAGGTTTTTAGGAGAGATTTGGAGAGAGGGAGCAGAGTGTATGTGTTCAGCGAAGGAGTTCCAGGCATAGGGGCAAAGAAGGTTTAGGGAACAGGAGAATCTGGGGCAGGTGAAGTTGGTGACAGAGAAGGAGTGAAGTTCCCAAGTGGGAATGTAGCGAGAAACAAGGGCAGAAAGATAGGGAGGTGCAAGGCCATGAAGAATCCTGAAGGTGAAGACAAGAAGGCCGTACTGGATGTGAAGGAGAGGGAGCAGACAAGGGGCAGAACATGATCAAAGCAGCAGGCAAGATGGATGACCTTGGCAGTGAAGTTCTGAACAGAAGTGAGAGGACCAGGCAAGTGGGGGAGGAGATTTCAGTAGGCAAGGTGAGAGATGATGAGACCATGGAGTAGTGTCTTGACTCTTACATGGACTATTACTGTTGGATTACTTTCTTCAAACTGTTGTTGTTCCACTCTGGTTAAGTGAATATTGTGAAATACTGTTAATGCTTTTAAAAACATTTAAGCCCTGATCCTTCAAATCAACGTGTGTAGTCCTACTGAATGCACTATTAGTGCATAATGAGAGAGACAAGAGGCAAAGTAGTTGACACGATACCTTTCACTGGACCAACTTCTGTTGGTGAGTATGCACAAGCTTCTGAGCTACATGGAACCCTTCTGCAGGCTTCTATTTCTTGCTGAAGAGGGACTCTGGGAAACTCAAAAGCGAACACACTTTGGTGAGCAAAAGTTGGCCTAGTGAAAGATATCATCCAAACTGTTTTGTCTCTTCTCTCTAATTTTTGGGACCAACATGGCAACCTCGATATGGAGGACAAGTAGTTGCACTTTTAAAAATTTATCTTCATATCCTTATTTTTCTTGTAGAAAAACAAAAATTGTTTGGGTAGAGGGATGGAATTATTCTTGCTGTGATTTACGAAATCCTTTGCCAATGTATTTTTAACTACAGGATAATGGTTTTTGTTCAAACCTGAATGAAATTCTTGGTGTTATATTCACAGTTAAAAAGTGGTAGCAATCTGTACCATAAGGGGTACATTTTACACACAAACCTCAAAGTATGGTTATGTATTTATTTTTTTCAAAAACAGTCTTGTTCCTTAATAGTCTTACTCCTTAGTATCTCTAAAGATAAATTTAGCTAGAATATCTTCTCCTTGTTTCTTCCCATTTAGTCGCTAACTTAGTCAGAAATTTTGTATTATAATTTTTTGTATCTAGGATTCTCTCTTGTACTTTTCTCCATGGGTATTTTAGGTGTAATGGGTATCGCCAAATGAGGGGTCCTGCTTACGCTGATATTTTGATACAATTCTGTGGCCCTGACAGCATCAAAGATACAAAAGTATATTTAAGTCTCAAAATAGGGTGATACAAGCAAAAGTTTGAATTGTGCTAAATTATGATACCCTTTGTCTAAACTGAAGCTAAGGATTAAGAAAAAGTGCTTGATAGTATTTTATGAGTTGTATTAAGATGCCATCAAGCAGATGACCCTCTCCATTATGAACAATTGACATTCTGAAAGCGGATGTTGTTGAAGCTTATAGTCGTGCATTTTTATGAAAGAAAGCTGTTGGTGTATTTTGTTAGAACTATTGCAGTAATGTAATGTTTGGCAAATATATCTTCTGTACTTCAGCCATTTGGATCTGTATATTAGTATTAACAAAAAGGCTTATAAATTGCAGGGGGAGGGAAAAGGAACGCTGTCCCCTGGAAAAGGGAGAAGTGCCAGAAATCTCATAAAGTTCACTGGGTACTTCGTTACTGCTATTGCTTTTATGGGCACAGTGTTCACCTACTGCAGTCATGCGGGACACTATAAAAGATAGATGGGTACATATAAGCATGTCCCCAAACGTTCAAAAATCATGAGATGTTTTAAAGCCAATAAATTTGGGGTCCTTTTATCGTTTGGATTTTTTCCGCAAGTGCTAGAAACTTACTTTTTCAAAGGAAGGTTGTGATTCTTGCAAGTCGGTGGCTGGGGCTTTAAGTAAACACCTAAAATCGCAAGTCATGCTAAAATGATAGGTAAACCGGTAGATTGCATTTGTTTTGGGAAGCAGAAGAAACCCCAGCAGCCCATTCTTCTCTCTAATGGATGTGTCCAAAAACTGCCGAAGCAAATGGGAACTGAATTTTGGTCTATTGGAGGACAGAGTTTGATGAAGTAGACTTTACAAACTGATATAAGCGGTGAAATGGGAGTCAGCAGTTCCGAGGCTGCTTGCAAGCACATAAGTCCCCTTTGTTCCCATTTATGTTAGGTTCTTTTCACTTCCAGTTAGATGTTCTTGCATCCTGGCATAAGTGGAGCTAAGTCATCTATGACTACTCTTCAGGAAGCTGAGATTAAATTATGATCAGGGCTCTGCATTCTGTATTTCTACAATTGCTGCTAATGGTACACATTCAGAATACTTGGGGCCCCAATGACAAATGCAATGAGTACTGTGCCTGGCTTGCTCCTGTCCCTGTTTAAGGGGACTTCAACAGGACTTCCAAGCCTATGAGTAGCTTCAAAATTATGGTTTTTAGTTTGAGAATCCTTGTTTAAGAAGTTGCCAGAACCTGTATCCTCCCAATTATATTATATAATGTGACTTGCATGATAGTTGTTAAACAAAACTATGGCTTTTAAAATTTGGATTCAAATTCTGAAGTAGCCATCCTGAAAAGAGGCATGAGTGTATACTTTTACTATGAGAAATTCCAACGTAATGATGAAAAGTCTTCAGCAAAATAGGTTTTGCTGCTAGAACCTGGCGAAGAATAGGGACATTTCTCATGGAAAAAACCTATCCCAAGGGCTTTTGACCTGTTTTCATTAGGATAAAGACTTTGGATGTCTTCAGATGAGATGCTACCTTGCACGGCCAACCAGGAGCCATGAAGCTGGCTGCCCATCTGAAGATGGAGCGGCTAGATGCGTGCTCCCGTGAGCTACAGAGCACCTACTCGTGGCCACGCACAGAGCACTGCCGGGGAATCTGGAGTGCTCCATATTGGGCAAGCCAAATAGCTCCGTGGCAACGCAGGGCCACAGAGTCCATTCCCATATGACCGGCAGCAGCCAGTCACACCACCAACAAGTCTGCCATTCATAGGCGCTGTGGGAAGGGGAAGTGGACTTTACAAGTCACAAGAACCAGGTTCCCCAGCACTCATGCCAGGGACATGTCACTTGCAAAGGCCAGCCTGGCACATTCTCTCTCACCCCCCACCCCCTCACCCCAAGGTCCGTGACTGGGGGGAGTGCATGGCGGGTGCCTCTGGCCCTGGTAGCCACTATTGCAACATACATTTAATCCCACCCCACGTACTCCACCTGCATGGGAGCTCCACAGCAGAGCCACACTGTGGCCACAAACCTCCTTCCCCATTGCCTTGCTTGTTTGAAAAACACCCCTTGTTAGGTTTTTTGAATTTATGCTCCACTTTTTCCAAAAAGGCTCAGGGCAGCTTACAATAGCGTATCAATAAATACAAATAAATCACATTAACTGGGTTAGTAAAGAAGTATTTATTCTCAAGTATTTCTGAGTAGTCTAGGCTCAGACTCCAGTTTCCAGCAGCTTCTTGATTATGCAATGAATACTCGGTGTGCCAGCGCTACTGCGATATTGTCGGTTGATTGTTTACCACATCTGAGCCCATCACAGTACAAGACGGCACATCTGCTCTTCCTCTATCCCTTCCCTCCCCCCACCATACAATATAAAAGCAGAGCCTCCATTTTCCTTCTCTTTGTGGGTTGTAGGAGGTAAGCATCAGTTAAGCATTACATGATAGAGACATTACTCAGTACTAGATACCATGTCCGCTTCTCAGGTTCTTGGTAAAACTGTTGAATGCCGCAATGCTCAGCTGTTTCAGCTCTAACAACTCCATAATACAACTTGATAACCCTTGATGCAATAAAAGAAAAACAATAAAACACAATTTATCACGCCTTGCCTTGCGTCTCGTCCAAGGGAGACCTTATCCCCTTCTGCTGTCGTAATACAAATAATACAGAAGATAAAACCATGTCCCGTCCCTCACCTCTCATTCCATTGCATCTCCCCCAGGGTAGCCCCCACCCCTTCCCTTATGTTTGGAATCCACCCCTCCCCCCTCAGTGTGTGTGTGTTGGGAAAGGTGGCATTCTCGGCCCCTCTCCAGTCCAACTTTCCTTCCATCATGGAATTCGGATTAGCCATAAAAGAAAGGGTAGTAGTGACTATGCAGGTTTGGCACCAATTGGTGCTGATGACTGGAGGAGAGAGAACCTAAGCTCTGTAGTATCCTAGGCCTTCCTCATTAATGCTTGATAAAGGGGAACAGAGGTGTCTTCCTTAGCTTTTTGGGAGGTAACAGTTCTGTCATAGTGGATTTTTGTTGCCTCTTACTGTTCGTTGACTGTTGGTTACCTGCCCTAACATCTCCTGGGGAGTTGATGTTCCTTTTTGATGTCACCCGACAACTGAGGCATGCTCTATATCGCCCTTCCCCTTGGGCCTCCACCTGTGATTTCTTGAGTTGGACTCGACTTAGCAGGGAACCATTACTAAGCAAGCAGGCTGCTGCTGTCTATAGCCAAAAGCCATTTCAGGGAATTAGGACTTTATTTCTTGATATTGTAATGACTTGACCACTGAAAGGGTTAGCCTTTTAAGGTTTATTAATGGGATTACAGCGGATAAGCCACGAGGCGCTGAATCCAAACTATGTTTAATTATGAACTATGTATTCTGCAATCAAAGTATGACCTTACATTTAGGAGGAAAGAAGATGGGTTAGTCTGCTAAAGAATATAAACAATGAACAGAGGATTCTAAACAAAATCTAGAAGCCACTCTTCATATAAGTGTTACAACACATTAAAAAAAATACGCTGTCCAGAATGGAACCGAATTGTGTTCCTTAATTAAGTGTTCTCTTTTGATGCTAGAGCAAGTCCCTGCTTCCTCATACTAGTGCTTTTTGCTGGAGATTTGCTTGCTGATGCTCCCTGAGCTCCCACTTACTGGCTGCTCCCCCAGCAAAGCTCCTTCTCCTGCAGGGGTGCTGGAGAGGTAGCCTCTCATACACATCAGCAGCGTATGTCTCTGGTGGTCATGTCTGTCTTTGGCGAAGTCAACAAACATCCCTTTCCTGGTCTCTCAGCCAAGGACACACCTTGGGTCCACCCCTTCTCAGGTTCTGCTGCTTCTGCTACCAGAAGCTTTTGCCTCAGCTCCCTACTCCTCTCCTGGATCTGCCATTACTCCAACTGCCTCCCCCAACCCATTTAAAATTCTAGTTTGCCCAAGCCACAGCCCAACCTTCCTTTCTCTGGGCTGAATGACCAGCCAATGACAGGGGGAGAAGGACCAGAGGCCCTTGGTGCTGCTGGCCAGTTTTATTACAACGCAGTCCATTGCCAACATTGATCCTGGAGGCCGTTATGGGTTGCTTTGGCCAAATACGTCTGATACTATGAGGCACAGTCTTCTTGCTCAAGGTCTTAATGAATGAGTTGTTGTGGGACTGATGGTTGTAGTGGTTTGTTTATTCTACAGCTACTGTTTGCTCCAAGCACAAGGCACGCATCTTGTATCTTGTCTCTGCTAACTCTAACCTTCACAGCATACAACCAGACACAGGCTGTCCCTGTGACTTCGAGGGGATTGGGTCCCTTGTCATTGAGGGGGTTCGGCCCCCTCTAGTTACTCAAGTTCACAGACTTTGAGTGCTTCTGGACCCCTTGCTGCGCCTGGATTGTCAGTTTGCAGTGGTGGCCAGGAGCACGTCTCATCAACTCCCATCTGGTGAGGAGGCTGTGGCCCTTTTTTCTCATTCGGATTTGGCCACCATCATCCATGCTTTCATTACTTCAAGGCTAGGTTACTGTAGTGCGCTCTATATGGGGCTGCCCTTGATGACTGTTTGGAAGCTGTAGCTGGTGTAGAAAGTGGCAGCCTGGCTCCTTTTGGGGGGGATGCGTCACCATGAGCATGTTACACCTGTGCTTTAGTCTGCACTGGCTTCCTATAGCTTTCCAGGCAACTCTAGTTGCTGGTTTTGACTGGGGAAGCCCTAAATGGTCTGGGCCCCACGTATCAGTCTTTCCTTCCATGCTCCACTGCAACCCACTGTGGCCTGCTGGGAGCACTCTCTTGCGGGTAGTACCACCTGCAAATCTTGTCCGTATGACAGTGGCCCGTAGAGGGGCGTTTTGCTTGGTTGCCATTCCTGTATTATGGAACTCTATTTTCCTAGAGGTCAGTCAGAGCCTAAGCGTATTCCGGTGTAAAACCTTTCTTTTTGGCAAAGCGTTTGGCAGGCAGGGTTTCTGCTGTGAGGTTGGGTTTTTTTTAAGGGATTTCACTGTTTTTTAATTGCGTTTTTAATGTTTTTATTATTGTAAGCCACCCTGCGCCTTTGGGGAAGGGTGGAGTATACATTTTAATAAAACAAAGAAAACCGCAACAATAGAGCCCCTCGCCCAACAGTATCCTTCAATGTACACACAATGTTCTTCCCATCCCCATAGAGAGAGGATGCAAGAAGGTATTACATGTGACAGATGATGGCTGTGTATTTGTGTGCCATTAGGTGCTCGCAGACTGTGTTGATTAGCACCAAGTAGTGCTTGTATAGGCTAGAAAGGAGACGCTTTGGAGCTATCTTACATTGGTGATTTGGCATATTATAATAATAGAGGACTTGCGGAGTTTTTATGTGGGGGGGGGAATGTCCATAGCTGCAAATGGGATGGAGGGGGAGTGTCTACTGGCTGTTTCTCTTTTTTTTTACCTCTCTTTTAAATCCTTTTTATTTGGGTGGCAGGAAATCTTCCTTTTGATTTTGATCAAAAACGGGGGATCGGGCCCACCCCAGCTTGTGTGGCTGTACCCCGTGTGTTTCCTCATACCCAAAGTTTTAAAACTTTTGATTTTGTAAACTCTTTGTTCCTTTTTTACTGTTGGTTCTTTCAGCTCCCAAATGGCGTTACCTATCATACAGGGACGTATCAAGACAGATTAGGGAAGCTGCAAGAGCATCTCCGTCAGCTGTCCATACTCTTCAGGAAGCTGAGATTAGTCTATGACAAATGCAATGAAAACTGTGCTGGGCTTGATCCTGTTCCTATAGAGGTGAGGATTTACTAGTGCATTTATTGGAGTAAAGCTGATGTTTGCATAATCGTTCCTTTTCCAACATATGTATTATAATGCATTTCCTCTGATTGCTTGTTAATTGCTGATTGCTAAACTATTCTAAATTCCACATGTTTTCAGTGGGTGCAGTCTCATGAGACATTACTGCCGTTAGGCCAGCTTTACCCTGCATTGGGGAGCTTTACCGCGTGATGCAGGGCATCGTCTGCTCAGTGGCCACCAGATGATCACCCCGCTGTAGGGGAGGCAGCTGGATGCTACGCCCTTGAAAAAGGCCAGGGACGCAGAGCATAGGAGCCTTATCCAAAGTGGTTAGGCTGCCCAACGCGCATTAGTGTACACTGCTTGCGTGCCTGGTTCCCTTCTGCCCCAACAGGGGGCTTTGAGCAGCGTGCGCCGCCTCCATTTCCACATGGCCCCACGAGGGGCGGAATTGTGGGCGGGCCAGGGGAGGCTGGGCTGAGCCGCCACTCACAGGGTCAGTGCTTTGGCCTGCCCTGCGGTGAGGCAGGACCTCCAAGAGGGGCCCACCCGGTTTCCTCGCAGGGAGGTGGACCGTCTACCCTGGTCTCTGTGCTGGCCCCAAACTATGGCAGCAACGATTACCCGCCACGGGGGATCGGGCCCACCCCAGCTCATGTGGATGCACCCTGTGCATTTGGCGAGGGAGAGGGGTACGGGTGGGTGGGGTACGGGGGAGGGTTGGGGGTTCTTTCCCTGTTTTATGATTTTTATGTTTTAATGTGTGTTAAATTATTTTATACTATATGTATATTTTGATGGCTGTTAGCCGCTCTGGGCTGCCTGTGGCAGGAAGAGCGGGATATAAATTTTGTAAAATAAATAAGTAAATAATACCAAAAGTTTTACTGACAGCAGAAAAATATAATATTCATTCCTGTATAATGACTTGCAAATGTTAATCCTTGTTCATTTCTTAATTAAAACTAAACAATACCAGATTAAGAAACTTTAAATCTAAGTTGTTGTTTTTTTTTAATTAAACTGAACTCCTGAAATCAAAGGAGTATAATGGAACATCTGGGAGAACTATAGTCCTTCTCAAAGTGCTTCTCAGGTGAGTTTATTTTGGCTGCTGAATTACGTAATGCTAGGACAGAGTGGGAAACTGCCTTCCCAACCTCCTCTCCCCCTCCACGTGGCGGACGAAGACTCCCCCGAATTTGGTCAAATGTGGCCCAGGGTCCTCTTTGGAGCAGCCTGCCAAGGAAGGGGAAAGCCTCTGGAGAAGCAGAGAGCACTCCAGACTTGGGTTGCACCTCTGCAGCGCATTCCTAGCATTGCCCTAGCCCACTTTGCCCCCAGACAGTTTTCCCAGTGCCGCTCACAGCTCCACCTCCCCTCCTGCAGTGCGCTGTATTGTGTGGCCCAGGACCCAGACCAGAGTGCTCCTAATGCTCCCATGCCCCCTCTGTGGAACATTGGGCCAGTGCAGATCTTGCCCGCAGGAGGGAGAAGGTTCCCCACCTCTGCTCTAAGACATAGACCTACTAAGATTTCTTTCATTTCCTCTTCATTCCAGCTCAGAGGTCTTCATTGCAGACCCACTGTTAACCTCTTGTTCACCTTCACAGCAACTCATTCCTTACGTTGAAGAGGACGGCTCCAAGCATGATGATCGAGGGGCTGCCAGCCAGCTTCTCTTTGCTAGTGAAGAGAGAAGGGAAATCATGGAAGTGAATAAGGTAATTCTGCTTGAGACTAGTTCGCATGCAGCAGCAGATGTTGTTCTGCCCACTTAAAGCTTTCATCACTAGTTTGCTTTGTAAAATTTAGCACACTTCTTGCCCCTATTAAGTAGAGACTGTTGGAGCTATCGTACTGTTTACAAGGGGTTCATCAGCATTTCTTGCTCATAAAAATGTAAGGTTTCTCTGTAATTCAGCCAAGCTTTTTTATTATTTACTAGTTTACTGAGATTTTTCCAGCAAATATAATTTTCAGAAATATAAATGCATGAGCTTTAAACAAGTAAACATCAAGCTAATAAAAGTTCTCATCTTAACATTAAAAGCATTCCATTTTTATGCTGACTCTGGAAAGCATGAGATTCAGCCAATTCAGGGGGTGGGGGTTGTTTTTGTTCTCCTTCCACTGGCTGTAATCTCAGCCGGTGGAAGATATTGTCTTGATCCCATTTTTCTGCATTGACTTCTGAGATTTAAGAGTTTTATCACCTTCAGCTTTTATTGTGCCTGTTTTCTAACCTTGCTTGGGGGAGTTTCTTGAAAGAGGCACTTTTGTATCTGAACCTTCTATTTAAAATCTGAAGGGTGAATGGGTTCATATGTTAATTCTTGGTGAGTAGCAAAATATATATCTGCAATAAACAGTGCGTAAACATTGATCACAACTATGCTGAAGCAGGATGGTTGTGGAACATGGCTTTGGTAAATCGTGAATTGCTTAGAAACAAGTTCCTGAAGGATACATCTTGAACATCACGATAAATGACCAGTATTTTCCCCACCGCTAGTAGGCCCTTTTCAAATGGGCTCAAGAGGAGCCATGGTACAGAGGGGGATGGGTGTGTGCTGTGGCAGGTGTGTGCTGCGTGGGCAGCCCATCACAAGGATTCACACCCATCTCCATGCATGGAGGCATTCCCGTTTTGTTCAATGTCTCTGTGTGGGAGGGGATCGGTGGAGATGGGTGGAGCACAGGAGTGTGCACGCACACCCACCGACCTGCACTGGTGCTCGCAGGTCTCGTGTGAAAAGGCCAGTAGTTTTGTTGGAGCAACTGTGGGTAGAATTCTCATGAGCACTGTCCTCTCTCATCAGTAAAAACGATTATTCTTGGACTGATTTGAGGGAGCAGAAGTGGGTCAGCTTAGCTTGAAGCTGACTATGATGTGTCAGTTTCTTGGATAAAATGAAGAGCTAAGTCTTTGGAACTGAGCATTATTATTATTATTATTTTATTATAAGTATTTATATAGCACTAGCGATGTACCTGGCACTTTACAAAGAATAAGATAGACACGGTTCCTGCCCGAGAACTTACAATCTAAAGACAGGGGGAGGGGAGTCAGGGAAGGGGGAACAGAGGGAGAGACCAGGGATGCGACATTCATGAGGATGTGAAAACTCAGGTACACGCTCTTGGCTTGGTTACAGTAAATTGGGAGTTTGCAGATAACAGGTTGGGGATAATCCTGAGTGGGGCTTTTTAACAGGAGTTAGGAAGGGCGGAGCGGAACAGGTGGGTTTTGAGGAGGGACTTGAAGGTGTGGAGGGTGGGGGCCAGGCGGACGAGGGCAGGGAGGGAGTTCAGGCGTGCGGGGCAACGAGGGAGAAGGGACGAAGGTGGTTGGGGGAGCAGGGGAGGCGAGGGAGGGTGAGGAAGGGGATGGAGGAGGAGCGGAGGGCTCGAGCAGGGGTTCGGAGGGAGATCAGGGCAGAGAGGTAAGGGGGAGCGAGGTTGTGAAGGGCTTTGTAGGTGAAGACGAGGAGCTTGTGCAGCGTACGTTCAGGACGAGAGAGCCAGTGGAGAGAGGAGAGAAGAGGCTGCACATAGTCAGAGCGAAGGGCTAGGTGGATGATCCTGGCAGCAGAGTTTTGAACAGAAATAAGGGAAGAAAGGTGGGAGTGGGGAAGGCCAGCGAGGAGGAGCTTACAGTCGTTGAGGTGTGAGATGACTAGGGCGTGGATGAGAGTTTTGACAGAGGAGACAGACAGAAAACCTACTAGGCTCCCCTCCCCGAGCTGGGGACAGAACCCAGGAGTCCTGCTTCCCAGCCCCCCCCGCCCCATTCCTGCTGTCACTCACCAGATCCCACTCCCCTCCCAAAGCGTGACGGAACCCAGAGGCCTGTCGATGGGCGCAATGGACATGGGTCCAGCAGGAGGCTGGGAATTCCCCCCAATCCTCCAAACCAGGACATACCGATGCCGACCAGCCGCTCGAACCAGCTGGCGGTGACGGGGAAGTGATTCTGGATGCTTGGCTGACGGGCTCCCAGCAGGTCCAGCAGGACAAAGAGGCTCTGCAAAGGAGGGGAAAGCCACAGTCTACTGGACAGGCCCCGTGGGGTCAGGCTCAGAGTCACAAGAGACCAATGAGACACACACACACCCTCCCCAGAGCACTGGCCAGGGAGGCCACATGATCATCGCACTTGAGAGCGCGCAGGAACCCAAAAGGTCAAAATCCCAACCCCACTGCTCTAACCCACTAGACACCACTCCCCTCCTCCAACAGAACCCAGGAGTCCTGGCTCCCAGCCCCCCACTATAACCTCCTAGCCCCCACTCCCCGAGCTGGAGGGTGTGTGTTAAGAGTCCAAGAGTCACCTGTGGGCCCTGGGTTCTCCCACTTCCCCGATTCTGTTCAGTACCCCCGTACTGCAGCCCTGGGAGCATAGCTTGGATCATGTATTGTGCTCAGGAGAGAAGCTCCCTCCTACTGTCCCCTCCACCTCCTTGATCCCCAAGCCAGGGGGCAGGGGGGGAGAGCTTCCTCTTTACCCCCACAAATAGCTGGTAACACACTTCCTTGTTCAGCTCCCCTCCCACCCCTGAGGCTTGCAAAAGACTGCAAGCCCCCCCCCCCCCCCCCCCC
>QEPC01006267.1:1050152-1069125 GCA_003113815.1 Sphenodon punctatus
CCCCTCCCCTCCAAGAGAACCCAGGATTCCTGGCTCCCAGTCCCCCCTGCTCCAACCCACTAGCCCCCCCTTATCCCAGAGAACCCAGGAGTCCTGGCCCTCAGCCCCACCCTTCTCTGACCCCCTTGCCTCCACCCCGATCCCAATACCTGCTCCTTGGCGTTCAGAAGCTCCCTGTCCAGCGCCATCACCAGCTCTAGCAGGATGGTGCAGGGCACGGCAGAGTCGGTGACTCCCAGAAAGGCCCGTCCCTGCCGGTCGCGGGGGAAGTACTTGGAGTTGTAGTGGCATGCAAGCACCAGGCGCAACCCGGCCACCACGCTGGCAAAACCAATGGAGCCACGTTGCGTCCGGTCCTCAAAGGTGTCCAGCTCCACGTGCCAGCCAGCCGCCAGCGCTCCCAGGCTGTCCACGATGAGCTGTGAAGGGGGCGGACGCAGGGACCATCAGCACAGAGGGAGAGGAAGGGAGCTCTGAGGGACAGGCTGGGGCCACTTTCTAGTTCTGCCACAGACACCCTGCCAGACTGTGCCTGGGTAAAGTCACTTAGCCCTTCCGCAACGGGGAAACAGCGGCTCTGCTCAATCTCACAGGCCAGGGCACAAGGAGAAATAAGGTAGGAACTGCCACCGGCTCAAATTCTCAGAGATTTATTACCATAGTGAGAGCCCACTCAGGGAAACAGGGAGCTGAGGGGTGGGAGGCTTAAATGGCACCACCTGCCTGAGTCTGCCGAGAGCCTGAGCCCATAGCTCAGGGCGGGGGGAAGGGGATCTGCCCCAATGCCCAGCTGAGTCTGCAGAGAGCTTAAGCATTGAGGGTGGGAAGCTGTCTCTCACATGCCCATGAATACTCTTTGTAGACCCCACCAAATTCCAACCCTGCATGCTATCAATACAGCCCCATAGATCCCCCAGCTGCCTGATGCCTGCAGAGAGCCTGAGTCAATAGCTCTGGGGGAAGAGGAGCTGTCCACCACCTGCCTGAGTCTGCAGAGAGCCTGAACCAATACCTCAGAGGGGGAAACGACTCAGTTGTAACTAGTGCTCTCTTACATTAATACTACGGAGAGGCCCCTGCCCCTTCTTGGGTTTTCCAAGGACCCAAGACCATAGGGAACTCCAAGGACTCAGAGCACAGCCAGGCCGCTCATTTGAGGCCATCAACCATGCTTCCTTCCCTCCCAGACTTACCTGCTGCACCCTCTTATTCCCTGGGCTGCCTGGTGATCTCTCAATCAGCATGGGCTGCAGGTGGGAGCCCCAGAGGCGCTTGAGATCCACCAGGGATGCCAAGCGCTTCAACTGGCTGCCAGACACACTCCGGGGCTTGTGGTCCTGCGACTAGGGAAAGAGAGACAAACTCTAACCATGCCCTGTCCTCGACCAGACAGAGCGACTCCCCCACTACCTTGCCCCGCGTGGTTCTTTGTCTCCATCTAGTGACCAATGACCATACTACAGCCTTTCAAGTAACCAAGAAGCTTGTTCCATTAGCTCAAGCAACAGAGGCGCAGGCGCAGGCGTTTGGACTGGGAGATCACAGGTTTGATCCCCACAAACAAGAGGTCGATGCAGGTTACATACAAACGGGTAATGGGAAGGGAAAAGAGAACTGGGAAAGGAAAATCATTTGTCGGGGGCGGGGGGGTGTCAAAGGGGTTATCCTGGACCCCAGCTTAGCCACCAAGTTACCAGGAGCTAGGATCGCCAGCTCCAGTTAAAAGCACCAACCCCACCCAGTGACTCTCCGATCCCAGGCAGGGGAAGAAGGAGCAAACCCTCCCTGCTCCACTCCCAGCAAAGCCGGCAGGGCACATGGGGAGGTGGCAGCAGAGCAGAACGGGGGTGGGATCAGGTGGCACACAATGAGGAAAGCAAAATGGACATCACGCCAAGCAGGATGCCGCGGCAGAATATTACGTCCAGAGGCAAAGGGGTGGCACAGCAAGCCATGGGGCAGAAAAAGAGGCCGAGACCGGGGGCCCAATGCAGGCTTGCAGTTGGGCAGATGACACAGGCTGTGATCTGCAAACAACTTTTTCTAGAGTAAGTGGTTTCTGGATCACAACTATGAAAAAGAGTTTTTCTATTTGTCAGGTGTGGCACTGATAAAATAATGATGCATTCAAGCAAAATGTATCATTTCTGCTAAAGGGGCTGTTAAACTATCCATTTAATTAGTAATTATCTGATATTCAAACTTGAATTATATCTAAAAATATCTATCAGATTAGCATTTAGTTGAAGTACCAAGGTTACAGGACTATATAGTGCTTTTAAAACACAATTCCATTCATGATACCCTTCAGTGTAAAAATGTAAAGCTAGAAATATTGCTGGAATATGTAAAATAGAGAACTGCCAAATAAAAAGACTATTTTGATGCCATTACATAACTAAAATAGGCTTCGGTAAATAGAAAATCGTCCCCAAAAAACTTCTCTGACATTTCAGCTTCTGTCTTCACCAATTAGTGAGCGAAAGATGTTCTGAAAAATCCTGTATTTATTCACACACATATAGGCAAAAAGGGAAGAGGATGTGAATTTAAAGAAAAGTGGCAGTCAGCTTTCCTCTTGTAATTAATCTGATGTCACAGGATGGTATATTAAATCCTATAGACTTACACTGTGAATTTATGTACATTTATTTGCAATCTTTAACTGTTAATAAGCTTAACCCTCTATACTTACGTTTTTCAGAGTGTTATGACCTGTTTTTGCCCTTGTACTTGTATGCTAATTTGTTTTCTTAAACCTCCTTGGATGATCTTGTGAAAGGAATTTCATAAATGTTTATGATGGAATCTTAAATGTTTCCTTTTACAAAATAAGTTGATATGAAGGCAGTAGTAGCAACTCCATCATTGAGGATACATGAGATTTGGGGTTAAAGCACCATTGAGATCTGTTTTTCACCTTAATAAGATGTTATTGTGGAGAACTGTAGGAGTAAGGTGAAAGGACAGATGAAGTTTCCTAAATATTTCTCTAGGTTAAATATCTATTAACTTTTTACCTTCTTAAAAATGCTCATAGTTTCAAATTTTGGCTGGCAGTTTTCATCTTTGTTTCCCGCAAATTAAGTAGTCACAAGCACTGCCAAACCCATAGTTCACACAAATCTATACTGTTCCCTTAATTCCTCATCAGTAGGAAACCTGTAAATGTTACAGATTTAGCACATAAGAAATTACTCCCCTTCTGTTTGAGATGATGATTCTCTGTGCAAAGAAAAACCAATGAAAAGAAAAAACAGTGACGTTACCCCATACTCTAAGCTATTCATTTTCCATCCTTGCCCACATCCTACCCTCTCTCCCTGATTTGTGACCTGGGCTTGACACCCCCCGTTCCCCTGCACATGTCCCTATATCAGTTCTCTCAAGCCCACTCTAGGACTATCTCAAATATCTATTTTGACACCACATTTTCTGAATAATATGAAACCTGGGAGTCTGAATTTGTGTTGGGCCAGGGAAACATTGTATGAGCCTGGGATTAGTATTTCATCGTTGACAACCCCAATAGTCAAAAATACCACTGTCAGGCTGCTGCTCCTTAGTTGGGTTCTACAGCATACTGTATAAGAGAGAATCGATTTTTGTGTTGGTTTTGTATGTTGTACAGAAGAAGTTGACAAAAAGGCAGAGAAGGCCTGCAGAGTAGGCAGGCATCGCAGCTATCTCAAGTGGTTAGGATGGGTCACAGTTGAGGAATTCTGCCTCAGTAGAGATACAATGTGCAGATAGTGGCACTAGCAGCTGTTGCAATAATATATTTTGAGCTGCTCCAGTTCTTGCAAGAGAGAGGGAGGAAGTATGGCTAGCCAAATGTATTAGGCAAACACGGTTAAGGATTCTGTCAACTCTGAAAAGTATGCTGAGCCATTCAGGTAGGAACCCAACCATATGCTAACCTAGATTTCTAGAGGGGCAAAATGCTGTTAACTTGGGTCCCAGGTATCTGAAAGACCGCCTCTTCCCTTATGTTCTGTTGTGGCCTCAGAGGTTGGCCGGGAGTGCCTTCTTGTGGGTACCATATGCCTGTGAAGTTTTCACAACAAGGGCATTCTTGGTGGTTGCCCCACAATTATGGAACTCCCTCCCCTTGGAGATCTGCCTGAGCCTGCTCATCTTCCAGAATAGATGTAAGACCTTTTTGTTTGGCCAGGCATTTGGCAGGCAGGGGTAGGGTTGGGTGGAGGGGTTAGGGAAAACTAGGCGATTTTAAAAAATTGTTCTATACCCTGAGCCTAATTGGGTAGGTTGAAGTAAATATTGGAATAAATTAATAAACTATTATTACCTAATGAATTCTAAGCGTGTCTCATGTAGACACAAATCATGTTTACAGCCACCCATGTCAATAACTGGCTCTAAACCTATTTTTAAAAGTTAGTACAGGAAGTGCCATGTCGACTGTTCAGCACCAACATGGGTTCCATTCACTTCATTGAGATGTTTGTTAGCACGAAGTAGCCAGAGGATCACATCCATAGTAATCTAATTTATATACTTGTACGGATGATTATATACATGTTAAGTTCAGAGGTTTGGAGGCAGTATTGAAAAACAAAAACAAAGTTCTAATTACTGTCATTCTGTGACTTGATTTATCCTAATACTTCACAGGGATATTACTAGAATCAGAGTTCTGAAGATGAAAAGTTTTCTGTAATTGTAAAGTTCAAATGACCATTTTTATTATTTATTTTTTGTATGGGTGAAATAGTAAAATGGCTGCTAAATTTTTACAGGTTCTATTTCTTGCGTCATCTTTATTCTTAAAGCAGTGTTGGAAGCATCTGAAAGGTTTTTTGGATTTGATGCTGATGACAAAACCTAAAAAGCAGCAGGAGAGAAGTGAAAAGTGTCTGAAAATGCTGTGCTATATCCTGTAATGTTGTGTCAGAGACTATTGTCTTGACATTAGCTGTAACTATGCTAGAGGATTGGACTCATTGGATCAAAGGGCCTTATAGCCTTACTTCAGCTAAGAGCTAGCTGTCTCCTAATTTAGCAAAGCAATCAATTTAAAAGAGCATTTACAGGTCACTCATCCATGCCTTTACCCAGTTGGATAATGGTTGACAACTGCAGAGTTAAATAAAACATCCCAGGCTAAAATGCGGAGTACTTGCCTTGCAGGCAAACATTGTGAGCAGTCTTCAGAACTAATGTTCGTTGATAGTCAAAAAGGCAATTACAGAAATAGGGACGTATCCAACACCCAATGAAGTTAGTAAAAAGACTTGCATTTGCTGAAGATGGATGTGGGCCGAAATGCCTCTTTCCTCAACATTAGCTGCCTATGTACCTTCAGCTCCTGTCTGTGTACTGGCAAAAACAAGTTTTACACTTTGTCATCGTGAAGCATGTTCACAAATACGGGAAGCAGTACAGTGTCACCTTTCATTTCTGTCAATAGCTTTTTCTTCTATTATATCCAGCCTGGCCATGTCTCCAATATAATGTCCTACCAGCTGATAAGTGGTAAGCTGTTAAGTCAGACTGACCTTGGTTGTATTTCGAATTATTTTCACTGCAGAACACAAATGACAGGAAGAAAATTTCCCCTCCATCACCATCTTTACAAAGGTAGCCAATTCTATATTCTGATTTCAGCTCACAATCTCTTAACTTCCTTTGTCTTGAAGTCATTCTGCTTTACACATGCCACCTTTCCAAGAACTCCGCTCTACTGCCTTTTGATAGTCATTTAATGCAGCTGCTTCCAGTCCATCTCTTAATATGCTGGTTTGAATTTATTTATTTATTTAATTCCATTTATATGCCGCCCCCTATGCCTACGGCATCTCGGGGCAGCTTCCAACATAAAATAAACAATTTATCACAATATATTAAAAATCTTAAAAATATAAAAATACACAAATATTTAAAACAATTTTAAAATACCCCCATACAACAATTTAGCCCACCCTCCCCTCCCTGCCTCCGAAGGCCTGGGAGAACAGCCATGTCTTGTGGGCCCGGCCGAAGGCCAGCAGACTCGGGGCCAGTCGTGCTTCCTCTGGGAGGGAGTTCCACAGTCGGGACCCAGCCACCGAGAACGCCCTCTCAATTGTAGCCCCCCGCTTTACGCGGGGAACCTCCAAGAAGGCACCCCTGGTGGACCGGAGAGTCCGTCCTGAGTCACCGAGGGTGAGGCGGTCCCTGAGTTATCCAGGTCCAAGGCCGTACAGGGCCTTATAGGTCAACATCAACACCTTGAACCTGGCTCGGCACGTTACAGGCAGCCGGTACAGCACACAGAGCACCGGTGTTACGTGCTCTCGTTGGCCCGTCCCTGTTAGGAGACGGGCCGCCATATTCTGCACTAGCTGCAATCTCCGGGCCAGCATCAAGGAAAGCCCCACGTAGAGCGCGTTACAGTAGTCCAGCCTCGAGGTGATGAAGGCATGGATCAAAGTGGCCAGGTCGGGTCTGGAGATATACGGGCGCAGCCGTCGCACCAGATACAGCTGGCGGAAAGCCACCTTCGCCACCACATCCACCTGCTGATCTAGATGGAGACCCACGTTCAATAATACCCCCAAACTCTGAACCTGCTGACCCACAGAGGGGCACACCCCCTCCACAAGAGGAGGCGCACCCCCTCCACCACCTCCCTCGCCCGGCCCACCACCATCACCTCCGTCTTATTGGGATTGAGCTTCAGTCTGCTCTGCCATAGCCAACTTGCCACGGCCTCCAAACACTGAGATAGCACGGAGATGGTAGGGCCTGGGTCAGCTGAAAAAGAGAGGTAAAGCTGAGTATGATCAGCGTTTTGGTGGCAATGCACACCAAACCCTCACGATCTCCCCCAAGGGCTGCATGTATACATTAAATAATAAAGGAGACAAGATTGAACCTTGCGGAACGCCACAGTCCGGTGCCCGGGGGCTAGATGTTTCTGCTCCCAAGACAACCCGCTGGGTCCTCCTCGAGAGGAATGACTGGAACCAACCAAGGGTGGTCCCATCCAGACCCCCCAGGTCACGCAACTGTCTCAACAGCAACCCATGGTCGAGAGATCTAGCAGGACCAGTAATGTCGAACGTCCTGCGTCCATCTCCCGGCGGAGATCATCTGCCAAGGCCACCAATGCAGTCTCCGTCCCATGGCCGAGCCGAAACTCTGATTGAAAGGGGTCGAGAAAACCGATGAAATTTTCACCATAATTTCATCCATTTCTATACAGCACCTGTTACTAAGACACATCTCCTTTTAAATCCGCCGCGATGGCGCTAACACCTCTGGCCAAACTCCCTAAGTACAAATAAGACTTTACAAAGGCCCTTTTCAAACGGGTGTGGGGGGATGGTGTGTGGAGGTGCGTTCCCACATACCCCACCACCACCTCCACTCATCCCCACTCACGGAGCATCCAGCACCCGTTGCTCCGTGTGGGCGGTGGGTGGAGATAGGTGTTACGCGGGAGCGTGCACGCATCCCCGCCCCCCCGGCCACGGCGTTCCCGCAAACGCTCACCCATGTCCACCCACCCACACCCGCCACGGCATTCAAGCTCACCCCCACCCCCACACATGTGGACAAGGGTGGTGGGGATGGAGTCTGTCTGAAAAAGGCATTAATCTGTAGCTTCGCTATTGCTCTGTTTTAGCACTTTATTTCTTGCTGCTTTTCAAGGATACAGTCACTTTGTTGTCTTAGCATTTGTTGTAATTCTGAACAGAGGGGATTGATTTAAATCAAAGCTATTTTAATTGGTGATTTAAATCACCAAGTGGAAAGTCTTGATTTAAATAATCCATTCTAATCATCTTTTTTATTTGTGTATCAGTTACTTTCCAAAGCCAGGTCTTTGGGGTAGGGACCTGTCTCTAACTACTGATTGTACAGTGTTCTAACTACTGATTGTATACTGCTGGTTCTATATAATAATAATAATAATTAATTATAATTAAAAAAATATTATTATAAAGGTGCATTCTCATTGGTTAATTAAAACATAAGCAGAATGTCTTAACTAGATTGTCGCATCTTTTTGCTACCTAGGAGGGTATGCTAACTATCTACATTTACTTAAATAATTATATGGCTTAATATTTCTAAATTTTTATTATTTGAGCACTTTTAGTGTGCTAGAAAATGGTGAATGATATTGCCTATTTAGTAAATAATCTTTGTTCATGATTTGCATCAAGTTGCATTAGGATGGTCATCTCATCAGTGTTTTTCACTAAGCTAAAGAAAAATGTTTCCATGATGGACTTGGAGTCATTAATATTCATCATTTGGCAAGTGAGCCAATCCGAGCTCAGGGTATGTAAGCATGAGGGTGGCTCCTGTAAACCGATCTCAGCACCTGTGATGACTTATCCTTTGCATCCAGCAACATTGACCCTAGTCCTCAATATCTAAAGTCTTGAAATCATAGAATTTTAGCATTGGAAGGAACCTCAAGAGTCATGTAGTCCATCCCCCAAATACAGTACCTGACCTATTGTCCTGTAAAAATATTTTAATTTAATTTTTTTAACTGATTGCAAGCAGTGCACACACAATAAACATATGCCTTAAAAATAAAATCGTAATTTAAATGTTAAAGATCCCCAAATCCTGTTCGAATAAAAAAAATCTGATTTATTTTTCATCTACCCTGATTCAAAAGCAATGGTAATTTTCCAAGGTAATAAAGATGACTATTAATTCAACATTCCTATTGGTTGTGCAGTGGCATCTGTGTAGGCTAAGGAGCAAGTCACCCAATGTCATGCCCTCCTACCTAATATTCTGACTGTTCAGTGTGAGAACAGGATGGAAAGAGATGCTCCCTTGTCGAAGCCAACTTTTGACTTAACCAGTGGCTCAGTTTCCTAGCAGTCCTTCGGGTTTTGCATGAGTCATTATACATAGAGGGCAATCCCAACGGCCCGCTTATGCTGCCCACAGGCGCTGCACTCAGGCGAGACTGCACGTGGTCAGGTGCGCATGCACACCATGGGGCTGTGCTTTCATGCACGTTCTGGCCTGAGTGCAGCACCTGCAGGTGCCGTACACGGGCCATTGGATTGTCCCCTCAGCCTTTAGAATTGCAATTATTTTGTCTGGGAAGCCATATCATTTTGTTACTTTTTGTAAAGCTTTCCACCACACAGAATTGAATCTTTGTTAAGTTGATGAAAACTGCAAACATCATTAATCCCATTCTTTGATAGAACATTTTTATTACCATGATCTATATTTATTTGCTCTTCAGGGCTATAAAACATGTGAGCTCAAGTTCATTCTGTAAATTATTTATTAACTTTCAAAATCAGTGATTAGTGTTTGTATTAGTCTGCCAACTAAGGACCCAATCGAACTGAAGTCCATTGATTTCATTGGGTGTTATATTATACTGTAATTAACTTTTGTAAAAGCATCCTCAGTGTGATGTTACAGCAGCTGATATTTTAGAAGATGTTAAGTTTTGTACTAGTTTTAAAACTGGACTTCTAAGCCTTCATGTGAGTAGGCAGCACTCATTCGTAAATAAGTTGAAACCTTGATTATGTAAAATCTGTACCAGTCCCTTAATCTAGAAGTACTTCTGTGGCAACAGTTGAAAACAAAATGTATTGCATCTTAGAGTACTGAAAACTTTAGTGTTGTTGATGATGTCCAAGCAAAGATTGTTTATTACTAGTGATTATGGAGAGAGCAAAATGCTGCTTGATTCTCAGACCGCAGGCTAGTTTGCATTTTCAACAGCTAGAAACACCTATCCATCTCTTCATTTGTAATGTTTAAATCAATCTGGAAATGCTTTGGGGCATTCTTATTTTTCCCTTTTTACAGAATCAGCATATTAATTATTAAAGTTTGCAAATTTATTGAAGAAGCCAAAGAGAACTTCAACTGCCTTAATAGGACAGCTTTTGTAAGGAGATATTACAGGCGGATAGAGCATAGGTATTGGATTCACTTCCGCCTCAGTTAGCTCCGAGAGCCTAACTTCCACAATCTTGGGTTGGGGTTTCTGCTCCTTGCCTACTCCTCTTTTCTCCCATTGTCGTTACCAACAATACTAAACATTTAAAAATAAAAAACTAGAATTATTATTATTATTATTATTATTATTATTATTTTTAGCAGCAGCATTTGTATAGCGCCAGCTGTGTACCTGGCGCTTTATAGAACAAGATAGACGCGGTCCCTGCCTACAGCTTACAATCTAATAGACAACGGAGGGGGAAGACAAGGAGAGGGGACATAGGGAGAGACAAGGGATGCACCATTAATGTCCTATAAAATGCTTGCTGTACATAACGATTCCATCCTTTTCGGAGGGTATTCCTTTGTGCTGAAATCTTCCTAAACAAGTAAATATCTCAAAGTTTATATTCCCTCTTAAGCTAGATTTTCTGAGCCTAGGAAATAACTAGGAAGCAGCCAGCAAGAAAAGAAGATTCCCTTGCTCAAAGTCAGGAAAACCATATAAAGCAAAGGTGCTCAGTTTAAATTCTTGGGCAGACTACAGTAGATTGGTTGGCCCAACACTGGGCTGTGCATCCATCCTGTTCCCTAACCCACGAGTTCCAGCACCCTGACCCAAAGTTAGTTTGATTCCATCTAAAATTAGCCAACAGACTGATCCTCTGCAGGAATTCCATCAGGGCCTGATGCTATTTAGCCAGAGACTTACCAGGTTTTTTTGGACTAGTGGAGATCCGTTTTAGTCGGTTTAACAACATTTATTAGCTTTTTTGTATTCCATGCTGTTGGAAGGGTACTATAATTGTCCCTATTTATAAGAGAGGCCCTGATCTAGCCTGGATCTTATTGACCTACCAGCCTTATCAATATTTCAGCTAAATTTTGGGGGCAGCATCTCTTATTTTGCCTATTATCATGGGTAAAAGCTAACAATATACTCTGCGAGGAACAAGCTGGTTTCCAAGAAGGTAATTCTACTCTAGACCATCTGTTTACTATCCAATATTTTAGGCATAAATATGAATGTCTCTATAAGATTACCAATGTATGCTGCTCATTATCTTTTCACTACCGTCAATTCTTTAGATAGGACACTTCTTTGGCAGGGGTTGATCTCTCTTCTCAGATTATTGCTTGTTTATCATAAGGTAACCTGGGTTAGATATGGCCCACAAGGCGAAATAACCTCCACATTTTCTACCTACAAATGGAGTTTGCTAGGGATGTATCCTAGCCCCTCTTTTATTCAGTGTGTATGTTAATGATATCAAAAATTGGAGGGATACAGATTTACATCCATTGAAATTCTTCCATAGCCATATCCCAATTTTGATGTTTGTAGATGATGCAGTTTTGTTTTCCATAACACCGATCGACATACAAAAAGCTATAACTAAATTTGCTAATTTGATCAAATAAAATAAAGTATTTATTATACCAAAACCAAAATTCTTTTGGGGGGTAAGTGTTCTAGACCCTTCTCATGGCAAATTGATTCCTGCAAGTTAGAAGTCATTAACTAATATAAATACTTGGGCCTGACCTTGTCATTCTCGGCACTCTGGACTGAGCACATCAAGTACTTGAAAGGCAAAGTTATTCAGTCTGCTATGGCAATTAAACATTTTCATGACACTTTAGCTCAAAAAGCCATTAGTACTGTGGAGATGGACCTTTTGGCAAAAGTGGCAAAACAAATACTGTATGCGGCTGGAATTTGGGGACATTCTGTATCCACTGACACTGATATTCCCCAAAATTAATTCTTCTGTTCCCTTTTAGGCCTTCCTGCTTCTACACCAGCTGCAATCCTTAGATAAGAAACTGGTATAAAATCACTATTGACGAATATAACTAGTGTTGTGGCCTGTAGGTTTAGGATGATGACATATTCGCCGAATAAATTGCCAAAGATGTGTTTGGAGGATGGTGATTGCCATAATTCTGTATCTAAAACGTCTAAATATAGTGGATTAGGTTTTTATGTTAATTGTAATGAAAGAACTTATTATTTGAAATACAATAGTCCTATCTCTAGCGGTATGAGAGAGAGAGGGAGTGTGTATGCCGTGTTGGTCCCAAAAATGGGTTTTAGAGACAAAATAGCATGGTGGTCTCTCTTTTTGGACCAACTCAAGTTGGTGGAGGTTCACAAGCTTTTGGAGCTCACAAGCTTCACATGTTTCTCCCACCCGAACCATCCAAACGCGATCCAAACCGACCAAACTGTTCGGTTGTTTCAGAGTTTGGTATCGGGTTTGGTTAGGTGGGTTCAGGTTCAGTCGTCCGAACGGACCAAGTTTGGTCCGAACTTCCAAACTTCATCAGTCAGGTCAGGAATCAGTTCTGACTCCTGACCTGGCTGACAGCGGACCCTGTGAGGTCCAGAAGCTTGCGAACCTCCATCAGTGTAAGAGAGGACATGAGTATGAGAGAGTATACAGGAGGACATGGCCTCTATCAGAATTTGTCATATCTCTTTTTATATTCTTTTTAAAAAAATTATTTTATGGCAAACAGAATGGGGGATAGAAAGTTGTTACTTGATTTAACGCACCATCTGTTTACATCTCTTGCTAGGCTTAGAATGGGACAATTTCCAATGTCCGCTTTTACAGTGGGAAGGAGATTACATATACCTAGGGATTTAAGTCTATGCCCTTGCCATTCTGGTGCTGTTGAAGATATTCATTCTATAGAATGTTTGCTGTATGAAGATTTAAGAACCTTTTATTTGAAGGCTTTTTTAGATAGATTAAGATGCTTCACTAATCTTGAAAAAATTGTCTGGCTCTTCCAGCAAAAAGAGCCTGGCATAATTATGAAAGTTGCTTTATTTTCTTACAAAGTGGAACAGAGTAGGCGATCTTACCCCCTCTATTGCAACTGCTATTCTACTCCACTGATTGTATATGTTTTATGGGATGCATTGTGCTATTTATATTGTATTGTAATCTTGTTTATGGATATTTTGTAGCCATGGCAAAGGCTAGTGCCATAGTTAATAAACTTGAACTTGATCCTCTGGCAGATAACACACTCATACCTGATTACTCCTACAAACGCATGCACTTTCCTCCGCACCTAAAAAACACCGCTTCGGTCAAACCCATTCACCACACTTCTGCAGGAACCAACACCCATGGTTCCCAGGAGCCTCAGGAAGATGATACTGCCACCTAAGCCAGGCCTCATGGCCCTTCTTGCTTCCTGGAGTTTCTGGGACCAGGTCTACTACCACTGGAGCTAGTCCCCAAGACTCCTGGGAATACCCTGCTGCTGTCAGAAGTGGCTCCCAGGGAGCCACAGCTAACCACCAGCAACCCTGCTGGTGCCACCTCTAGAGCTCTCTTCTCTTCCCCCCCCCCCACCCCCCAGATGCCACCAACACAACAGAGATCCCATTCCTGTTCCCCTCCAGTACTTGCATTTGCTGCCCAAATGTGTGCGGGGGCGGGGGGATCTTTTTTACGGTAGTGTCAGCAGGAGCTCTTCAGGGCTGAGAGGGTTGTGGGCTCTCAAGCTAATTGTCTGAGTGCTTACAGGCCCAATGTTGAGCACCCAATATAAAGCAATATTATCAAGTAAATTTAGTTAGTCATTCTCCCCCTGCCTCCGGCTAATCCTCTGCACGGGTAGCTCTGTGGATGGCCGCTGGGAGGCAGAAGATAAAAACAACGCTCATGCGCATGTGTGGCAGAGCTAGCCCCTTTGCTTCTCAGTCTGTCTTCTGCTTTCGGGCCATCGGGTGCGCTTTGCCGCGGCTCCACTTCATGAGCTTCTCTTTTTTTTTCCTCTTCTTTTATTCCCCGCTGGACACACGGGAGAGCTCGCCGCAAAAAAAAAAAAACCTTAAAAAATATTTTGTTGTACTCGGCGGAGAGGCGAGCAGGCAGGGCCATAGAGGCAGTGCATCCCGCGGGACCACACAGGAAGGCCGGGCTGGCTCCCGCGCACAGCGCCCAGGAGCAGGGGAGCCGAGGGGTTCTACCCTATTTTTGATTAGGGGATCATCCCCTCGGAGGCAGAGGAATCACAGACACACACACACACCAGGGAACAGCTCCACGTCGCGAGAGCGGGTTCCAGCTGCTAGCGCGGAACCCCCGAGGTGATAAAAACCGCTCTCTTGAGACATGGAGCCAGCCGGGGGAACTAGGGCGCAAGGCCAGGCAGCAGCCAGCCAGGAGGAATCACAGGTATCGTTGGGGGGCATGGCTGCCACAATGGGGAAAATACTCCAATCCCTGGAAAGGCTCTGTGATCTACAAAGCCAAGGGGTCCCTAAACCTGCCACCCACTCCCCCCCCCCCCAAAAAAAAAAATCAATGGGCCTACGGGCGGGAAAAGCCTCCAAAAAGGCGGGAAAGAAAAGGGCCAGAGCTCCACAAGGGGGCACCAGACTGCGAGTCTTCTAACAATCCTCTGAGGAGAACTCTGCAGGGGAGCAGCCTAGAAAGCGCAGGGATCTCTCTCTCACACGCTCCTAACCTCGGATCTAGACCTGGCACAAGAGTCCGGTGAGGCTGAGGGCCCCTCACAGCAGCCCCCCCCCCTTTGACCCCAGGGAGCGGGACAGACCGTTCCCCCTAGCCTATAGGGAGGACCTGTTTTTTCAAGTGACCAAAGTCCTGCAGTTAAAGGAAAGGCCAGTTCAAGGGGATTCCTCAGACTCCCAAGAGGAGGAGGAAAGGGACAACATCCCCTCCCTACATGGGAAGGACTCAGGGTTGCCTCTCGACAAGGTCTTTGAAAAATTGATTCTGGAGGAATGGAAAAATCGTGACAAGTCCCAGAGAATGAACAGAACACAAACCTCTCTGTATTCCTTCTCAAGGAAAAAGGAACCCTTGTTTAGAAATCCAAAAGTGGATGCTGCAGCAGTCTCCCTAGCTAGGCAGACCGTTTTTCCCACTGAAGAGGATTGTTATCCCAAGGATCCCATGGACAGGGCAATAGACTGCCCTTAGAAGGGGCCTGGAGGCTTCGGCCTCAGCAATAAAGGTAAACGTTATTTCCTCATATGTCGCAAGAGCCCTGATGTTCTGGCTGCAGGAAGCTCAAGACCCAGAGATCTCTGACAAAAGGTCACAGATCCTT
This sequence comes from Sphenodon punctatus, assembly GCA_003113815.1. Classification (NCBI taxonomy): domain Eukaryota; kingdom Metazoa; phylum Chordata; class Lepidosauria; order Sphenodontia; family Sphenodontidae; genus Sphenodon; species Sphenodon punctatus. The sequence goes on from QEPC01006267.1 coordinate 1,065,201, forward strand.
TCTTCAAGAATCATGCTCACAGCCACTTTCCTAGCCGATTCCACTATGGATGGAATGGGATGGGCAGCCAGAGCGGTGGCGGGCTCAGTCTCAGCTAGACGGAGGTTATGGCTGAGGTCCTGGCAGGGGGACCGTACGGCTAAGAATATGCTGGTATCCGCTCCCTACAAGGGCCTTAAGCAGTTTGGGATCTGCTTAGAGAAGGTTATGGCTGACGCCAATGATAAATCTAAAAATAAGAACCTCCAGCAAATGGGTGCAAAGAAGAGGTTTTTTCATGCCCAACAGTATAGGCCCCGACCTAGCTATGGAGGGTTTAAGAAATTGCACCCACAGTTCAGAGATGGTCAAAGTAATCTCCCATTTCGAGGGAGGGGAAGTAAACACCCCAGATTTGACAAGCAAAGACAAAGGGGCCCCCCGGCAGGACAACCCAAGCAGGACTCCTGACTATCTGGAAGCCACAGAAGTCGGGGGCAGGCTCCAGCTTTTCTCAGGGCTCTGGGAAAAGTCAGTCTCACTCGTGGGTCCTAGAGTGCGTGTCCCAAGGATATCAAATAGACCTATCCAGACAGCCCATAGAAAGATTCATTCCTTCACCTACATCAACGAACCCAGCAAAGCACCTGGCCATGTCTTCAGACATTCAAAGACTCCTGGACATAGGAGCCATAGAGTCAGTTCCTTGGGAGCAGGCGAGACTGGGCCTATATTCACTCATATTTCTGGTGCCAAAAAAGCTGGGCACCTGGAGAGCAGTCCTGGATCTGAAGGCTCTGAACAAAGCAGTCAGAGCCCAGAGATTCAAAATGGAAACTATCAGCCACTACCAATTCAAGGCTCTTCCCTTCAGCCTTTCATCAGCTCCGAGGACCTTTACCAAGATCCTGGTTCCCCTGATTGCAAACCTCAGGAGAGCGGAGATCCACTTATACCCCTACCTGGACGACATCCTGATCCGGGCACAGTCAATTCACAAGATCTTAGCAGATCGGGACAGGACAATACAATACCTAAACCAGCACGGGTTCTTAATAAACAAGGAGAAAAGTCACCTCCATCCAACACGCCGACTGCAACACTTAGGCGTGATTTTGGATACAACCTTAGAAGTTGCACTTGTGCCTCCCCCCAGGCGAGACAAGGTGCATCTCCTAATTCGACTCCTGAAGCATCAAACTCGAATGCGCCTCAAGACTCTTGCTCAACTGCTAGGACTGTTGATATCTTGCACCGACCAGGTACAGTGGGGCAGATTCCACCTATGTCCCTTGCAGAGGCTGCTGCGTCCTATGCAGCAAGAACTAACACTGGGCTTAAACACCTGGGTTCGCATTCCCCGAAAATTAGGACACTCCATGTCTTGGTGGCTAAGAAAGGACACCTTCAGCAAAGGTGTTCCAATAACAGAACCAGCAAGGGAAGTGATAACGACTGACGCCAGTCTCTCGGGCTGGGGAGCCCACTCGGGGTCCAGGTCAGTACAGGGCCGCTGGAGCACGGACGATCAGAGACACAGCAGCAACTTCCTAGAACTCAAGGCAGTTTGTCTGGCTCTGGAACACCTCGAGCCGACGCTGGTCAACCGCCACCTGATCGTGTACACGGACAACACCACGGCCAACGCCTATATAAATCACCAGGGCGGATCCAGGGCTCCGTCTCTCCACACAGAAGCAGTGAAATTTTTCACGTGGACTCAGAAGCACCTGCTCTCCCTGAAGGCTCTACACATCAGGGGTCAAGACAACGACCAGGCGGACTGGTTGAGCAGGAGAGATATCGACCCGCACGAATGGGAATTGGACAAAAGGGCGTTCCAGAACCTGGTGTCGCAGTTCGGCCTCCCGGTGATGGACTTATTTACCACCCAAGAGAACGCATAGTTGCCCGATTCATGACCAGGGTCCCCTGCCAGGCAGCGACGGCAGTGGACACACTAAACCAACCATGGCCTCGGGGATTACTCTATGCTTTTCCCCCAATTCCCTTGATTGCAAGAACCTTAGCAAAAATCATCAGAGAGCGAGCTCAGGTGATTCTCATAACTCCTTGGTGGCCCAGGAGACCTTGGTTTTCAGACTTGATAGAACTCAGACAGGGTCACTATGTCAGCATGGGAACCAATTCAACGCTACTCAGGCAGGGCCCAGTACTACGCAAAAACCTACTAACTCTAAATCTGACAGCATGGTACTTGTCCGCAGAGCACTAAAAAAGAGGATATTCTGAGGCGGTGCTTGCGACACTTCAACAATCCAGGCACCCTGCAACAAGGAGATAATATGGGGCTACCTGGAAGACGTTCGCATCATGGGCAACGGACAAGGGACAGGATCCCTGCAAAGCAGAAATCCCACTGGTTCTCCAGTTCCTCCAAGGGATTGGACAAGGGACTAAAACCTAATACTCTTGCCAGACAAGCAGCAGCAATAGGCTCAGTCCTGAGAGTGGTGACTAACAAACACATATCATCACACAGGCACATTAGGCAATTTCTGAGAGCAGCAAGATGCATTTCTCCCCCAGTAGCACATAGATGCCCCTTCTGGAGTCCTGAGCTTAGTTCTAGACTCCCTCACCAGGGCTCCTTTGAGCCGTTGAGAGATATATCCTTATATATGCTTACACTGAAGGTGGTTTTCTTAGAGTCTGACACTTCAGCTAGAAGGATTTCAGAGTTAGAGGCGTTATCGGTGGAAGAAAATTTCTGTTCTTTTCAGGAGCAGTCAGTCACGCTTAGGGTGGACCAGGCTTTCATCCCTAAGATCAATTCTTTATTTCACAAAAATCAGGAGATAGTACTACCATCTTTTTGCCCAAAGCCAAACCACCCTAAAGAGAAAATCTGGCACACCCTAGATGTTAGAAGGGCTTTAAGGGTATACATAAACAGAACACACAGTATCAGGTCATCCACAGCCTTATTCATTAATATCAGACAGGGGCACCAAGGTCTCCAAAACACTCCTTTCCAAATGGGTGAGACAGTGTATTCAGGAGGCCTATAGGGCTACGGGAAAGGTGCCACGTCTGCAGATATGGGCCCATTCAGTTAGAAGCGCAGCTACCTCCGTCGCTTTTAAAACTGGGGCTTCCTACGATGAGGTATGCAGGGCGGCAACCTGGTCCTCCCTGCATACCTTCGTAAGGCACTATAAGCTCAATGTGTACAAATCCGCAGAGGCTGCCTTTGTTAGACAGTGCTACAGGCAGTGCTGGAATGTCCCAGTGCTGTTGGTTCCCGCCCGTAGGAATGTTTAAGGGCTCGGGTACATCCCGGGCGGAGGATTAGCCAGAGGCAGGGGGAGAAAGGAGAATTGGTCACCTACCTCGGTGAATTCCTTTCTTCCCTGCTCTCCGGCTAATCCTCCGGCCCTCCCTACCAAGCAGCACTGTCGGACTTCGGAGGGGGGTACTTAGAGAAATTAGCTCATAGTTAGAGCTGCACGTGCCACTGATTGAATTCTTACATTAGGGGCAGCAGAAATGATTCTACCCAGCCACCAAGTGTGACTCTAAAATTAGGGTGATACGAAAAGGGATCAATTACTTGTAATTCGTTTTTCAAGTTTTTTGTGTTGAGTTCACAGTTAAGGTTAAGAAAGTGAGCACGTCGGTCTTCGGCTTGAATATCGACTGAGAAGCAAGGGGGCTAGCTCTGCCACGTATGCGCAAGAGCGTTGTTTTCATCTTCTGCCTCCCAGCGTCCATCCACAGAGGTACCCGTGCAGAGGATTATCCGGAGAGCAGGGAAGAAAGGAATTCACCGAGGTAGGTGACCATTCTCCTTTCTGTTGCTCTTGGCTCCTGCATTGAGTCCTGTTCTCGGGACCCTCGCCGCCTGTTCTCTACCTTTTGACTCCCTCCTCAAGCCTCCCTGTCCTCCCCCTCCTTCTTCCCTTTCTGCTCAGGATCTTGCCTC
>QEPC01006267.1:1076309-1098731 GCA_003113815.1 Sphenodon punctatus
CCAGTGGCAGTCTCCCCCCTGCCATCCCCCCATAACCTCCCGCTCACCCCTGCCAGGCTGCTGAGGATCTGAGTCTGGGGACTCAGCTCCGCTAGGCCCCAAATCTGGTGCACTCTGCCTGCCCCAAGCCACACCCCCTTGGCCCATTTCTGGCACCCCGGCGGCTTTGCCGCCGGCACAGGGCCACTAACACTATATTTTCCCGGGCCACTTTGATTTCCCAATCCGCCCCTGCACACACACACACACCCGTGGTGTTTCCACAGGTGCCCCCCCCGCCCCCCCCGTCGCACACGTGTGCAGAGGGAGGGGGTGGGTGCCCGCATCGGAAAGCGTTCTACTGGGTTTGATTAAATTATACATGAACAAATTAGGTGAAAGAAGGTATTGGGTTTAAATCCTGGTTAAAGACACAGGTAAAAATGTGTGTGTTGCTTTTATCCCAATCTCTAAAGACTTGCTTACCTCACAAGACTGGATAGAATATAGCATGATCAGGACTTTGCACTCAAGCTCCAAAACCTCAGTCACAAATTAGGTTTGAGATGTATTGGCAGAGCTATTGGAGGAGCTAGGACAGCTCTTTCCTCAATTTATGCCTGGTTCCAACTATGGTTATTAATCTGTCACTGTCGTAAGTATCTTATTCACACAAAATATGTTCCCATAAATATATCTGTTCCTCTGGACCTTAGACTGAATAGGAACATGCTGCTTCCTCTAGCAACAAGAGCATCTTTCTGTATGGGTTTTGCTTTTATGTTATGTCCATGAACACTCAATTTTTAATGCGGATTATATATCCTATGGTGTGAAAAATCAGCTTGGCTAAAAGTTGTTACCAAAGCAAATAATCTTTCCTACAGTCTTTCCAGTCCACTAATGATGTTTATAAACAAACAGTGTTTATTATACGATATAGAAAAACCCAGCAACTGGCCTTTTGCGCGCACCAATAAAAACCAGCGGCAGGACCAACTTAGGTAGTCCAGGAGCAAGAAAAAATATTAATCTTAACTAATAAGCAATAATAAAAAAGCAAGCCCTTGTTTGGACCAACCCCCACACTCAAGACAGATTACAACATTTGAGATGCAGCACGGAACAGACAAAAGGGCTCAGAGGAACTTTGATTGAACAGTTTCCACTTTGCCCACCTTTACCAAAGCCCATAGCGGTGCCCTATAAAGGAGCTGAGATATACCTTTTGCCTCAAAAACTTCTAGTGCTGGTCAAATCAAATTTCCACCCCTGGATCTTAAAAAATGTAAAACTGCTGCAGTGCTTTTATTAGCCTTTACTACAGAGGCCTGGATTTCAGCAGTCCAATCCCCAGAAGCTTGAAAAATAATTCCAAGATAGCGAAAAGTTTTAACGTGTTCAATCAGGTGACTATCTATGTCAGGACCTGAACTTTGAGAAGGTCATGATTTTGGTCTTGTCATAGTTCATTTTTAATAAGTTTTGATGGCAATATTTAGAAAAGGCATCCAATTGTCTACACAAGCCAACACGGGTTTGGGATGGAATAATGGCATCATTTGCATAGAGTAGACAAGCTACAGGCATGGAACCCAACAACGGAGGATGCCCTAGATTGCCACTTAAATGTTCCAACAAATCATTTAAAGTGTTTATTTATAAACATAATGAAGATGGTATCTTATCCCATCACATTAACACTGGAAATGAGAACTTCCCTATATCACTTTATATAATGTGAATGCCTTAATTGAAATTCTGCCTATCATGTCTGCTCACTGTTGATCACTAACAACCCTGCTGACAAAACTTTTTCTTTCCACAGAAACTGAAACAGAAGAATCAGCAGCTGAAGCAAATTATGGATCAATTACGAAATCTCATTTGGGACATAAATGCAATGTTGGCAATGAGGAACTGAACTATGGTTATATTTTAAAGTGCTTTTTTCCCCCCAATTATGATGGTTGACTTTGTTTGAAAATACCTAATTTCTTTCTCCCCCTCCTTTCCCCCCAAGAAGTTATTAATCTTTCCTCTAGCCTTATCCTAATAGCATAAAATCATCTGAAGAAAATAAATGTTGGCTTCCTTTGTATGAAAAAATGCCTTACATTTTCAGAACACCATGCTTCAGATATGCCACCTGGTTCGTTACATGTGTATGAGCTTATAAAAACTAAACCTATCACGTTTTTAATAAACTAAATGTATGTGCAACTTAAGCATTATGTTAAAAGTGTTTTCAAGATATATGTGTGTGTTGGAAACCATTTACTTAAGAAATGTGAAGGAAAGAATGCATTATTAAAAAAAAAAAATCTTAAGCCAAACATTCTGAAATGAGTGGTTACTTAACCCTGTAGTTCCCATACTTGTTTCCCCAAACCAAACAACAGAAACAAAATATATCAGATCAGTCCTGATTGTGACTTCAGGCAGAGATGCTACAACCCCACCTGCAGTCAAAATAGTTTTTGGAACCTCTGTCCTAAAATGATTGAGAATTGGACGTATGACAGGATTGTAGGAATTGCCATGCCATATTGGACCAAACATCAGCATCTACTCTGACAGTGGCCAGTCTGTGCCTAAGAGGAAACGACAAGAAGGTGACTTGTTGGGAACAACCTGGCAATAGCCTGCTGTTGTGGGATTTGCATACTCTGCATTGTGAATAGCAATCAAAGGGTTAATGCAGGTGTTCCCTGCCTGTTGATGCACGTGCCCCCTTGCATTGCACTAACTGACAGCACTGCAACTAGGTTAGAATGAGTCCTGGTGTTGAAGATGGACAGTCCACACCGTGCGTCCCCTCCCCTTTCCTCCTCCCCACTCTGCCCTTTTCCTGGGGCATTCTCTCAGTCTATCCCTGCTGGCACAGCCCCATTCCCCTCTGTCTCCCAAAACTGACCTTCCATATGCTGGTGGTTCCCTCTTCCCTGAGAGTGTGAGAAGCAGTGGCATAGCTTTGGGCTAAATTGAAAGGGGTCTGGAGGCTGCTGGATCTCCCTGGACCAAAAAGATCTTCCTGTGACTTACAGATGCCCCCCTCCTTCACTGTGAAAGCCCCCAACAATGCTGATGGAAAGCATTTGAAAACTAATCTGTGAATTGTTTTGAATTGTTATAAATAATTGCTGTGGGGAAAGGGCTTATTATGGCAACGCTGGCATGTTCTCTGTCTATTCCATTTACAATACTAGATCAGTTTAATTGCACACAAATCCTTTCAATAACAAGGGCAAGAGCCATCCTCGCTGAACTATTCTATACCCCTCACCACCGCCACCTGGGCTATCAACAGTTAGTTGTCTGCCAGCTCACAGGTGGCCCACTAACTCAGAAGGAGGCACATCCTAGATAGATTTTCCCTGAGGGCATTTTCCACTGCCTCCCCTGCTGTAAAACCCCTTTCTCCTGCAAATTAATCTGGGCTAAAATGACTAGATTTTATTAGCCCATTAAGCACCCTCTTCGCTCAAGCTGCAGTCAAAAGCACTTAAGTCTTCAGTGGATGCTAGTCAACCATTCACCTAAGCACACATTTTACTTGAAGGGAGAATTGTTCCAGATTGCTGGAACTGTAAAAATTCAAAAAGCCCCCTGATAAACAATAATGAATTCAACTAGGAAACGGTAGTCATTCTGTAGCGCAAACATTGATGTTGAATCTGCTTTTACTCGGCCTCCTTAATTATGTGGAAGAGGAAGTGTCATGGGAAAGAATCTTGCATAGTAAATTAGAAAGAGTTGCAGGCAGCAGTGATGAAATAAGATGGAAAACACATGGTCTGTATTCCATATTAATTCTAAAGAGAGGCCTTTTTATGTAGTAATGCTGAAAGCTAGGGCTGGTAATGAAGTAAAAGGTGGGTAAAAATTTTAAGCATGCTGACTCGGGTTGTCACTGCTTTGCTTCCAGTGGCAGTGGCCCCAAAACAGCAGTCATCCATCCCCCTCTCAAGAAACCATCTCTTGATCTTGACTCCCCAGCCAGCTACTGGCCTGTGCAAGTGGTTGCCTCCCAGCTCCAGGCACATCTTGATGCTATTGGATTCCTAGACTTGGATTTTGGGGTCAGTTGGGTTTTCATCCTGGGCATGGCACCAAGACTGCGCTTGTGGCCTTGTTTGAGGCTCTCAGTTTGGAAATAGATGGGACATTGTATCCCGTTGATTTTGCTAGATCTTCCGGCGTCCTTTGATACAGTTGGCCATGGGGTGGTGGTGATGCAGTGTGGGGTGTGCAGGACCGCTCTTGAGTGATTCCACTCATTCCTAGCTGGGAGAACCCAGAGTGGTGATGGGCAGGACCTTGTCGTCCCTTCAGAAACTCCCTTGTGTGGTCTCGCAGGGTTCCATCTTTTCCCCACTCCTATTCAGTGTGTATCCGAGGCCCCTGGGCTAGATCCTTAGGCGATTTGGAGTGAAGTGCTATCGGTACGCTGATGACACCCAACTCTTTTTTGCATCTGGCCAGGGTCCTACAGTCTTGGAGCTTACCAGGTGCCTGCCTGCCATTGGGGACTGGATGTGGGCAAGCCAATTGAAGATGAATCCTGACAAGACTGAGGTGATGATGGTTGGCCAACCATGTGACCTGGGGGTGGGCGAGGAATAGAGACCTGTGGTGTTGATGGGTGCCCAGCCTCCTTTGGTTACTCAGGTTTGCAGCCTTGGGGTGCTCTTGGATCTATTGCTGTGTCTGGATGGCCAGGTTGCGGCAGTGGCCAGGAGCACTTTTCACCAACTTCATTTGGTGAGAAGGCTGTGACCTTTTCTATCGGACTTGGATTTGGCCACTGTCATCCATGTCTTCGTAACCTCGATGCTAGACTATTGCAATGTGCTTTATGTGGGGCTGCCCTTGATGACCATTCGCAAGCTGCAGTTGGTGCAGAAAGCAGTGGCACGCTTTCTCTCGGGTGTGGGCACTGGGAGCACGTTACAGAGTCGGCCCTGTGGCTGCCAATAGCTTTCTGGGCACAATTCAGGGTTCTGGTTTTGACCTTTTAAAGCCCTAAATGGCCTGCACCGCCAGTTATCTGAAAGACCACCTGTTCCCTTATGTTCTGTTGTAACCTCTGAGGTCAGCTGAGGACGCCCTCTTGCGAATACCAACTGCCCGTGAGGTTCATACAATGTGGGCATGCAGAGAGTTGTTCTTAGGGGCTGCTCCACTATTATGGAACTCCCCTTGGAGATCTGCCTGAGCCCAAACCTGCTTGCCTTCTGTTTGGCCAGGCGTTTGGCAGACTGGGATACAGTTTGGTAGGTTTGGGTGTAGGGGTTAGGACTGGTGGGTGGGGTTTTTTTTTTTTTTAATGTTTTTATGCATTATATATGTTTATGTAGGTTTTATGTTCCTGTATTTTTATGTTTTGCGAGCTGCCCTGAACCTTCATGGGAAACGTGGGATAGAAATTGAATAAATAAATAAATAAATATGGTTTAAAAAATGACCACTGCAGTTTGGGACTAGATATGCAGAAGTATCACGCCAAATGTGGGGCAGTCCCCTCAGGTTACTGACAAACTGAACAGTGGCTAGAGAAGAGCAAGAAAAATTAATTAATTGGGCGGGGGGGGGGGATGAGATCAAATTGCATTACCTAGTTTGGATAAGGACATGAGACAAATTTACAAATGTGATGACTTTGCAAAAGATGGAGCACAGTTTAACTTGATTAATGGGATGAAAGTCAGGACTGTAGGTTTGAATGGGCTCTGGTGCAAAAGGAATGCCTTCCCTCCCCATCCTCACCACCTCTGCAGGGAATGCAGCTGCATCAGGAAGTGTAGCACCCCACCCTTCCTAGCTTTTAAACCCTGGTGCAGCTTCATTACCTGGCCCTAACCTAGCCACACTCTTCATGATGGTAAAGAAAGGGCAATTTAGGATGTTATATCATCGGAAAAACTTCCCGACATTGAGAGAAGTTGGCTCCCCAGGAGTTTGGGACTTATCGGATCTAGACTATATAAATGTGATGTAAGAAACCACCTTGTACTGGATTGAACTAATAGAATTTCCCCATCTTTAACTTTGGTGAATTTAATGGGACTTGTGTCTTCCCTGAATGTTTTTTTCAGATGGGAATCTTTTCAGTGCCCCTGGCCAACCACCAACTGCTGGGATTAAAGAAACCACCTCCTTCATCAAGATAACATGCAGAGATTATTCCTGAGCTTCACATACCTTTCCTAGAGTTTGGATTTAATGGGAAATGGAACAGAAAAGAAAGGACGGGAGGTAGCAGCACCTTGGCTTTGTTCTCCATTCCCCAGCGGTGAAGAATCACCCTGTGATCTTTCTACAAAGCCAGAGTGGCAGCTGGTGCATGACAACTGCCAGTTGACTAAAACAAGAAGCACCTATGAAGCCATTCACGCATTTAAAACTTGACAAGCTAATCATGTTTGTCCTACTGAATTCAAACAAACAAAGGAAACCACAAAACTCCCATGTCTTGTAATGTAAAACTTTTACCCAAACCATTTAGGCAGAAAAACATGTTTACTCCTAAGCGTTGATGCTCTTTCCTCTATATGTTACGTATGTCTCTGAAAAGGGTCACCATCCTATTTGAACCATAATCCAAAAATCCAGTACATAAAAGCATTTGCTACTTACACAGCATTCACATATGGTACGTATGTTTTTGTTCAACGTGGGAGGTTTTAATTACTTTCCAGGAAGTAAGAACAGTTTTTAAAAGGTTTCTGAATAGTCTGTTTCAACGACCACATCTGAAATGGCCTCCAGCAGCCACAAAACAACCCAACGAAGGGATGGCAACAGAACATAGGCATTGTGCTTTCCTGGCAGAGGGGAAAATGGCTTTTATATGTGTTTAATTAAGGTTGTAACAGACTCAGGGTCTCATCAGAATCTCTTAGTTATTTACCAGGGGACCTGCACCATTTGGAAAATAATAATAAGCAGATTCGGGCCAGTTAGCACAAACACAGTTGGATCCATTTAAATGACCTCTCTCTAGGACTACTGAAACTTATAAAAGCAAGTGTTCTGAATCAAAGCACAGGCAAAATTGGACCAAGCATTAGACCAGCCTTCTTACAAATAACGACAGTGCTCTTGACTGCTAATAAACTCATCTGCAAAAAAGTCTCCAGTGAGTTAAAGTAACAGATAAGAGACAAAACCATAGATGGCAAAGAAAAACCCAGACTTCTAATACAGTTTACCTCCCAAATCAGGGTACTTCAAAAACAAGCTATTTCTCTGAATATGATAAGTGTCCAGACATGAGAACATCAGCTCTGATCAGCTGTTAAAACATGGATAGTGCTCAACTGCTGATCAGAGCTTACAACCCATCTCTGTTCCAGGATGCTTTCATTCCAAGACAGCCCAAAGCATGTCCAGAGAGAGGGATCCAGAGAAGGGAGGCCTGTATCAGAAGGGCTGTGTGCGTCCTAGATTTGGTGATCAAATAGTGGAGTGAGTGGTATGAATAAGGGTAGGCGATTCTGGCCCCTAGGGGTGTGCATGTCATTTTTGTTATATCAATAATGAAAAAAAAAATGGTCATTTTCTTGCAATAATGAAAATGACAAAAATAATAATGAAATGGATAACGATAATGAAAATATTGTCTGGCAGCTGTTTTTTGGGGGGAAACATGGAGAGGGGAGGAGGGAGCAGACATCTTAGAGCCAGAAACAGTGTTGAACTCTTGAACTGGGAGGAGACGGGCCTGCTGGATATATCTCTGGCCAATGAGCAGCGCAAGCAGGTCCCAGCAGTTGAATGGCACTCTGCGATTCCTCAATGCTTCTGCCTCCCGGAACCGATCAGGAGGGCTCTAGGGGAGGGCACTGCAACCCTTTATATTGTAGGGATGGGCTGCTTCACTCTGTGTTAGCTCTCTTGCTTGTCAGGGTGCGTTTGCAGAAGCTGCTGGTGCTTGCACTAGAAAGCCTTCCACATATATAACTCTTTACCCCTTCCCTACCACCCAATCCTTATTCCTTAGGTACACACACACACACAGAGAGAGAGAGAGAGAGAGAGGTAGTATAGTTTATAGATAGATTTGATTATAGATATAGCATAGAGATAGTAGATATACCTCCAAGTTTTCCTTTTCCCTTCCCCTGTCTGTCTCCCCCTGTCCATATATTATATAGATATTAGTTGTATATATATGAGTTTTCCTTTTCCCTTCCCCTGTCTGTCTCCCCCTGTCCATATATTATATAGATATAGATATTAGTTGTGTGTGTATATATATATAGATATATAGATATTTAGATACTAGGCTGTTTTATTATATATATTAGGATTATAGAATAGGAATATTTTGTATTATACATAGGTTAGGTTTAGTTTATTCTGTATATATTATATAAACAAAACTACATATTGTGTACAGTGTATATAATTGTGTGCAGTTCTTTGTGTATCACAATGAGAAGGGGAAGGAGTTCAACTTCTGACAATAATTCTTCATTGGCACACAAAATCGATACTGATGCCAATAACGAGACCAAGAATAAAATCTTTGTTTGAAATTGATACCAATAACGACAATGATAACGAAAAATGACTTTTTGTTAACGAAAACAACACATTTTAATAAAGAAACCGATAATGGAAAATGACATGGGGCCCTGGTGCACACTCCTAGCCCTTTGATACACAAGCATTTGATATCGATTATGCTCTCACCGGCTTGCAGGTGCAAAATCTCATGTTCTGTTGAAAATGCAAGTCGTACCAGGAAAATAAGATGTAGAGACAAAGTAGTGTAGAGATATCTTTTATTGGACCAACTTAGGTTGGTGGCAGTTTGCAAGCTTTCGGACCTCGCAGGTCCTTCAGGCAAGTCAGAAATCCATTAGTAGCTGACAACGTATGCTATGAATGAAGGTGGGTTTCCCCTTCCTTATAGGAATACGGCTACAAAAGCAAAAATGGAATGTGTCTCCCAGTCTACATGGCTGCGGGAAGCCAGTCTGTGCATCTGGAGAATAACAGGAATATTGACCATATTGGCTTTAATAATATTGTGTCAGTTTTACAACTGTTTGAATGTGTAATAAGCTATTCTCTTTCCTTTTATCCCTCTGTTCAGATCCAAATGCAGACTTCTGCAATGTTCAGGGAAACTAGGTTTAGTCAAGGGGCAGGGAATCCTCCCACAGGCCACTTTGAAAATTAAGACAAGCTCCATGATGAGCCTGATTGGGGATGGAGGTGCTTAAAAGAATACGTTCAGGGAGGGGGAAGGAAGAGGAGGGCCCAGGTCAGACCCATAGCGAAGAGTGACGGTATACTCCCACTCCCCTCCTCCCGCATAAAAAACCTTTTTGTTTTTTAAGAACATTTTTTAAAGGGCTTTTGACTGAGAAAGGATTTTTTTAACAAATACATGAGTTTTTGAAGGCAAGCACATTGGCCTCCCCTTGTCATGCAGTCTGTCTCTTCTCCTTCCATGCCAATATTCTGGTCGACCTCATGGATCTATGCCGTAGCACACTTGCCCTCATCTCTGCTCTCTTCTGCTGAGCTCACTCACTGCTTGAGGGTGGGGACTAGATCCATGGACCAGAGCTACAGTTTGGAAAGGTGCCACATAAAAAACCCAACAGATTTGGCCTACAGGCTGGAGGTTCCTCACCCATGGTTTGAGCAGAGGCTGCAGTGTTCCATTCTGCGTGGAACTATCCCAGATTATTTATTTATCCTTTATCGAGCCCTTTCAGCATTCAAAGTGCTTTACAATCCTTATCTCGTTCATCCCTCACAACCACCTTGTGAGGCAGGTCACTGTTGTTCCCTTTTTACAGATAGGGAACTGATGCCACTGGTTTCAGCTGAGGTCCATTTTTCAATATGGCAACACTGCCACAATTCCATTGCTTGCCCTAAAATGTAGGCATTAATCATATGTAAGCTAATGAGCTGTTAGCGTAGAAATAAGTGGCGACAATTCAGTTAGTCTGTGCTCTCTGCAAAGTCAGATTAGATAATCTCAGTGGTACTTTCTAGGTTTTAAATCCAAGGATCACATTGGTTGAAAACAGACATGCACCTTAACTCTGCTTTAACACCGCTTTATCATTTCTTATGCATGTTACAGGGCTGCATTGGGAGCCAATGTTAAAGCAGAGTTATATGCATGTCTGTTTTCACCCACTCTATATCCAATGGGTCTTACACCACCTCTGGATTTAAGGGGTGGGGGAAATTACATAGAGGAGCCAATCTGTGCTCTTGCTAAAGGGACTAATGTTTGCCCTTCATGAACATTGAAGGATAGCCATCCCTGCTCATCATTAAACTGTTGTTTTAAAAACAAGATAAAATGTAAATGCAAAAGCAGCTAATTGCCTTTCTGACACATTCTGCAGTGTAGATCCCATTGTCTATTCAGATTCTGAGAGTCATCACTAGCGACAAATTAGCCCTGACAATGGTCAGTACAATGCTGTCAGTGTTGCACGGTTTAATTTTAAAATTGAAAATGAATGTCTGCCGTCTGCCTCATCGCGGCTATTAGCTTGCCTATCATTGTCACAAAGCCATCAATCTCTGCATGGCCCATATCCATTGTCTTTGTGAAGCCAGTCCTTATCGGTTAATTCCTACACATCTAGATTTTAAATCACCTGCTCTTGTGCTGAATAAGAGGGAAGTTCAGGGCTTGCCAGCCTTGACTGCCTGGATTTTCCACACCCCGCCCCCCTTGTCCAGGTCCAAGATCTCCTGCCATGCAAACAGATTTCAGCCTCTCTTTGTCTTGTGTCACACATCGCAAAAGAGAATATGACAAACAATACATTTTCTGCATTTACTGATAAAGAAAAACAGGAACAAAAAACTTTTATGAATAATATCCTGTCTGCATTAGTGGCTGCTCCTATGGATCAGAGGCTGGAAACTTCAGGCCCCGGGGTCAGATGTTTCCCACAGTTTTTTGTTTAGCCCCTTTCCAGTTTCTGGATCTCACCCCTGGATCCAATTCCTACCACCAACCATTAAGACTGAGCTCAGTGCAAGGGAGCAGAGAGGAGAGCGAGCACACAGATCCATGGCACAAATCCATGATCTGGACGCTCCTCTCCATCAGCGCCTGCCTTCATCTTCTATGCAGCCCTTGGAGCCTGTACTAATTTTCAAAATGGCCCCTGGAACAGAAAAGGTTCCCCACACATGGTCTACATATCACAGCAACTGTCCTCAGCAAAGATGTCTGGCTAGTCGTCACTAGGACTGTAGCGGAATGTCGCTGCGGTAGCTATTTCCACTGGAAAGAGCGTTTCCACAATTAGTGGTATGGTGTGGCAGAGGCTTTCATTCCGCTAGTTTCATTCCGCTACTTCCGCAGTTCTGCTAATTTTATTCTGCTACTTCCACAGGCTTAGCAAAATAGCGGAAACATGACATTTTAGATACTTCCACCATTCCGCCAGTGCTACAAAATAGCGGAACAGTGGTTTTCCGACAGTTTCCGCAATTTCCCTGCAATTCCGCAATTTGCAGAATGCCAGCGGAATTAGGAGAATGTCCTCAGAAAAGCCGCGGTGTGGCGCGGGCAATTCCGAAATGACGGAATGGAATCGTGGCGTGGTAACAGCTGCTGCCGCATCAGCCCTAGTCGTCACTTAGTTTAAGAGGGAGGGGAATGTTTTTAATAAGAGCCCACGAAATGAACATTTCCTCTTAATCCAACAAAGGGAGCCCAACGACTGTCAAGGCCTTCTTCCCACATGGGGCAGGGCAAGGGGAGAGGAGGTAAATTAAAGGAAGGGGGATTTTCATATATTTCTCCTGATATTAAGGGATATCCTCACCAGGAGAGCGTATGTTTCAGTCTTAACTCTTAATAGGGATGTGTGAACGTAGTTCGGCTGTTCGGTGTTCAGCCCGAACTCGGCCTGTTCAGACAGCTAAACTGAATGCCCAAACCGAACACCCGAAGCCCTGAACAGTTCGGCCGCGTTCGGATGAGTTCGGCGGCGTTCAGGTGGGAAAAAACGTGGCTGGAAGGCCCAGGGATGGGGGGAGCAGCTGCGGCGCAGACTTCCTGGTGGCAGGGGTGGAGAGGCTTGGAATAGCAGCCAGCCTGCCCAATCACCATCCCTCTTTTCCTCAGACCACTGACTTCACAGTCTGCGATAGACCATGGGCTAGGGTGCACAGAGCCAATGGGGCTTGTGGTATTATGGGCGCAGAAAGTAACTAAAGTCATTGCCCTCCCCCATTCCAACTACTTCTGACCTAGCCACTAGGGATGTGCTTGGCCTGTTCAGGATTTGCCCCCCCGAAACTGTTCGGGTTCTGGTTGTTTGGCCTGAACCTGTTTGGGGGGGACAAACCCATTCGGGCAGGGGGTGGGGAACAGGGGGGAACCCCAGTTTTCCCCCCCCCTTCCAGGCTGTGCAACCTCATAAAAAAAATTTTTTTTACCCCCCACCCCAGGGATCGCCTTACCTGGTGGTGCTGGGGCACCGGCACCGGGTCTGACGGCGACAGCAGCAGTGGGTCTAGCGGCACTCTGGAGCACTTCAGGCCTCTACTAGGCCTTCCGGTTGACCTCATAAAAATGTTTTACGAGGCTGGGGGGGGTGAGCCCTGGCGCCCCTTTCACCTGTACAACCTGGAGGGGGGAGGGAAAACCAGGTTCCCCCCTGTCCCCTGCCCCCCACCCAAACGGTTTCGGAACCCAAACTTTGTTCGGCCAGTTCGGGCGAGGGGCCATTCGGGTGAGGGGTGTTGTAGATGTTAGATAATATTCCATTTAGTTCCATGGGTTTTAGAATAGTTACTAGCAGAGTTAGTGTAGTAGATATATATAATATTCAAATTCTGAATAAATAAATAAAATATAAAATCTTCCTCTGCATAATTTGTAAAGGAAAAATGGAGAAGGGAAGCAGAAGAGCCGGTCTGCTGCCCATAATGCAGGCAATGGGGCATGTGGCAGAGGTGGCAGGGGCCATGCCAGTGGAGTGGCAGCAGGCATCAGCAGCAGCCCGAGCCCATCACCACACTTCAAACTTCACAGGCCTAATTTTGGTAGTCGGGCTTCAGAGGCTCCCAGCACTGGCACTAGCCAGGGTGTGGTTTAGCGGCACCTCCTGCCAGCGTCCTCCACTGCCATGCAGGGCACTGGAAGGCCTGCATTACAGAAGGCTGCAGCTGTCTATGCTGCGGCTTCAGGTGCAGGTGCTTCGGATGTTCCTCCAGGGCCACCATTGTCCCCGACGCCCTTTGTTGAGGTGATCCCCAGCAGTCCAGGGTTGGTGGATCCCACCCCAGCTGCTAGAGGCAGGGCCCAATCCCCGGGCAATGGCAGTAGGGAGAGGAGCAGCAGCAGCAGCAGCTATAGGGGGCACAGGGAGAGTGGCAGCAGCATGGTGGGAAGTCCATCAGCCTCAGGGTCCCAGTACTCCCCTTCACGGGACATCACTCATATTTGGGACAGTGAGGCAAACGTTAGTCTTGTGGAGGAGATGTCTGGTGCTGAGGCAATGGCTGTCCCTCCAAGAGCTGTGTCGCCACCATGTTCTTCCCCTCCCAGCAGCGCTGTCAGCGCTGTATCACCCGGTGCGGGCAGGAAGGGGGCAAAAAATTCTCGGTCTGGGCGCATTTTAAGTTGGTGTGGGCGGATGATCCCAGGGAGGTGCAGTGCAGTTTGTGCCAGAAGGTGGTGAAGCGTGGGCAGGTGCTCACCAACCTTGGCACAACTGCCATGGCAAGGCACCTGAAGGGATGCCACAGTGCTGTGCTGCTAAGCGAGCAGGCAAGGGCAGTGGAGACCAGTGGATTCCCGACTGCAGCGGCCAGTCATCCGGGCAAGCGTCCTGCTCTAACAGCTGCCTCTAGCAGCAGGAATGTGTGGT
This sequence comes from Sphenodon punctatus, assembly GCA_003113815.1. Lineage (NCBI taxonomy): Eukaryota > Metazoa > Chordata > Lepidosauria > Sphenodontia > Sphenodontidae > Sphenodon > Sphenodon punctatus. The sequence continues at coordinate 1,090,169 of QEPC01006267.1, forward strand.
GACAGACAACGCAGCCAACATACTAAGGGCAGTCTGCGAGGGGGGCTTCACCAGCATCCCTTGCACTGCACACACCCTTCACCTGGTGGTCAAGGATGTTCTGGACTTGGGGGAGAAGGGAATTGGGGCAGGCACCCGTAGCTCCCTGATCAAGTGGGGGAGGAAACTGGCCCGTTTCTTTAACCGGAGCATGAAGGGCAGCGACCTCCTCTCAGCAAAGCAGGCCAAACAAGACTCCCCAGTGCACCAGCTGGTGCAGGATGTGTCCACCCGGTGGAATTCTACATTCCTGATGCTCGAGCAGCTTCTCGAGTAGAAAGCCTCCTCCAACCCTTCCACTTGCCCCCTTGATCCCATTCCTTCCCGCCTCCTCACCTCCATTACTCCCACTGTCGCCCCTTTCTTCCTGCACATCATCAACCTCTCCCTCTCTACTGGCTCTTTCCCTTCTGCCTTCAAACATGCCACAGTCTCTCCTATTCTCAAAAAGTCCACTCTTGACCCCTCTGACCCTTCTAGCTATCGTCCTGTCTCACTCCTTCCTTTTGCTTCCAAGCTGCTTGAACGTGTTGTCTACTCCCGCTGCCTTGACTTCCTATCCTCCAACTCCTCCCTTGACCCCCTCCAATCTGGCTTCCGCCCCCTTCATTCTACTGAAACTGCTCTCGCTAAGATCACCAACGATCTTCTGGTGGCTAAATCTAAACGTCTCTATTCCATTCTTGTCCTCCTTGATCTCTCTGCTGCCTTCGATACTGTTGACCACTCACTCTTGCTGGATTCCCTTCACTCCCTTGGCTTTTGTGGCTCTGTCCATAACTGGTTCTCCTCCTACCTCTCTGACCGCTCCTTTAATGTGTCTCTCTCCAACTCCACCTCCTCCTCCTTCCCCCTCTCAGTTGGTGTTCCTCAAGGCTCTGTTCTTGGCCCTCTCCTCTTCTCGATCTATACCTCATCCTTAGGCAAACTCATTGCCTCCCATGGCTTCCAATACCACCTCTATGCTGATGACACTCAACTCTATCTCTCTACTCCCTCTCTCTCTCCCTCTGTTCAAGCTCGTCTCATCAACTGTCTCTCTGACATCTCTACCTGGATGTCTCAACGTCAACTCAAACTCAACATGGCTAAAACTGAACTCCTTATCTTCCCCCCTCATCCTTCCTCTCCTTCCTCACTGTCAATAACTATTGATGGAGTCACCATCCTGCCTGTCCCCCAAGCCCGTAGCCTAGGCTTCATCTTTGACTCAGCCCTTTCTTTTAAACCCTACATTGACTCTGTTGCTAAATCCTGTCGCTTCTCCCTCCATAACATTGCTAAGATTCGCCCTTTTCTCTCTGTCTCGTCTGCCAAAACTCTTGTTCATGCTCTGGTCATCTCTCGCCTCGATTACTGTAACCTCCTTCTCACTGGCCTTCCCCGGTCTCACCTTTCTCCCCTCATCTCTGTCCAAAACTCTGCTGCCAGGGTCATCTACCTCGCCAGTCGCTTCGACCATGTGCAGCCCCTCCTCTCTTCGCTTCACTGGCTTCCCCTTCCTGAACGAATCCTGCACAAGCTCCTAGTCTTCACCTATAAAGCTCTTCACAACCTTGCTCCCCCCTACCTCTCTGCACTTATCGCCCTCCATACTCCAGCCCGTGCACTTCGCTCCTCCTCTGTCCCTTCTCTCACCCTTCCACGCCTTCCCTGCTCCCCTAAGCGCCTTCGTCCCTTCTCACTTGCTGCCCCCCATGCCTGGAACTCCCTCCCTGTCCACATCCGCCTTGCCCCCTCCCTTCATACCTTCAAATCTCTCCTTAAAACTCACCTCTTTCGCTCTGCTCTGTCTGACTCTTTATCCTGCTGAGCCACTATTCCTATACCTACGATCGGTTTACCCTTATCCTTGCAACATGGACCTGCCTGCTGTCATTCTCATCGTAACCAAGCCAAGTACGTGCACTTGAGACCTCGCATCTTCATGAATGTTAGACCCCTTGTCTCTCCCTCTGTTCCCCTTCCTAAGTCTCTCAGATTGTAAGCCCTAGAGGCAGGGACCATGTCAATTTATTACTTTGTAAAGTGCCAGGTACACTGCCGGCGCTATATAAATGTTTGTTAATAATAATAATAATAATAATAATAAAAGTCGCCTTGCATCAGGTGCAACTGGTGATGGACAGTGGGGCACCTCCAAGGGTACGATGGGACAGAATGGGAGATACTGGCTCACATGGTCTTCGTCCTCACAACGTTCCTGGTCATGACGGAGACCATCAGCTCCTCCATGGCCACCATCAGCCAGGTGACCCCTCTGGTCCAGAGTCTCCTCGGGAGGCTGGAGGAGATTCTCCAGGGGCAGGATTGTGGACCTCAGGGCAGGAAGCTGGCAGATGAGGCAGTTGACCTGGTGTGGCAGATGAAGGCAGGGCTGAAGGTGCGCTTCGATGAGCTCCTGAAGTGGGTGGAATACGTGTTGGCAACCATGCTGGACCTCAGGGTCAAGGGCAGCATGGCATGCCAGACAGCACTCTATGGGCACTGGAAGGGTGATCTGGTGGAGAGGGTCTGGCAGGCAGAGAGGGCTCTGGAGAGTGCGCGGCGGCAGCAGCAGCAGGACGCCCCTGGGGATGGTGGAAGTGGGAGAAGCCACCCCTTTCAGCCGGCGGGGTCTATCCCTGCCCCCAGCCCTAGCAGTAGCAGCACCAGCAGCAGGCTGAGCAGCAGCAGCAGCCCTATTGCCAGCAGCAGCTCGTATGTGCAGGGCACTCTGGCAAGCATGGGCTCATGCACAGCAGTGGTGGAGGTGGTGCCAAATGCCAGTTACGTGAGGGAGTATGACAGCGCCTCAGAAGCAGTGGAGAGCTACCTGGAGGAGTAGCCATGCACAGAACCCAGCAGCGATCACTTGGCCTACTGGGCCGGCAAGACCAATGTATGGCCGGCTCTGTCCAAAGCGGCCAAGGGTCTGCTGTCCTGTCCACCAACGAGTGCCCCCAGCGAGCGGGTGTTCTCCATGGTGGAAGACATTTGCTCGCCGCACCGCCTGAGACTGGGGGCCAAGTTGGTGGAGCAGTTGCTTTTCATCAAGGTGAACCTTTTGCTGCTGGGATTCCCTGAGCTGCCCCTAGACATGGATTGATGGTGCGGTGGCACACGCCATCCCATGCCAGGGGCAGTCTTGGGATGGGGCTTCTCCTGACTCTGGGATGCTGCTGCTGAGGTGTTGTCTCTCCCAATGCCCGGCACCCACCTTGCCTCTCTCTCTCTCTGACTAAATGGCCTCGGTCAGCCTATCTGACTGACCTCATGACGCAAGGTGTCATTGGGAAGCTGTAAACCTGCCAGTCAGCCTCTGGCTAGATGATCTCAGCCCGCCTATCTGATTGGCTTGCTCTTGTGTGCACTGCACAGTCTTCGCCAGCCTATCTGAATACCCTGCCAAGGTCCCAGCCTGTCTTCCCTATTGCCTCTCATGCCACGCTGCCTGTCTGCCCACCCACCCTGCCAAGCTCGAACCCTGCCTCAGCCCGCCTTCTGCTCATGCCACGCTGCCAATCTGCCTGCCCTGTGGGCAAATCTGAAGTCCTGCCCCAGCCTGCCTACCTTTCATGCCAAGGTGCCTGTCTGCCTGCCCTGGCAACCCTGGGTGATGTACCCCACTGGCCTGGTAATCCCACTGCTGCTGGCTGCTGGTCCATGGGTGATCTGCCCTGGCAAATCCAAATGTGCCCACGCAATCTTGCTGCTGCCATCTGCTGCTGTATGGAAGCTCTTCCCTTGCAAATCCTACCATCCTGGCTCCATGGGTGCTGCACACAGGCAAATCCTGCTTCTGCCATCTCTGCTGTTCCACGGGTTCTGTGCCCGGGTAATCCAATGGTTGTTGCTGCTGTCACTGCTGCCAATGCTGCCTCTGCTGTCTGTGCCATGGGTTCTGCTACCGGGCAATCCAATGTCTGCTGCTGCTGCTGCCAATGTTGCCTCTGCTGTCTGTGCCATGGGTTCTGCTACCGGGCAATCCAATGTCTGCTGCTGCTGCTGCTGCCAATGCCACTTCTGCTGTCTGTGCCAGGGGTTCTGTACCCGGGCAATCCAATGTCTGCTGCTGCTACCAATGCCAACTACTGTCTGTGCCACGGGTTCTGTGTCCAGGCAATCCAATGTCCACTGTTGCTGCAAATGCTGCCTCTGCTGTCTGTGCCACGGGTTCAGCTACGAGGCAATCCAATGTCCGCTGCTGCTGCCAATGCCGCCTCTGCTGTCTGTGTCACGGGTTCTGTCCCCAGGTAATCCAATGTCTGCTGTTGCTGCCAATGCTGCCTCTGCTGTCAGTGCCACGTGTTCTGCTACTGGGAAATCCAGTGTCTGCTGCTGCTGCCAATGCCACCTCTGCTGTCTGTGCCATGGGTTCTGTGCCCAGGCAATCTAATGTCTGCTACTGATGCCAATGCCGACTGCTGTCTGTGCCATGGATTCTGTGCCCAGGCAATCCAATGTCCACTTCTGCTGCCAATGCCGCCTCTGCTGTCTGTGTCATGGGTTCTGTGCCTGGGCAATCCAATGTTGTTTGCTCCTGCCAATGCTACCTCTGCTGTCTGTGCCATGGGTTCTGATGCTGGGCAATCCAATGTCACCTCTGCTGTCTGTGGCACGGGTTCTGTGCCCGGGCACTCCAATGTCTACTGCTGCTGCCAATGCCAACTCCTGTCTGTGGCATGGGTTCTGCTACCAGGCAATCCAATGTCTGCTACTGCTGCCAATGCCACCTCTGCTGTCTGTACCATGGGTTCTGCTACTGGGAAATCCAATGTCTGCTAGTGCTGCCAATGCTGCTTCTGCTGTCTATGCCACGGGTTCTGTGCCCAGGTAATCCAATGTCCACTTCTGCTGCCAATGCCGCCTCTACTGTCTGTGCCATGGGTTCTGCTACCAGGCAATCCAATGTCTTCTTAGGCTTCCAATGCTGCTTCTGCTGTCTGTGCCATGGGTTCTGTGCATGGGCAATCCAATGTCCACTGCTGCTGCCTCTGCTGTCCTATGGGTTCTGTGTCCTGGCAACCCAATGTCCACTCCTGCTGCCTCTGCTGTGCCACGGGTACTGTGCCCTGGCAATCCAATGTCTGCTATTGGGTGGCCACGTGATTCACCACTGGGCAAGGCTTGACCAATTGGCAGAATAATTTGTTCAGATCCTGAGAGTAGGATGCAAGCCTGCAATGCCCGGCTGAGCAGGGGTGCCAAGCACTGATCCCTGGCTGAGCCTCTGCTGCTGCTACACCAATTCCAGCCAGCCTGCAATGCCTGGCCAAGCAGGGGTGCCAGCCACAGTTACTGTGCTCAGGCAATCCAATGTCCACTGCTGCTTCCAATGCTGCCTCTTCTTTCTGTGCCACGGGTTCTGTGCCCAGGCAATCCAATATCTGCTGCTGTTGCCTCTGATGTGCCATGGGTACTGTGCCCCAGCAATGCAATGTCTGCTACTCGTTGGCCACATCATTCACCACTGGGCAAGGCTTGACCAATTGGAAGAAGAGTTTGTTGAGATTCTGAGAGTAGGATGCCAGCCTGCAATGCCCGGCCAAGCAGGGATGTCAGGCACCGAGCACTAGCCGGGCCTCTGCTCCACCAATGCCAGACAGCCTGCAAAGCCTGGCCGAGCAGGGGTACCGGCCACTCCAGCCCCAGGACCCACCCACAGGGTTCTGGTACCTACGTTCCAGGCAGGGAGGGCTGTAGTTCCACTTGTTTGCAAGTGTCCTACATCAATGCCAGACAGCTTACAACGCCCGGCCGAGCAGGGGTACCGGCCACACCAGCCCCAGGACCCAGTGTCAGGGTTCTGAGGCCATCATTCCACTCACGGGGAGCCATCATTCTACTGCATCAAGAAGCAGCCACTCTAGCTCCAGAAACCACCCTTAGGGTTCTGGGGTCTACGTACCAGGGAGGGAGGGCTATTCCACTTCATCCAGAAACTGTCACTCTATTCCCAGGACCCACCAACAGGGTTCTGGGGCCATCATTCTGCTCACAGGGACCTGTCATTCAACTGCATCAAGAAGTAGCCACTTCAACCCCAGGACCCACCATCAGGGTTCTGGGGCCGTCATTCTGCTCATGAGGAGTTGTCATTCCACTGCATCAAGAAGCAGCCACTCCAGCTCCAGGACCCACCCTCAGGATTCTAAGTTCCAGGCACAGAGGGTTGTTCATCCCCCACATCCAGAAGCTACCACTCCTGTCCCAGGACCCACCATCAGGGTTCTGGGGCTGTCATTCTGCTCACAGTGAGCTGTCATTCCACCACATCAAGAAGCAGCCAGCCACTCCAACTCCAGGACCCACCGTCAGGGTTCTGGGACCTACGTTCCAGACAGAGAGGGGTGTCATTCTACCTCATCCAGAGGCTGCCACTCCTGTCCCAGGACCCACCATCAGGGTTCTGGGGCCATTATTCTGCTCGCAGGGAGTCATCATTCCACTGCATCAAGAAGCAGTCAGCCATTCCAGCTCAGGGTTCTGAAGCCTACGTTCCAGGCAGGGAGGGCTGTCCATCCACATCATCCAGAAGCTGCCACTCCGGTTCCAGGACCCAGCATCAGGGTTCTGGGGCAGTCATTCCTCTCACAAGGAACTGTCATTCCACTGCATCAAGAATCAGCAACTCCAGCTCCAGGACCCACTGTTAACAGGAGAACCCCTCCCACTCGTAACTATTGGGGGGTGGGAACCCCAATATCCACCGTTCCTTAAACTTTGGGGGGGATGAGCTTAATGACTTAAACCGGGGTCTCCACATGTTCAAAAGGATCAAGGTGAGGACAATACATGCTACAGGCATTTTATGTACCCTCCCCAAATAGAAAGAGAGAGTGACAGGTGTCCAAAACCAACAAGTTTATTGTTATATAAAACAGAGAAACACAGTTCCGGTCTGGCTGATGGGATTTAAAAGGGGGAAAACACAAGGGGCTTGTGGGGAGTATAGTAGGAGAAGGGGGGGTCTGGTGTTGGCTCAGCGATGGGGAGCGAGAGAACACAAACGAGGGGGAGAGAGAGAGAGGGAGAGGGAGAAGAGAGGGCTTCCCCAGTTGACTGGGAAAGTCTGGACCTGTGGTTACCTTTCCTTGCCTGTTGAGACGGGACAGGCAGCCCACGGATCCAGTGGAGTTTGGGGAATAGAGGAAGGAGAAGGGGCAGACCAAAGTCTGGGAGATCCATTAGCTCAGACACATGCAGGAGAGACCTGCATGTATCTGGGGTCCAAGGTTTCTCAGAGGTTGAGAGGAAGACTAGGGCAGTTATAGGGACCTGAACAAAAGGAGTTGTGAGGCTAAAATGGGCCATTTGGGGATGCACAATGGGCTAACGAGGGGTGAAACCTAGACTTTTCCTTCCATGAGAAAGGAGCCGAGATACTCTGCACAAGATATCTTAGAAACGGTGGTCAACCATAAACAAATCACTTACAGGTAAACATGGGAGAGGAGGAAGGAGCTAACGACTGGCTCCTGTAACCCAAAAGGCACACCTGGTCTCTAATGTCTGCTTAACACAGGGGATCCCTAGTCTCACTGGCATGGGGGATGTTACTGAGCTAAGTCATGTCGCTGAGGCTTTGATCCATAGAAAACACACCCTTCTCCTAATGGCTCCATTCTTACTTTGTGTGTCTTCCCTTTATTCTTTCTTCCAAGCTGAAAACTGGTATCTTACATGAGTGAGTTAGTGATCCTGGCATTGGGCCAGATCCTTACTTTTGCTTTACTTTTCTCCTCCAAATCCCCCCCTTTTGCTTGTGCACCTTGTATGGGGAGGCTTCCCTGTCAAGCCTCTATCCCCATGTTCTATGGGCTCCATTGGTCCCTGGGGGCTGTTTGCATGCCCTTTCTCTCAGGTCCCTTGGCCTCCGTTTACATAGCAGGAGTGGGGGTGGTGGTACCCATTTTGGGGGAATTTAGGGGTCCATTCTTATCACGTTCCAGGGCCTACATTCTGGGTAGGGAGGGCTGTCATTCCACCTCATCCAGAAGCTACCATTCCCATCCCAGGACCCACCATCAGGGTTCTGGGGCCATCATTCCACTCACAAGAAGCCATCATTCCACCACATCAAGAAGCAGCCAGCGACTCCAAACCCAGAACCCACCATCAGGGTTCTGGGGCCTACATTACAGGCAGGGAGGGCTGTCATTCCACCTCATCCAGAAGCTGCCACTCTAGTCCCAGGACCCACCATCAGGGTTCTGGGGCCATCATTCACCTCATGGGGAGCTGTCATTCCACAGCATCATGAAGCAGCCAGCAACTCCAGCTCCAGGACCCATCGTCAGGGTTCTGGGGCCTATGTTACAGGCAGTGAGGGCTGTCGTTCCACCTCATCCAAAACCAGCCAGCCATTCCAGCCCCAGAACCCACCCTAAGGGTTCTGGGGCCTAAGTTCCAGGCAGGGAGGGCTGTCCATCCACATCATCCAGAAGTTGCCACTCCAGTCCCAAGACCCACCATCTGGGTTCTGGGGCCATCATTCTGCTCACAGGGAGCTGTCATTCCACTGCATCAAGACACAGCCAGC
>QEPC01006267.1:1099661-1109882 GCA_003113815.1 Sphenodon punctatus
CCCCCCCCCCCCCAATCACATTCCCATTCCACCCCAAATAGCTTTGACCTATAAAACCCTTAACGACCTGGGCCCTAGCTATCTGAAGGATCACTTCCCAGGCTCCAGGGTGTCTCCTGTGGTCATCGGGGGGGTGACCTCCTGGAGCGCCCTCAATTGATATCGAGGGCGCCCTCAATATCATCGGGTGGGGACCAACAGGCAGGCGTTCTCGGCAGTTGCACTGGTGCTCTGGAAATCTTTCCTGGTGGGTGTTCGCCTCAGCCCGACTCTCCTTTTTTTTTCACCACCAGTATAAGGCGTGGCTCTTCCGCCAGGCGTTTGGTAGGGATGGGCAAACAGATCGCGATTCAGGTTCGGCCGTTCGGTTCAGCTGCGTTCGGTTCGTCTGTTCAATTTGGCAGTTCGGTTAGTTCGCCGGGTTTGGGTTTGGCCGTTTGGTTCCGCCATTCGGTTCGGGTTTGGCCGTTTGAGAAATGTTTTGTTATGGGTGGTTTTTTTTTTTATTATTTGGTTTTTTTGTTTTTAAATGGGTTTTTTTAATTTAATTTTTGTATCTAATATTATATATATATATCTACACTAAATCCATCTGCTATTAACTATTCTAAATGCTATGAACTAAATGGATTATCTAATAAGTACACAGGCCTACTCCTACAAACACTAAAACTAAATCACTAACCCTATCTATCACTAAGCTAACTCCTACAACTGTCTACTATCTGTAACCTATCTATCTATCTGTATTTATATCTATATATCTATCTATATCTCTATATATCTCGATATCGATATCGATATATATGGGATGGGGGAATCACAAACAACACAAGGTTTCAGTTTAAGTTGTACGTTTCATTTCAGTACAAAACTGAAGTGAAACTTAAAGAAATCTAATAATCCTACTCAACACCTGCTGTTCAGGAACAGTGACTAGCTCAGAAGTTGTTGGGAAGGGGGGAGGCAGATAGTTTCATTTCTTGCACGCCTCTCCACCCCTGGTGCCTGGAAGTCTGCTCCTCAGTGACTAGTACTACCCCTCCCTGTCACGTTTGACCTTCCAGTGAACCTTTTTTTGCCACCCGGACGCAATCGAACTGACCGAACTGTTCGGTCATTTCAACGTTCAGAATTGAGTTCGGTTCAGCCAGTTTGTGTTCGGATTCGTGTTCGGATTCAGTCGTCCGAACAGGCCGAGTTCGGGCCAAACTCCAAACTTCCGAACTGAATTCGCCCATCCCTAGCGTTTGGTGGAGGGAATGGTTGTGTGGAGGGTTAAGGGTGGGTGGGTTTTATATAGTTTTCCACATGCTGCCTGTTTTCTTGTATAGATTTTTTCTGCTGCTATTTTATATATTTTTATTGTTTTATTATATTTATTGACTGTTGACTGCTGTGAGCTGCCTTGAGCTGACGGAGGCAGGAGAGGGTGGGATACAAATAAATAAAGACTGAGGTGATGATGATGGTTGCCTGGTCATGTGACTTGGGGGGACATAGAAACCCCGGTTATTGATGGCGTCCAGCCTCCTTTGGTCACTCTGGTTTATAGCCATAGCGTGTTCTTGGATCCACTGCTGTGCCTGGATTGCCAGGTTGCGGCATTGGCGAGGAGTGTCTTTCACCAGCTTTGTCTGGTGAGAAGGCTATGACCATTTTTGTCAGACTCAGATTTGGCCACCTTCTTAACCTCGAGGCTAGATTACTGCAATGTGCTCTATGTGGGGCTACCCTTGATGACTGTTCAGAAGCTGCAGTTGGTGCAGAACGCAGCGGCTTACCTTCTGTTGGGGATGGGTAGCCAGGAGCACATTACACCAATGCTCCAATAGCTTTCCGGGCACAATTCAAGGTGCAGGTTTTGACCTATAAAGCCCTAAACGACTTGGGCCCCAAGTATCTGAAGGACCGCCTTTTCCCTTATGTTCTATTGTGGCCTCTGAGGTCGGCTGAAGGTGCCCTCTTGCGAGTATCAACTACCCGTGAGGTTTGTACAACAAAAGCATGCAGAAAGGCATTCTCGGTGACTGCTCCATAACTATGGAACTCCCCTTGGAGATCCGCCTAAGCCCGAGCTTGCTCATCTTTCAGAAGAGATGTAAGACCTCTTTGTTTGGCCAGGTGCTTGGCAGGCTGAGATGGGATTGGGTGGAGGGGTTAGGGAGAGGGTTGGAGGGTAGGGAGTTTAGTTTTTTTTAACTGTTTATATGTTTATTTATATTTGTTGTTACATATTTTTATGTTCTTATATGTTTTATATCTTTGTAAGCTACTCTGAGCCTTTGTGGGAAGGGCAGGGTAAAAATGATTTAAATAAAATAAATTAATTAATTAAATAATATGTACAAGGAGGGAGATGCCAGAGAAGGGCTAAGAACCTTAACAAGGGAGTTGCTCAGGGCTAGAGACTTCTGTGAGGAAGATGTCTAATGTACCCAGTGGTCTCAAAGCCATTTGGGGGACAATGACCTGGGGGACTAGGGCAGGGACTAGGGACTATGAACCTGGGGGATAATAACATCTGGGGCAGGCAAAGCATCCCAACTGCGAGGACCATCCCTTCAGAAGGGGAACCCCCGGACCATGGACTCAGGTTGAAGTGCAAGGGCTGACAATCCTAGGTGGCAGATAGACGCAGATCTGTTGCTGGAAGCTGTGCAAGAGCATGAATATGCAACAATCATGTGCCTCGACTTCGTTGCTTGGCGAGAGGAGCTGACATCTCAGTACAGGACCTGCTGGATGGACATCATGGACAACCAAAAAAACGGAGAAGATAAAGTTCTCTTTATGAAACTAAGATGAGAGACAGTGTGGTGTAGTAGATAAGGTGTTGGACTTGGACCTGGGAAATAAGGGTTCAAATTTCACCTTACCTATGAACTCACTAGGTGGCCTTGACAGGGCCAGCCCTAGGCATGTGCGACCTATGCAGTCACACATGGCCCCGTGCCAGCCGGGACCCCCCCGCCCACTTGTTGCTCTCTCTCTCCCTTCCTTCCTCCGAGGTGAAGTGGCGCAGTAAACCCGATGTGGCTGCTGCAGGCAGCTGCACCGCTATAGTCTATTTAAATATACCTCCCCCCGCACTCCCCTTCTGGAATGCTGGGAAATGTAGTTCCAGAATGCTGGACCAGGAAACTGGTTTTCTAGTTTCAGTTTCCTAGTCCAGCATGCATGGGACTATATTTCCCAGCATGCCAGAATAGGAAAATGGCATCTCCCTACCCCATGCAGCAGCATGGGCCGCGGGGAATTTAAACAGAGTGGCTGGTAGTGGGTGCACCCGGCACAGAGGCAGAAGGATTGTTACAAGCAGGTGAGGAAGCAGGGGACCTGCCCCAGTGGCAGGCAGCAGTGTGGTTCCTTCAAGTTCTCCCCCACCCCCAGAGTGTAAGTGTTTGGATGAGTGGGTGAGAGACTGTGTGCATTATGAGTAGAATGAGAGAGAGGTATGTGTGTGATGTGAGCAGAGAGGAGAGTGAGTGATATATGAGAGAGAGAGAGAGAGAGAGAGAGAGAGGTGCGTGTGTGATAGTGTTTGTGTGTCTGTGATGAGTACAGAGTCGTGTGTGATGACAGAGAGAGAGGTGTGTATGTGAGCTGTCAGAGAGCGAGGTGTGTGTGTGAGCTGTGAGAGACGAGAGAGTGTGAACTTGTGTGCGTGTCTGTGTAAATGAGTGTGTCTGTGAAAGAGGTGTGTGTGAGTCTTGAGTGTGTCTGAGTGTTTCTTTGAGAGAAGTGAGTGCGTGAGTCGGTGTGAGAGAGAGGAGACAAAAAAGTGTGTGTGTGTGAGAGAGAGAGAGAGAGGTGTGCGAGGGGGTTACTCCTAATCTCTCTCTCTCTCTCCCTCCCTCCCCCAACCCCATAACCTCCTTCCCATGGCTGTCTTCTCTCCCCCTGTGCCCTCACCTCTCTCCATGGCTGCCCCCTGCCCTCCATGGCTCCTGGAGTGGAGGAAGAATCCACCACCACCCAGCCCAAGGAGACACTCCCCAGAACGTTCCTGCTGTCTCCTACTGTCTAGCAGCCTAAGCCTGCCTCTGACGACCACCAGCCCTCCCAGAAGAGCCAGGCCCAACAGCATCTGAGTTAAGGGCTACCCAGCCAAGAAAATACCTTTCCCTCGCCTCCTCAAATCTGAGCACCCAGACAGCCCTGTCCCCCCAATGTTCTTTATGTGCCATGCTGCCCTTCACCTCCTGCCATTCCTTCCCTGTGTTGGCAGGGTGTGGGAGGAAAGTTGGGGGGCCTAGACGGGGCACTCTGAAGGGGAAATTGGGGTGGTGGTGAGTGGATCTGTGGGATGGAAGAGACGAGAGGGCGCCACAACCGCCATGTGTGTGGGAAGCTACGGGGGAAGTGGTGATGCTGATATGGCGCGTGTGCAGGTTTGAGGGCAAATTATGTAAATTATGCGAATGAGGCCCCACACCAAGACTTCACACATGGCCCCACAAACCTTAGGGCCGGCCTTGGACAAGTCACAACCTTTCAGCCTGGAGAGCCAATGTGGTGTAGTGGATAAGGTGCTGGACTTGGTTCTGGGAAGTCAGGATTCAAATCCTGCCCGGGGGGCGGGGCATGAAGGAGGAAGGAGGAGAAACACGTACCTGCCTCTATAATTGCCACCTGCCCTGAGGCACCCTAAAATGGCTAGTTCACCTCTGCTGTGAAATAAGAGCCCTCAGGATTGAAGTTAGGCAGTTTGTCTCAATGAGAGATATGTTGGAGAAACAGCTCCAGATGACATCAACCTTTTGCACCAACAAACCCTAATGACCACTAGGGGCATTGGGAGTAGAGATAGTGAGTTAGTGTGAGTGTCACTTTAACCTTTCTGATCTCTGCTTCTAAGCCCCCCTTCCCCCTCCCAGGTGGGATGTGCCCCGGAAGCTCCTACTGGACTTCCTCCTTCTTCCTGATCTACTTCTCTCTCTGACCTTCAACATGACTGGCCACCATGCTGGTGGCAGCTAGCTAGTAAGATCTAGGGATAGACCTTTCCTATCACAATGTATTTCTCAATACCCAGACCATGCAGTCTCCTTATTCTCCCAGTGCCTGTCAGCTGTGGGGGCTTGGATGAGGTCGAGCCATCTGCAATTGAATCCTGACAAGATGGAGGTAATGTTGGTGGGCGAGGGCTTGGGAGACCTGGGGGTGGTTGGATCTCCTCTTGTTGGGGGGTTCTCCCTCCCATGGACTCTCAAGTATGGAGTCTGGGTGTGCTCCTCGATTTGCGACTCAGCATGGAATCTCAGGTTGTGGCCGTGGCGGGGAGTGCGTTTCAGCAGTTACATCTTGTCCGGCGGCTTCGGCCGTATCTCTCAGACTCTGACCTCGCCACTGTCATTCATGTCTTCATCACCTCGAGGCTGGATTACTGCAATGCGCTCTACGTGGGGCTGCCCGAGAAGCTGGTCTGGAGGCTGCAGCTGGTGAAGAATGCTGCGGCCCGTCATGACACCAGTGCTCTGGGCTCTGCACTGGCTGCCTATAAAGTACCGAGCCCGGTTCAAGGTGCTTGTTTTACCCTTTAAAGCCCTTCACAGCCTGGGCCCTGTTTATCTGCGGGACCGCCTCACTCTCCATATGCCCGTGTGACCCTTGAGATCATCCGTGGGAGCCTTTTTGGAGGTTCCCCAGGTGTGGTGGGTGGCCACCGATGTTAGATCTTTTTCGGTAGCCGCCCCTGTGCTGTGGAATTTGCTCCTGGAGGAGGCTCGGTTGGCTCCCACTCTCCTGCTGTTTTGGCGTGTATATAAGACCTGGCTGTTCCGTCAGGCTTTTGGCGATGGGTAGGGGTGGGGTGGGGGTGGGGTTTTCCCCCACATATTGTAATTTTAAATTGTTTTAATTTTTAAAATATTTTTATTGAATGTTGTTTGCTGCCCCGGGCTGCCCTGAGGGCAGGAGGGGTGGGATATAAATTTTAAATGAATAAATAAATAAATAAATAAAGTAGATTATTTTAATCTAGAAACAATCTCCAAGGTGTTGATTACTTCTAAGCTGTTGCCACTGAGACTTTGAGCTATTTTCTTTTGTTGTGTGTAAACTCTGCTGATGCCTAGCCAGAGCTCTAACAGGTCCTGGCACAGTAGGCAGTGCAACTTTGTTTTTTTGGTTTTTTGACCACTAATAAAATCCCAACATAGGCTTCTGGGGCCTAAGTTCCAGGCAGGGAGGGCTGTCCATCCACATCATCCAGAAATTGCCACTCCGGTCCCAGGACCCACCGTCTGGTTTCTGGTGCCATCATTCTGCTCATGGGGAGCTGTCATTCCACTGCATCAAGACACAACCAGCCACTCCAGCTCCACAACCCACCATCAGGGTTCTGAGGCCTACGTTCTACCTCATCCAGATGCTGCCACTCCTGTACCAGGACCCACCGTCAGGGTTCTGGGGCCGTCATTCCACTCACAGGGAGTCGTCATTCCACTGCATCAAGAAACAGCCAACCACTCCAGCCCCAGGACCCACCATCAGGGTTCTGGGGCCTAAGTTCCAGGCAGGGAGGTCTTTCCATCCATGTCATCCAGAAGCAATAGGGGTGCTGCTGCTGCTCAGTCTGCTGCTGGTGCTGATACTGCTAGGGATGGGGGCAGGGAGAGACCCCGCCAGCTGAAAGGGGTGACTGTTCTCACTCTCTCCATCCCCAGGGGTGTCCTGCTGCTACTGCCGCGCACTCTACAGAGCCCTCTCTGCCTGCCGGACCCTCTCCACCACGCCACCCATCCAGTGGCCATACAGCGATGTCTGGCGTGCCATGCTGCCCTTGATCCTGGGGTCCAGCATGGTTTCCAATGCATATTCCTCCCTCTGCAGGAACTCATCGCACCGCGCCATCAGTCCTGCCTTCAGCTGCTGCACCAGGTCAACCGCCTCAGCCACCAGCTTCTTGCCCTGAGGACCACAATCCTGCCCCTGGAGAATCTCATCCAGCCTCCTGAGGAGACTCTGGACCAGAAGGGTCACCTGGCTGATGGCGGCCGTGGAGGAGCTGATGGTCTCCATCAATCACGGCCAGGATGGAACGGTCTCAGAACAAAGACCGTGTGAGCCAGGATCTCCCATTCTGTCCCATTGTATCCTGGAGATGCCCCACTGTCCATCACCAGTTGAACCTGATGCAAGGCGGCTTTCTGCTTAAGAAGCCGCTTGAGCATCCGTGGAATTCCACCTGGTGGACACATCCTGCACCAGCTGGGGCACTGGGGAGCCTTGCTCTGCCTGCTTCACCCAGAGGAGATCGCTGCCCTTCATGCTCCGGTTAAAGAAACTGGCCAGCTTCCTCCCCCGCTTGATCAGGGATCTAAGGGTGCCTGCCCCAATCTCCTTCTCCCCCAAGCCCAGAGCGTCCCTGACCACCAGGTGAAGGGTGTGTGTGGTGCAAGGGATGCTGGTGAAGCCCCTTCACAGACTGCCTTCAGTATGTTGGCCGCGCTGTGCATCACCACGCACCCCTTGGTGAAGGGCATGCCTGCCGTGACCCACTCCCTCACCATGGCGGTCAGGGCTGACTCAATGTTCCGAGATGTGTGGGGGCCACAGCATCCATGACTTCTGCCTGAAGCAGGGCCCACCTATACCCTGCTTTGGGACCCCTCCTTCCACTTTCAAATGCTGCCTCCGGGGTCTGCCACCAGTGCACAGTCACTGCCAGGTAGGTGTGCAGCGCGTTTCTGCTCGACCACAGCTTGATGGTGAAATGGACAGTGGCACCCCAGCCCCTGCCAGCTGCTCCCTCACCCACTCCTTTAAAGCCGACTGGCACCACCTGACGACTCAGGGTGGTGCACGAGGGCAGCTTGAACTGGGGGGCCAGGAAGCAAATCAGACACCTAAACCCCATGTCCCTGACCACTGAGGGCTGCCCATTGAGCGCAATCATTTCCCCCAACATGCGCATAGCTTTCACTTGAAAGCCACGCCGCCCTCCACGTCTCGCAGCTACAGATGGACTTGGCAGCTGCCCCCACCCCAGCTCCTCCATGGTGCACTGATNTATATTCCAGGCAGGGAGGGCTGTCATTCCACCTCAGCCAGAAGCTGACACTCCTTTCCCAGGACCCACTGTCAGTGTTCTGGGGCCATCATTCTGCTCACAGGGAGCTGTCATTCCACTGAATCAAGAAACAGTCAACCACTCCAGCCCCAGAACCCACCATCAGGGTTATGGGGGCCTACATTACAGGCAGGGAGGGCTGTCATTCCACCTCATCCAGAAGCTGCCACTCCTGTCCCAGAACCCACCATCAGGATTCTGGGGCCATCATTCCACTCACAGGGAGCCATCATTCCATTGCTTCAAGAAACAGTCAGTCACTCCAGCCCCAGGACCACCATCAGGGTTCTGGGGCCTACGTTCCAGGCAGGGAGGGCTATTGTTCCACCTCATCCAGAAGCTGCCACTCCTGTCCAAGGACCCACCATCAGGGTTCTGGGGCCGTCATTCTGTTCACAGGGAGCTGTCATTCCACTGCATCAAGAAGCAGCCACTCCAGCTCCAGGATCCACTGTTGGGGTTCTGGGGCCTACATTCCAGGCAGGGAGGGCTGTCATTTCACTTCATCCAGAAGCTGCCACTCTAGTCCCAGGACCCACCATCAGGGTTCTGGGGCCATCATTCACCTCACGGGGAGCTGTCATTCCACAGCATCATAAAGCAGCCAGCAACTCCAGCTCTAGGACCCATCATCAGGGTTCTGGGGCCTATGTTAAAGGCTGTAATGGCTGTCATTCCACCTCATCCAGAACCAGCCATCCATTCCAGCCCCAGAACCCACCCTAAGGGTTCTGGAGTTTAAGTTCCAGGCAGGGAGGGCTGTCCATCCACATCATCCAGAAGTTGCCACTCTGGTCCCAGGACCCACCGTCTGGGTTCTGGGGCCATCATTCTGCTCACAGGGAGCTGTCATTCCACTGCATCAAAACACAGCCAGCCACTCCAGGCCCAGAACCCACCCGTAGGGTGTTGGAGAAACATGGGATTTTATTAGTGGTCAAAAACCCCCAAAACCAAAGTTTCACTGCCTACTGTCTCAGGACCTGTTAGAGCTCTGGCTAGGCATCCTCAGAGTTTACACACAACAAAAGAAAATAGCTCAAATTGTTAGTGGCAACAGCTTAGAAGTAATCAACACCTTGGAGACTGTTTCTAGATTAAAATAATTGACTTTATTGAGAAATACATTGTGATAGGAAAGGCCTATCCCTAGATCTTACTAGCTAGTCCCTAGAAAAGTACAGCTTATTTTTGGGGGGTGGGATGGGGGGGACAAAAGGAAACAGAATGGAGACAGCTGAAGGCAGCTTCAGCATTCCAAAGCTGGAAGGAGCGAATTTCAAGGATTGGTATTTCTTTATGAAGTCTTTCTTGAAGAGCCATGGTCTTTACAATGTGCTGATAACACAGAGGCCAACAGCTGTAGAAGCTGACCAAGGCCATTGGGACAAACAGAATGACAAAGCTCTTGGAATCCTTGGGATGCATGTAAGTCCAAAGCTATTTGTTCATTTTGAAGGTGTTGAATTGGCCAGCGAAGTCTGGAAGAAGCTGAAAGAACTTTATAACCGTAAAAGTTCCAGCGAAGCAATTTTTATCATTCAAAGGCTCTGTAATATGAGGCTAAAAGATAATGAAGAGCCTACAGAGCATGTAAGCCAAGTAGTCTCTTGCAAAAAGGCTGAAAACTTCAGGAATAGACCTTGGAGAAAATGGAATTTTGGGATTCATTTTGAATACTTTGCCTCCTTCGTATAAACCTTTAAAATTGCAATTGAAGTATCTGATGCAACAATTGACTTAAAATATCTCTCCAGTAGACTCAATGAGCATTTTATCAGAGAGACAAAGCAAACTTCTACAGCCCAGATTGCAACTTTTAGCTCAAAGAAAGAGGACAAGAAGAGGTGCTTTATCTGTGACAGTGAGAGACATTTATGTGCTAATTTTCCAAAGGGAAAAACAATGAGGAAGTCTAAAGCACCCATTACTGCTGAGACAGAGTGTCTGCAGAAAACTGCCAGCTCTGAAGGAAAGAATCAGAAGGCAAAAGGAAAAATCAAAAGTTTTAATGCAATGTCAGAAGTCAATGAAAATGTTTTTTATATTGATTCTGGTGCTTCTGAAAATCTCTTCAAGGATGTAGAATTATTCTCAGAAATTGATATGGGCTACTCAGTTCCTATTTCCTTAGCAGATGGCAG
>QEPC01006267.1:1115671-1137365 GCA_003113815.1 Sphenodon punctatus
TGGCCGGCCCTGTCCCAAGTGGCCAAGGGTCTATTGTCCTGCCCATCAATGAGTGTCCCCAGCGAGTGGGTGTTCTCTATGGTGGGGGATATTTGCTCGTTGCACCACCTGAGACTGGTGGCCAAGTTGGTGGAGCAGTTGCTTTTCATCAAGGTCAACCTTCCGCTGCTTTTGATTCCCTGGCATGCCATCCCATGCCAGGGGCAGTCTTGCGATGGCACTCCTCCTCAATCTGGGATGCTGCTGCTGAGGTACTGCCCCTGCCTTCCGTTGTTCATGCCATGCTGTCTGTCTGTCTGCTGCTGCCACAGCTGCCTCTGTTGTACCATCCATGGGTTCTGCTACCAGGCAATCCAATGTCTGCTGCTGCTCCACCGATGCCTGGCAGCCTGCAACGCCCAGCCAAGTAGGGGTGCCAGGCCAGCCACCAATCCCCAAGCCTTCCCAGCTTCTGCTGCTGCCACTGGGTCTCCAACAGCCATCCCTGGCACCACGGGCACCCCCAGGGGTCAAGCACCAAGCCTGCCTACCCAGGCAAGCTAGTGTGCCTGTCAGTGGGAGGGGGGAAGGACGGGGAACAAACCCAGGGACAAGGGTCACATATCCTTCTTGCACTTGGGAGGCTCTGCAGGTACCGAGGGGTGGAAACAATGCCCATCAGGATAGTAAGTGGGCCCTTCCAGGTGCTACTGTACTTGGAAGTCAGGCCCCTATCATCATAGGGAGCAGAGCTATTGAGTAAGGGAAGGGGGTCCCACACACTCTAGCAAATACCCAGACAGGAGCAGGAAGACTAGTGAAGGGATGTGCAAGGGGATAGGGGGGAAGCAGTACCCAGGACAAGGGGGTCGGCAAGAAGGGTGATCGCACTGGTGGGGTAGGGAGAGGGCCAGTTTCTCCAAGCATCCAAGCTCTGTTCACCGGCATTGCTGCTCCTGCAGTGCTGGCAGATAAAAAAACAAGCCCCGCCCCCTGCACGCACCTGGAGGCGAGCGGAGTGGCACAAGGAGGGGCAGGGCCCAGGCACGTCATAGGACGACCCCGGCAACGCCTCCCTCTGAGTACTTCTATCGGGGGTTGCCAGGGTGACCGAAGACTGTGGTGGGGTTGCGGCTTGAGGCGCATCGTCAGTCCTGGTGTGGGGGCAGGACTTCTGGCCCACGGACGGTATCGTCGGGTGGAGGGGTGGCAGCCGCTCACAGTGCCAAGTGCCAAGCCTTCCTGATCTCTGCTGAAGCAGCTGCTGCTGGGTCTCTGATGGCCTGCCATGCCACCACGGGCCACCCTGGGGGTCCCTGGAGCACCCCAAGCCTATCGGTGGCACCAAACTCCACCGAACATCTGGGGGGTCTGAACTCTGCTGGACCAAACCCATGAACCCGAACTAGGTTTTTAGTCCAAACGACCGAACATCCAAACTCTGTCCTGTTCACACTTCCCTAACTTTTAATTTCTCCACTCATGTTGGACTATACACATTGCTACACACACCTCCCAGCAGTCTCTATTTTGGAGGGACAGACCCTTTTTGGGTATTGAATTCCACTGTCCCTCTTTCAAGGACCAAGTTTTCTCTTTCAGGTGAGAAACAAAAGAACCAGTTGTCAAGTTTGAAGCACCTCTTTCCTCATTGCCTCTAGACCTGAAACAAAAAATCTTGGCAAGTGCTGCTTCTGTTGGAAGCAGGACATTTGCAAACATTCACGCGACATGGAAACCTAATGGCTTTCCCGCTGTTTTAGCTATTTTCTGATTTTTTTTGGACATTGAATGGGACTGCCTGGTCCCAAGCCCAGTCTGTGCCCTGTGCCCCCCACCCCACCCCCCACCCCCCAGGGCTGTGGTGATGAAATCTTTTTGGCTAAACACCGGGGAAGTGCTGGAAATTGCCAAAAGTGCTCTAAAGCTGCCATAAAACTGTCATAAAATTCTCAGAAAGTGACAAAACAAGTCCCAGAAAGTGACCAAAAAGTCCCGGAAAGTGATGAAAGCGACAACAAATAAATTGGCAGAAATGCGAAACCACCAGAAACTGACAAAATACCAACAGACACTCACAGTCACTCCTGAAAGGTCAGTATCTCCCTTCGGAATGGGAACACTTGCTCTCATCTCATCTCAACCCCGATAAGACGGAGCTGATGGTGGTGGGGAGAGCGAGGGAGGTATCAGCCCCCCGATTGGGGGAGTTCGCCCTCCTATATCTCAGCAGGTTCGGAGTCTGGGGGTGATATTGGACTCAGATCTCCGCCTGGATCGACAGGTGGAGGTGGTGGCGAAAGCCACCTTCCGCCAGTTATATCTGGTGTGGAGGCTGTGTCCGTACGTCTCCGGGCCAGACCTGGCCTCTCCCATCCATGCCTTCATCACCTCGAGGCTGGACTACTGCAACGCGCTCTACGTGGGGCTGCCCTTGTTCCTAGTTTGGAGGCTTCAGCTGGTGCAGAATGTGGCGGCCCGGCTCCTGTCAGGGACAGGTTGTCGGGAGCACATAACACCTGTGCGCTGGACTCTGCACTGGTTGCCAATAGCGTGCTGAGCCAGGTTCAAGGTATTGGTATTGATCTATAAGGCCCTTCATGGTCTGGGCCCCTCGTACCTCAGCGACCACCTCACCCTCCACACCCCAGAGCGGCTCCTTCGGTCTGCTGTGGGTGCCTTCTTGGAGGTCCCCCATGTTAAGCGGGGGGCCACAATGGAGAGGGCATTCTCAGTGGCCGGGCCGCGTCTTTGGAACTTCCTCCCGGAGGAAGCTCGCCTGGCCCCAAGCCTTTTAACATTCCGGCGGGCTTGTAAAACCTGGCTGTTCGCCCAGGCCTTTGGGGAGGGGGGAAGGAGGGTTTAGAGTTTTTAGCTCCACTCTAGCCTTTTTTTAATTTTTTATTCATTTGTCCTAACCCTGTTTAAAATTGTGTATTGTTTTAAATAATTGTTTTATTTAATTGTTTTTATTGGATTATACATCGCCCCAAAATGCCATAGGCATGTGGGGTGACTAAGAAATGTTTAAAACAAATAAATAAATAAATAAATAAATATTACCTCCCAGGGAAAAGTACTTGAAAGGACAATGGGGAATTGATGGAATGACAAGGATCTAAGAGGAATGAGAAGCAGGAGAGCTCCTGTTTGTCCCTCTGTGTGTACCTGGGATGTTGGGAGGTGTGTGTGAGTTCACAGGTGTGTACAGGGAGTTTATTCACTGAGTTGATCAAGCTTATTGGCTGGGGGGATAGGGCTTGTCCCTCTCTGGCTCCTGAAAATCTTGGGAGATATGCATTCCTGGGATGAACAGTCTGGTTAAAAAAACAAAAATCCACCCATGGGTCCCATTTTTGCCTCCTTATTCCATGCTGGAAAGTTATGCTCCCTAAACTGACAACCCAGGACGGAAAACATAAAGGGTTTGCTTTTTACAGAGAGTGGCTGCATATTATTTTGTTGATGAAGTAACTGTAGCTCTGGACATTCCTATTGATTGAATGTATCCAATTTGCCTGGTCAGCTCCAGTAACTAAAAGCATAGACTTGTGGGTGCGGCTGGGTGTGCATTTTATTACAGTAAGACACTCAGCTTCTGGGGTGCAACCTGAATGGTCTTAAGAAAGGGGTCATGCCCCCCCAACTGCATTCCCCAGAGCACATGCTCCCTGTCCCTTACCTTTCTGTCCCGTGACTCCCGAACATGTCCTAACAAATAGATACTTCACAGGATCTTAAATTGCTTTTATTCCTGAATCATTCCCATAACAGGAACTTAATAAAAATTATTCATTAGTAGGAAGAGAGGGATGTACGCCAGGGAAATGAGGAGTACAACATACCCACTTCTCTTTTGAACTGTAGCATGAACGTTGATGTAAAAAAGGCACTTTTCTTGAAAAGTGCGAGGCCAGGGGCAGAAGGTTTATTTGAGACCCCCTTGGCCCTTTCCCATTCCTTCTCACTACCACCCTGTGTCAATGGGTGTCTTCAGGCCAACCCAGGCGGTGGCTAACCCCAGCTGCACTGGGTTTATACAGACCCAGGTTTATATGCCCAGCACCCGCTCCCCCACACCACAGAGCTGCACATGGATCTGCAGCTGCTCTAGGCTGACTCCCGCAGCTCTATAGCATTGCCCGGGGCAACCCCTGACAAGGAGCACAGCTGCAGTGACCATCAACAGGGGAACTGACTGCAGTCCCGCCTCTGGCCAGTACCTTGGGTTTAGGCAGCCCGCTTCGCTGGTGGTGCTCTGGGATGTTCTGGAGCAGGTGTCACCTGCTCTGCTTCTGCTCCACCTCTGGCAGTCCACCTTTAGATGGACAAGCCCACCTGGGTGTGAGACAGAGGAGAGCCATAGTTGCTGTCTGTGTAAAAGCACCCAATGTCATTGTTAATGTGGTCCCCCTTCATGTGTGAGGGCCGGGGCAATTGCCCCCATTGCCCTCCCCCCTCCAAAAAGGGCCTGATCACAGTGTTTGTCATGACTATTAAGGGGAGATTGTGAAGTAACTACTTCTGTTTGCAGCTGTAGGGAGAACGGCATGAAGTGGAGTAATTAGTATTACAGTGACAATTAAATCAAAGTAGTTACTGCTGTTTCTCACTTTTGTCAAAACATGGTCTCAAGCTCTGTTTGATTTCTGAAGAGGGTGATTTGTGCTGTGGGGGGCAGGGAATGTGAGACAGGAACAAAAACAGTCTATACCTCACACTCCCGGGTCCACCCCTGCCCCCCTTTCTGGGAAGCAAACATAGGGAAGCAACCCTATGGAAGGGTATAGAAGGGAAGGGACTGGGGAATATGAGTTGGAGGGAATGCCTGAAGAGACCTCTACCTTTCTGATCGCCCCCTACTCTGGTTGCATCACAGCAGCCCGGCCTTATCTAACAAGAATTCAAAACCACGTTAACCCAATTCAGACAATTCCCTCTTTTAGTAGCTGGGTTGCACACACATGTGTGACCAAACTTGGCCCTGAAAGGCAGCAGCAGGCCGTAAAAGTAGCCTGCCCCTATCAGCTGGAAGCTTCCCTGTGCTGTGCACAACCCGGACGCCATGCTACAGTGAGTTAATACAAGTATGTACTTCACAAAAATTGAAAACTAATGCTGTGAAGGTGCATGCTCTCCGGCTGCCTGGGACTGTGGGCTTCAAGCGTGCTCTGAACATTAGCGGAGAAGAGAATGGCAGGAAAAAAACTGTACAATTCCATGAGAAACCAAACATGCACATTTCCCTTAGCAACAGCAGCAAAGTATATGGCAAGAACAGAGCACCTTTTGTCAAGAGGCATGCTGAAGCAATGCAGGAATGAACTTTCGTCCCTCTGAATTACATCTCCAAGTACAATCAAGCACTTCACTTGGAAAGGCCGTGTTGGCAAGTGTTGCCTGGAAAGTCTAGGCTGTGTTTAGAAGGGCACTACTTGAAATACCTGAGGCAACCTTTTCTGTATTTGCAAATGCAGTCTTTAGCACCGGCAATAAAATATTACCGTTCCTTGCTACTACTGCAGGCAGAGTGTTTATTACTTTGTGTAAGCCGCTCATTTCATGGCACTAAGTGACGTACTCTGGAGTAGGTGCTTACACCTTTAGGCTATAATTAGGAATTGAAGATCAGCTCATCAGATGGGGCAAAGACAAGAGCATAGCTAGATTATTTATTTATTATTAACTTTGCGTGGCCATAAGGCCCCTAGCAGACAGGTATAAATACAAACAGACAAACACATACAAAGCCTACAAAACAGTATATAACAACAGACTAACATAAAAGATAAGAGCAATATCAGCAAGGGGCAATAGCCAAATCCTAACGTCCATCATCCTCAGAAAGGAGACTGGTATCGGAAATCAAAGGCATGGATTTCCGATAGCTAGATTAGAATAGACCCTGGTGCAAAACACAGAATGGGGGCCTCCAGTGCCTGCCACTCCGCCCCCCCCCCCCAGTGGTAGGGCATGCAGATGCACCAGGGAGCATGGGTGTCGCCCCCAGGCCCATGGCCTCAGTACAGTTGCACCACCTGTGCTCTTGGACATGGTGTTATAGTGTTGCAGAAGTAAAGAGGATGATGTCAGTATACAACCAAAGAGAAACAGATCCTCAAACGTGATTCTACTAACACCTCAGTAATATATCTTTGCACTAACATACATGTCACTACCCATGCACACACGGACTGCTTCTCAAATCTATAGGGCTGTCTTGATAATCATACATTGGGTGTCTTTAGATGAACCACCCCCTAACCTGCTCCCAGGGTGGCCAGCCCCGCAGCCCCAGGTTTGAACAGATCCACCAGCTGCCGCAGCCTGCAGTCCACCTACACCATAGAGCTGCCGGTGGATCAGCCGCTGCTCTAGGCTGCTGTCCACAGCTCTATGGCATTGCTGGAACAAACCCCGGCCTGAAGTGAAGCTGCAGCAGCCCATCCGCTGAGTAGATAAACTGCTGCTCCAGCCCAACCAGGTTTGTGTGGCCAGCTCAGCATGCGGTGCTCCCGGATGTTCCGGAGCACTGCAAGCAGAGCTGGCCCAGAGCATCCACCTCACACCTGGGTGGCCCACCTTTAAACGGACAGGCCACCCGAGGGTGAGGCAGAGCAGAGGCATAGGTGCCAGCTGCCTAAAAGCATCCATTGTCACATAGATGAATGCACCACACCTGCACACTTGTGTTCTTTCATGTACACACACACATAAGCAGAGCCCTACAAACACACCCACCACATAACTCACTAGCTGACCAGAAGGTGGGATTATCACACCGTAGCTGTGCAGGCAATGTGTTGTTTTTGAGTGAACAGCAGTGCTGTCGTTGGGGGACAAACTCTCCTGCATAGAAACTGTTTTGAGGATGCTATGGAAGATGGCAGAGAACAGCTGGTGCATTGAGATAAGGATTCATTCTAGTTATAGGTTCAGTATGAAGCATACATGGCAGTGAGAGGGGAGGAAATAAGGGGAGTGGTTGTGGCATGGCGTGCTAGTTGAGGTCAGCGCTTTAGGCCACAGAGAGTATTAAAGAACCTTTCAGTGGTGGACAAGTAACTTAAATGTGATGCCGATGAAAAAAAGGAACCTGTGATGGACTTCAGGGAGATGAGTGCCATGGTCTATACAACAGATGTAGAAAATATTTAACAGAAACACTTGGGACCCTATAGAGCGGGGGTGGGGAACCTCAGGCCCCGGGGCCAAATGTGGCCCAAGGCAAGTTTTTATGTGGCCCCTTTCCACTTCCTGAATCTGGGCCTTGGATCCAGATCTCACCTCCAGTCACTGAAAAACTCAGCTCAAGGGAAGGGAGCAGAGATGAGAGCATGCAAACAAGGCTAGGGGACAGTTCCATGGCACAGATCCATTATTTGGGCCCTCTTTTCCTTCAGTGCATCCCTTAAGCACCACTGACCCAATGTCTGTGTGGCCCTTGGAGCTTGTGTAAGCTTTCAAAGTGGCCCCCCGGAGGGAAAGGTTTCCGCACCCCTGCTCTAGAGGAAGCTAGAGAGAAGATACAAGGTCGGAGTTGGGGGGGGGGGTGAAGTGAAAGTCTGCAGTGAACATGAGGGGGTCATGGTCCTTTAGTCCCCCTGAGGAACGATGAACGGAAGAGATGTTGAGCACAGCAAGGCTGGAGAATATGTCAAGAGTCACAATATTGTGAGGAAAAAAGACACTAGGCGGCAAAGATGAGATTTAATTAAATGCATCAGGAGAGATTTTAGGAACCTTATACAAGAGGACAAAAGTACTGTTATTTTTAAAACTTTCCAAAGCAAGAGAAATGACAATGAAAGACTTTCTTGATCTCTTAATCCACAAGGGATTTCCAGTCAGAGGGGCTGCTGCACTTGATGTCTGAGCTGCAAACCTCTCAGACCTTTCTTCCTTCCCCAGACATACAGATCACTTTGTGCCCCCTTGAAAGGTCAGCGCATCCTTTCTTGGGTCTCTAGAAGGTCATCTCTGCATGATGTGCAAAACACATCTCCATAAAATTTTAAGGAGAGTTATTGTATCAAATGTACCTTGTCTTCAAATGGACTTCTAATCAACAGACTTCAGATCCAGTAGTGAAGCAACAGGCCTAAAAACATAATGGACATCCGGATTGAAAATCCTGTGTGTCAACTTAAAAGCATGGTCGTCCCTCAGGCAAGAGAGAACAAAACTATATGGGCCTTTAGTGCTTTTACTATGGTACTGACAGCAGCCTCTCCCCACTATTACTCCTTCATTACCTTCCCCATTACCAGGGACGTGTACTCACTGTGTTTCCCCAATTGCCATCAATGGGGAAAATGCAGTGGACACAGGTGCCTGACCTTGAGACACTGTGCAGTTCTTTCAGTGCGGTTGTCTTACCACCACCACCAAGCGGTAAGGAAGTACTGAGCCTCTGTTCTGATTTTAAAGATGGGGAGCTGAAGTTTAGAGAGACTGAGGGTGCAGTTAATAGTTAATAGTTCAATTCCTATTCACTAACACAGGATTGCACCTAAGGGTGCAACTCCTCAGCATTATAGGTAGAGGGCTCAGCACACCAGTTACAAAGGGTGTTTTTAGACAAGCGCCTTCCCACACCCATTACCTGCAACTCACCCACCCGTCATGCATGTTGCAGGACTGCATAAGGTGCCAATGCGGCCCTGCAACGTGCATAACAGGTGGGTGATGGGCGGGTAATGGGTGGGGAGGGGCTCATCTAAAAACACCAATAATTGTCAAATGTGGAGATTTAAAAGGGGTAGCTCAGTACTCAGGATAGGGAAGAATATAAATTTAAATAAATACGATAATTAGGTGACACCACATGGGATGATTCTGATAAATGCAGTGAATGCCAACACAGAGGAATGCAGTTTATGTAGAATTAACTGGAAGTGAAGCAGAGATAGCCTAACATGACCAGGGTTTCTCGCTATTATTGAAGATGTAATTAAAAAGAGCTCTGCCAACCAGTTGGGGAATTGAGCCGGGAAGCTCCAGATTTTAACAAGCATGAATCTTTATAACTTGAGCTATAAAGCCAAGGTTCCAGAGCTGCTCGTAACAGGCTGCTTTGTATTATTCTGTAGAGTAGGCACAGAACATGACTTTTATTATCCAAACCAGAATGCACAACTCTGGTTAAAACACAAGTACACACAAGAAAACTCTTTTTGACTTCTGTATTTGAAACACAAAAAGTGCCCTGCAATTTTTGGGTGTGTGTTAGTGTGCTTTCCGTCTCTCGATTTCTACTGCTAATCTGATTTTTTAATTATTGCTCTAGCAGTCTGAGCATCTACCAAGTTTTATGGTATGTTGTGCTGGTCAAGGGGGAGTTAGATACCAACAATAGGTGTCTATAGGAGTGGACTGTGTTTTGATTTATGTTTACTTTGTGCCTTGTGTTTTGTGGGCTTGGCCTGCTTCCACAGGCAGATGGAGATAGAACTGCACCCAGGGAACCAGATGGGATGGCAGTGCCCGGAGGCAGATCTGTTCTCCATCTGCTCAGCGCATGGCTGCTGCAGCTCCACTCTCAACTGACGATTGCCCCGGACAATCCCATAGAGTTGCGGGCAGCAGCCTAGAGCATCAGGCAATCCACCGGCAACTCTATGGTGTGGGGGAGGGGTCACTGCACAGGAGGTTGCAGACTGCGGCAGCCGCCAGATTCATTTAAAACAGACTGAGGCAGGGCTGGACATGGGCAGACATGGGGGTGCATCCCTTGAGCAGCTCTGGGGGTGGCCAATCCTGCGTCTCTCAAAGAACACCCTGTGTTCCCAAAGAGTTCGATGTGAGCGAGCACAGCAAGAGAGAGCTGATGGGGTGGATCTGGAGTTTTATTTCCCCATGATCCTGTAAGCTCCTCAAACGCTCATCCAAGTGTTTCTAAAAATGCTTCTAATCAATGTCACTTCCAACAGTTTTAGTCACATTCTCGTTTAGAGAGTAAAGCAGCATAGTGGAACGCACTGGCTGCTGTGCTGAATGTATTCCTATAAAGTCCCTTAATTGTGGTAATTAGTACCAGTCTTGGGATAGGCCACCCACTTGCTTTTCCCACTTTGAAGTCAGCAGCTCAAGGGGAAGGATGAAAACAGCAGCCAAAGCGGAAAGATGATAATAAGTCAGTAAAGCCGCTAGCCCAGTGTCAGTAACCCTGAGTCAATACCTTAAGGCAAATGTCTTTGGCACAGGAGAACCAGCCTGTGGATTATAAAAAGCATAATTAAGGATTCAGACTTTAAAACCAGCTTGCAAGTATTAATCAAACTGCTTAGAAACTGTTTTCACTCCTCTTTTATGCCAGTCAACAAGGACAGTCATTGATACCCTGTATCCAGCCTCTTGTATCTCTTCCTGACGTCGAGGGACCTGATTATCTCACTATCTTACAATGATTTATATAATCACCAGCAACATGTCTTGCTCTGAACATTCATGAATAAGAGATAGGTCCCTTCCTTGTGGGGATTACAATCTAGGATGGGCAAAGGAGAGGGGAACATAGGGAGAGGCCGGGATACATTGTTAATCTTGAGAAGTCACAAGTGCACGTGCTTAGTTTAGCTACTGGGTGTGGTGTCGCCTCTGGATCAATTCTGCACCAAAAAGAATCCAACAATTTCACACATGGCTTGCCTGCTGAAACACCATCCTTAAAACAAGCTTATTGAGCTCCTGGCTCTGTGAACAAAACATTCGCAGGGCCAGTCTAACAACCCACCACTTATTTCTTTTATTTATTTACTTTAAAAATGTATTACCCCACCCCTCCTGCCACAGGCAGCTCAGGCCAGCTTACAATTTATAAAAAGATTATTTTTTTTAAACAGTAAAACACTTGATGGCAATGTGCAGGGAAACCTCTTAATTGCATGGATACTACACTGGGAGGAGGGGAGCCCTGAATGAAAGGTCAGTAGATGCATCAGTGAGTGGGAATCTGTACGAGTGAGTAGCTAGGGAAAACCTAATGGAAGAGAGGTTTTTGGAGGAATTTGAAGGTGAGGTGAAGGTGGGGAGGAAGCAAAACATGTGTTTTCCATACCCTCCTACAGTACCTTTTTGGCCTGGTACAGCAATGGGTTTTGTTATCTTGTAATGGGCTCCCAGCAGTGTAAGGTTTGTACTGGGTTCAGCAAACAAAGGGGGTCATTAGCACCTCATTAATCCAGCTGGAGAAAGAGCTGGCTGACTCCCTGCCCTGGCTGCTGCTGTTTGCTTATTCACTGGTTGGGGGGTAAGGGCACCTTTTCTCAGTTTAAAAGCTTGGGATAAGCATCTCTATCAAAGAAAGGTAACACCCAGGCGGGAGGGAGCTGTGCCTGGGATCAAAATAAAAATTAAATAAAGTAGAGGGGTGTGAATGTGTTTGTGAGAGATGATTCCTTAGCATCCTGAAAAGGACCGTTACTGCTTCCACCTGGGAGCCTCTGAGAGTCTTTAGAACGTTAGAGGCAAAGCCAATGCACCCATTTGAGAAGTTTTACTTTTTAATAAGCTGTGTTTTAAATGGGATTCCAGTCCTGCACCTACACACTTATATGCACACAGAACCTCTCACACCGACATCCTTTCCCCCCAGCTCAGCCCTAGGGGGCTATTGCAAATTTTCATAAACATACACATTTATGCAAATTAGGGGCAACATGAATTGTCCGCATTTCTCTCAGTCAAATGTTGGAGGGCATGGTGTTCAGGGAGGAAATCCTGGGCAGAAACCTCTCTTTCCTAGGGTGTCTTCACATGGACAGCTACCCCACTTCTACCCGGGGAAAGCTTTCTCTTTATTTTTTATTTATTTATTTATTTATTTATTTAAAATGTATATCCCGCCCCTCCTGCCCACACGGCAGGAGTGTTGTTCATTGAGTGAACAACACTCAATAATTTTTTTTTAAAAAACAATTTAAAAATACAATACAATGTGGGGAAACACCCCCACCCCACCCCTCGCCAAAAGTCTGACAGAACAGCCAGGTCTTACATACACGCTGAAACAGCAGGAGAGTGGGAGCCAACCGAGGCTCCTCCGAGAACAAATTCCACAGCACAGGGGCGGCCACCAAAAAAGATCTAACATCGATGGCCACCCGGGGAACCTCCAAAAAGGCTCCCACGGATGAACTCAAGGGTCACACGGGGATATGGAGAGTGAGGCGATCCCGCAGATAAACAGGGCCCAGGCCGTGAAGGGCTTTAAAGGTTAAAACCAGCACCTTGAACCTGGCCCGGTGCTTTATAGGCAGCCAGTGCAGACCCCAGAGCACTGGTGTCATGTGCTCCCTGCAACCTGCCCCCGTAAGGAGACAGACTGCGGCATTCTGCACCAGCTGCAGCCTCTGGACCAGCTTCTCGGGCAGCCCCACGTAGAGCGCGTTGCAGTAATCCAGCCTCGAGGTGATGAAGGCATGGCTGACAGTGGCAAGGTCGGAGTCTGAGAGATACGGCCAAGGCCACCGGACAAGATGTAACTGCCGAAGCGCACTCCCCGCCATGGCCACAACCTGAGATTCCAGGCTGAGCCACGAATCGAGGAGCACACCCCGACTCCACACTTGAGAGACCATGGGAGGGCAAAACCCACCCCCCCAACAAGAGGAGATTCAACCACCCCCAGCCCCCCCCAAGCCCTTGCCCACCAACATCACCTCCATCTTGTCAGGTTTCAATTGCAGATGGCTCAACCTCATCCAAGCCCCCACAGCTGACAGGCACTGGGAAAATAAGGATACTGCATGGCCTGGGTCAATGGAAAAGGAGAGGTAGAGCTGAGTGTCATCAGCATACTGATGACACTGCATTCCCTGAAACCCTCTCACGATCTCCCCTAATGACTGCATATAGATGCTAAACAAGAGGGGGGACAGAATGGCACTCTGCGGGACTCCATATGTGAGGTCCCGGGGGGAAGACGTACACTCCTCCAAGACCACCCAGTGAGTTCTCCCGGCCAGGAACGAACAAAACCAGTCCAAGACCATTTTGCCAATTCCAGCACGGTCCCACAGGCGAGTCACCAACACCTCATGATCGACTGTGTCGAACATAGCCGAAAGGTCTAGCAGGACCAGTAAGGTCTGACAACCCTGGTCCAACGCCAGACAGAGATCGTCAACCAAGGCCACCAATGCTGTCTCCATACCATACCCAGACCGAAACCCGGACTGGGAGGGATCAAGGAAACCGGTGCGGTCCAGATGTTCTTGGAGCTGCCGAGCCACAGCCTGTTCAATAACCTTCCCTAAAAAGGTTATTAGGCAGCCCACCAGATGTGCAGGCGGAGCCAAGGTAGGGCAGGCTGTTCCTGCTCTGGGGCTGCCTTGCCAGCGGCACTTCAGAACACCTCAGCAGAGCGGGCAGCCCAACCCTGAAGCACTGGCTGCAGGTGGGACTGCTATCCGTCTGCTCAGCAAACTGCCGCTGCAGTCCTGCTCCCAACTAGGGGTTGCCCCAGAAATGTGATAGTGTTGTAGGCAATCTGCCTGCAACACTATGGTGTTGGGGAGGGGTACCACGTGGATGGACCATGAACCCTGGCAGCTGCCAGGTCCATTTAAAATGGACCCAGACCCGGCAGCAAGTAGGAAGATGCTGGAATGCACCCCAAGACTTGCTCGAGGCTTGAGCACCTCCGTGTCTGTGTAAAAACACCCATTGAGTCTCCAGATGGGTACTCAACTGAAGCCTTACCAAATTTAGTGTGGCAATGAACATGGGTGAGGCCATGAGCACCCAACTGGGAATCTAACTTGGCAGCAGAATGATCATTAGGAAGACAATCATAGACACATTCACTGACCTGACTCATTCCCTAGGCAGCTGGTAGTGAGCACTATATTTAGGCTGCCTAGCACATTCTATTATAAAACACTCTTCTGAGCTTTTGGAGAGCGAGGAGAGGGAAGATATCACACCTCCATTTTTTGGCAGCACATCTGGACAGAATTTGACTACCACCCTCACTCATCAAATCAAACCCACTTCAGTTGCACAGGGGAAGGCAACATAGTACACAATACAGCAAATACCAATAGGTATGATTTGACCACTGTTTCTCCAGCTCAGTAGGTGAATGATCTGTGTATCTTGGAAATTAATCTTGGAAATTAATAAACTTTACTCATAGAGTCATGTGCTACTTAGTGCCAGATTCTGCAGCCTTTACTCACACCAAGATTTGACTATCAGATCCAATCCCTGGGGGATTGCTGACACCTGTCTCTCTCCCCCTCCAGGTATTGCTGCTAGGTCTGGGCCCTGGGGGGTGGAGGGCTACAGAGACTGGCAGGTTCCCTGGGGGATTGCTGACACCTGGCTCTCTCTCCCTTCTAGGTATTGCTGCTAAGGCTGGGCCCTGGGGGTGGAGGGCTACAGAGACTGGCAGGTTCCCTGGGGGATTGCTGACACCTGGCTCTCTCTCCCTTCTAGGTATTGCTGCTAAGGCTGGGCCCTGGCGGTGTCTTATACACATCTAGATGTGTATAAGAGACAGGGGTGAGATTGGAGTGGGGCGATTTTGGTTTTGTGCCTTCCTTTTTATTGTATTTTATGGTTTTATTTATTTTATATGTTTTAACATTGTAAGCAACCCCGGGCTTCTTGGAGCAGGAGGGGCGGGGTATTACATGATTTTATAAATAAATAAATTTCTGTCCTAATGAAGAAGAAAGGGGAGCGGGTTGGGGTTGTGGAGCTGAAGTTAGCGATTTGTTTGTGGGCTTTTAGAAGGCAGAAAAAATATTCCAGATAGTTAAGTCAAAAACAGACAGTGAAGAGTTACAGAAGGATCTGACAAAACTGCATCAAATGGCAAATGAAATTCAGCATTGATAAGTGCAAAGTAATGCACATTGAAAAAGAACTAATGCGAACTAAACATACAAGGTTCTGAATTAACCGTTACCACTCAGGAAAAAGATCTTGAAGGGACTGTGGATAGTTCACTGAAAGCATCAAATCAATTGCACAGCAGCAAGCAAAAAGATGAACAAAATGTTAGAGGTTACTGGAAAAGTATAGAAAATTAACTGAAAATATCATAATATTGCTTTATAGATCCATGGTACAACCACATCTTAGAATACTGGGTGAAAGATGTGCCAGCGGCAAGGCACCTCCCCAGTACGCTCCAGGGTGGGAAACTGCAGCTACCCCTCCCCATATTGGGAAGAGGCACCGAACAAATATGTGGGCCTGCGTTGGTGGCCCTTGACCCAGGATTGTTCCATGGGATCAAACCTAGGGCACATCCCAGGCCAGTCACCTACCTGCCCTGGGGAAGTCACGGGCTAACATCTGGCAGCGGGGAAACAGACAAGTGGGTGAGGCCCAAGCCAGTGAAGGCCACAATGAGCGAACGAGCGCTGTTGTCACGTCTGTTTTTCCCCACTCTGTGAGTGTGCAGATATAGAACAGGGGTGGGCAAAGTTGCCCAAGCCCAAGCCGTATACCAAAATGTTCATACCACCAATAGCCAGAAGGCACTTTACACTGATTGCTGCTTCCCCAAATCCCAAGGACAGGGTAGTGTGATACCCAGCTCCCAGATACCCCAGCAGGCTTGGGCAGTTGCAATTGCAGCTCAGGACGTGCTGCCCCTGCTACCATTGCTCTCAGGAAGCTCCAACAGCAGCAGTGGCAGAAATGGTGGCTTCCTCCTGCGGAACTTACATGAACAGGTCCTCCCTCCCCTAGCAAACACTTCTGAAAAGAGACTAAATACAGGTGCCCAAAAGTAGCATTCAGCTCCCGAGCTGCCATTTGCCCACCTCTGATATAATAGCAGGGCTTAATTGGGGGAGGGGGGGAGGGAGGGGCTTGTAGGGCTCAGCTCTGGCAATTAAATTTAAGGGGGAGTTGAGCCCCGGGAAGTATTCCCACTAGGAGAGAGCACCCAGAAATGTGAAAGGCCAGGGAAAGGCTCATATTGGCCATTTCAGGGATGGAAATGAAAGCCAGAAGAACCCTGCATGGTTTATTTGACTTTTATTAATGACTTCTGTGCCCCATCCCCTGCGCTGACCGTCATATAGATTCAATCACAAGATCTCCTATTTTATATTCAGCTGTAGAGAGGTAGGGCATTCTAGTGATTAAATCACTAACTGGAGACCAGGGTTCGTTTCCCTGTTCTGTCAAGTTCTGGGGCATGAAGCGTGGCTTGCGAGGCTGGTTTGGGTCCTGGCAATTCTTTTTTTATCTAAATTAAGCACCGTATAGCAGAATCAGAAAATGTCTAGAGAAAGGCAACTAAGTTAATTTGTGTTTATATATGTTTAGATTTTGTTAAAAGCCAACGGCTAAACAATAAAACTCGATTTGATTTGATTTGATTTGAACTAAGTTAATCAAGCGTAGGGAATCGGTTCCATATAAGGAAAGGCTCAAACAATTAGGGTTTGACAGCTTAGAAAATAGACAACGGAAGGGAGGTAGAGATTTATAAAATCATGAATGGCATGGAGAAAGAAAATGGGGAGCAGTTATTCACCCTGTCTCATAATACTAGAACTATAGGCCCTTTTCACACAGACACTCTAACAATGATAAAATGGGTGTTACATTTTATTATACATGTCGCAGGGCACCCATAGATCACACCTGCAGCCCTGCAAGTTGTGTAATAAAATGTAACACCCATTGTATCAGTATTAGTGTGTCTGTGTGAAAAGGGCCTATGGGGCATCTGATGAAATTAATCAGCAATAGGTTTAAAACAAACCAAAGGGAGTACTTTTTCCACTCAATGTACAACTGACCCTTGGAACTCATTCCCAGGAGACGTTGTGAAGAGCAACGGTGTATCTGGGTTTAAAAAAGATTAGAGAAGTTCATGGAAAAGAGGTTGCTACCAATGGCTTTTAGCCAAGTTGGTTGGGGGGTGTAGCTTCTGACTGCCAGGAGTGAATGACAGAGAATGGATTACTCCATACATAATCTGTTTTTCTGTATTTCCTCGGAAGCAGTCAGTGTTGTCCACATTTGAGAGAGGGTACTGAGCTTGTTGGATGATTGGGTTGATCCTGTATGGTAGTTTTATGTTATTGAATAGGGCTCCAGACAACACTTCACAGAGGAGCCTACAAAAATTTGAATCCTAATAGTCTCCATCATGCCGCGATTGCTTGATTCTAAGAAATGGACTCCAGAAGGGTTCTTCTGTTACTATGTATTCCTAATATTTGTGATTTTAATCTCAAAGAATCCACTGTTCCACATCCACTTCTCTTTGTACCACTGTACACACTGAGACCATTAGACAATAGTCATGCAACTACAATGCAAGCTGGTAGGGTGGCCATACCTCCCCTTTAAAAGAGGACGCTTATGAAAAATACATGTTGCAGGACTGCATTGGTTGCAGTGCACCATGTATTTTTAATAAGTGTCCTCTTTTAAAGTGGAAGTATGGCCACCCTACCAGCTGGTACTATTTTTACATTTCCAACTAGCATTTTGAAGTCTCCACATTTTGTAAACAGGAAGTACTTGTTTGAATACTCTACGCAGAATTCTTTAACAGGTAGTTCGGTGCATCTGAATTTAAGAGCATAAATAACAAAACCAAACCATATCAAACAAAACAAACAAACAAAACAAAACAACAATAATAAATAATCAAGGTCTTTGTGTTTTCTTTGGCAAACACAGAACAGACTGAAATATCAATGT
Organism: Sphenodon punctatus; assembly: GCA_003113815.1. Taxonomy (NCBI): domain Eukaryota; kingdom Metazoa; phylum Chordata; class Lepidosauria; order Sphenodontia; family Sphenodontidae; genus Sphenodon; species Sphenodon punctatus. The sequence continues at coordinate 1,133,336 of QEPC01006267.1, forward strand.
TCAAAACCCAAGTGGCACTTGCTCTCTTGGAAAGAAATAAGATGTAGGTTTGGAGCAAGATCTTGCTCAATGATTAAGAACATAAGAACATATGTAGTGCCATACTGAATCAGACCAATGGTCTTATCAAGTCCAGCATCCTGTCCTCCGACATGGCCAATCTCGATCGCATGGGAGAAGAACCAACAGTCACAATGGGCAATCCATTGTTCACTCCCAGCTCCCGACAGTAAGAAGTTCATCCCGTAACCTACTTGGTTAATAGCCATTAACGGACCTACTCTCCAAGAACTTATCAAGTCCTTTTTTAAACCCAGCTATACTACTGGCCTTGACAATGTCATCTGGCAACGAATTCCATAAGTTAATTATGGGTTGAGTGAAAAAGTACTTCGTCTTATTTGTTTTAAATTTTCCGGCAGCTAGTTTCATGGAGTGTCCCCTAGTTCTAGTACTATTTGAAAGGGTAAATAACCGTTCCCTATCTACTCGTTCCACACCACTTAAGATTTTATAAACTTCTATCATATTCCCTCTCAGTCTTCTCTAAGCTGAAGAGATCCAGCTTGTCAAGCCTCTCTTTTGCCCCTTGTCAAGCCTCTCTTTTGCTTGATTGCCCCATGTAAACTATTAAAGCATGATTTTCAAATAGAAATGCAGTGTGGGACTGTCAATACAAAATATGTCAGTCACAGGCAGTGATCAATGGCATTTTGAGATGCTTATTTGCATGAAATCAAAAACAGATGGNAATAGCAGGGCTTAATTGGGGGAGGGGGGGAGGGAGGGGCTTGTAGGGCTCAGCTCTGGCAATTAAATTTAAGGGGGAGTTGAGCCCCGGGAAGTATTCCCACTAGGAGAGAGCACCCAGAAATGTGAAAGGCCAGGGAAAGGCTCATATTGGCCATTTCAGGGATGGAAATGAAAGCCAGAAGAACCCTGCATGGTTTATTTGACTTTTATTAATGACTTCTGTGCCCCATCCCCTGCGCTGACCGTCATATAGATTCAATCACAAGATCTCCTATTTTATATTCAGCTGTAGAGAGGTAGGGCATTCTAGTGATTAAATCACTAACTGGAGACCAGGGTTCGTTTCCCTGTTCTGTCAAGTTCTGGGGCATGAAGCGTGGCTTGCGAGGCTGGTTTGGGTCCTGGCAATTCTTTTTTTATCTAAATTAAGCACCGTATAGCAGAATCAGAAAATGTCTAGAGAAAGGCAACTAAGTTAATTTGTGTTTATATATGTTTAGATTTTGTTAAAAGCCAACGGCTAAACAATAAAACTCGATTTGATTTGATTTGATTTGAACTAAGTTAATCAAGCGTAGGGAATCGGTTCCATATAAGGAAAGGCTCAAACAATTAGGGTTTGACAGCTTAGAAAATAGACAACGGAAGGGAGGTAGAGATTTATAAAATCATGAATGGCATGGAGAAAGAAAATGGGGAGCAGTTATTCACCCTGTCTCATAATACTAGAACTATAGGCCCTTTTCACACAGACACTCTAACAATGATAAAATGGGTGTTACATTTTATTATACATGTCGCAGGGCACCCATAGATCACACCTGCAGCCCTGCAAGTTGTGTAATAAAATGTAACACCCATTGTATCAGTATTAGTGTGTCTGTGTGAAAAGGGCCTATGGGGCATCTGATGAAATTAATCAGCAATAGGTTTAAAACAAACCAAAGGGAGTACTTTTTCCACTCAATGTACAACTGACCCTTGGAACTCATTCCCAGGAGACGTTGTGAAGAGCAACGGTGTATCTGGGTTTAAAAAAGATTAGAGAAGTTCATGGAAAAGAGGTTGCTACCAATGGCTTTTAGCCAAGTTGGTTGGGGGGTGTAGCTTCTGACTGCCAGGAGTGAATGACAGAGAATGGATTACTCCATACATAATCTGTTTTTCTGTATTTCCTCGGAAGCAGTCAGTGTTGTCCACATTTGAGAGAGGGTACTGAGCTTGTTGGATGATTGGGTTGATCCTGTATGGTAGTTTTATGTTATTGAATAGGGCTCCAGACAACACTTCACAGAGGAGCCTACAAAAATTTGAATCCTAATAGTCTCCATCATGCCGCGATTGCTTGATTCTAAGAAATGGACTCCAGAAGGGTTCTTCTGTTACTATGTATTCCTAATATTTGTGATTTTAATCTCAAAGAATCCACTGTTCCACATCCACTTCTCTTTGTACCACTGTACACACTGAGACCATTAGACAATAGTCATGCAACTACAATGCAAGCTGGTAGGGTGGCCATACCTCCCCTTTAAAAGAGGACGCTTATGAAAAATACATGTTGCAGGACTGCATTGGTTGCAGTGCACCATGTATTTTTAATAAGTGTCCTCTTTTAAAGTGGAAGTATGGCCACCCTACCAGCTGGTACTATTTTTACATTTCCAACTAGCATTTTGAAGTCTCCACATTTTGTAAACAGGAAGTACTTGTTTGAATACTCTACGCAGAATTCTTTAACAGGTAGTTCGGTGCATCTGAATTTAAGAGCATAAATAACAAAACCAAACCATATCAAACAAAACAAACAAACAAAACAAAACAACAATAATAAATAATCAAGGTCTTTGTGTTTTCTTTGGCAAACACAGAACAGACTGAAATATCAATGTTCAAAACCCAAGTGGCACTTGCTCTCTTGGAAAGAAATAAGATGTAGGTTTGGAGCAAGATCTTGCTCAATGATTAAGAACATAAGAACATATGTAGTGCCATACTGAATCAGACCAATGGTCTTATCAAGTCCAGCATCCTGTCCTCCGACATGGCCAATCTCGATCGCATGGGAGAAGAACCAACAGTCACAATGGGCAATCCATTGTTCACTCCCAGCTCCCGACAGTAAGAAGTTCATCCCGTAACCTACTTGGTTAATAGCCATTAACGGACCTACTCTCCAAGAACTTATCAAGTCCTTTTTTAAACCCAGCTATACTACTGGCCTTGACAATGTCATCTGGCAACGAATTCCATAAGTTAATTATGGGTTGAGTGAAAAAGTACTTCGTCTTATTTGTTTTAAATTTTCCGGCAGCTAGTTTCATGGAGTGTCCCCTAGTTCTAGTACTATTTGAAAGGGTAAATAACCGTTCCCTATCTACTCGTTCCACACCACTTAAGATTTTATAAACTTCTATCATATTCCCTCTCAGTCTTCTCTAAGCTGAAGAGATCCAGCTTGTCAAGCCTCTCTTTTGCCCCTTGTCAAGCCTCTCTTTTGCTTGATTGCCCCATGTAAACTATTAAAGCATGATTTTCAAATAGAAATGCAGTGTGGGACTGTCAATACAAAATATGTCAGTCACAGGCAGTGATCAATGGCATTTTGAGATGCTTATTTGCATGAAATCAAAAACAGATGGAAATCTGCCCACAGCAGACTTCCAATTTGCATTAGCCTGCCAAACTCTTCTAGCAGAAAAAAAGTCACCACACGAACACTTCAGTCACTTTTTTTCCCTTACATCCTGTGGGCGTAAGTAAGTGTATAGGGGTACCAATCATCATCGAGTAGGGATGGATGAACAGATCGCGGTTCGGGTTCGTCTGTTCGGTTCGGCTGCGTTTGGTTCATCCGTTTGGTTCGTCCGTTTGGTTCGGCAGTTCGGTTAGTTCGCCGGGTTCGGGTTCGGCTGTTTGGTTCAGCTATTCGGTTTGGCCGTTCAGCCATTTCGTTTGGCTGTTCAGCCGTTTGGTTCGGCCGCATTCGGCCGTTCAGTTCGGCTGCGTTCGGTCATTTGGGAAATGTTGTTATGGGTGTTTTTTTTGTTTTTTATATGTTTTTTTGGTTTTTTATTGGGTTTTATATGGTTTTCTTTTTTTGTTTTGTTTTGTTTTTGTTTTTATATGGGGTTTTTTTATTTATTTTTTTAATCTAATATTATATCTATCTATCTACACTAAATCTAACTGCTATTAACTATTCTAAATGCTATGAACTAAATGGATTATCTAATAAGTACACAGGCCTACTCCTACAAACACTAAAACTAAATCA
>QEPC01006267.1:1137588-1150230 GCA_003113815.1 Sphenodon punctatus
AAGGTGTTGGGAAGGGGGGAGGCAGATAGTTTCATTTCTTGCAAGCCTCTCCACCCCTGGTGCCTGGAAGTCTGCTCCTCAGTGACTAGTACTACCCCTCCCTGTCACATTTGACCTTACAGTGAACCGTTTTTTGCCACCTGAACTCACCCGAACACGATCCGAACTGACCGAACTGTTCGGTCATTTTGCCGGTCAGATTGAGTTCGGTTCAGCCAGTTCGTGTTCGGAAGTTTGGTTCGGTTCGGTTCGGTCGTCTGAACAGGCCAAGTTCGGGCCAAACTCCGAACTTCCGAACTGCGTTCACCCATCCCTATCATCGAGACAGTTAATCAGTTTGACAGATCATGTGGGGTGCTACATCACTGGAAGTCCCACCCTCCCCACCTCTTCCCTGGACCAGAAGTCCCATCTTCGGGTGGAAGTGATGTGGAAGGCGGAAGTGACATGAGAGCAGAAGTGACATGGAACCAGGTAATGCTTCTGGGTCAGGGCAGGGGGTGGGACAGCAGGTCCCACCCTCCTTCCTGAACCTGGAAGGTCATTATGTGTCAGTACAGGATAGGCTGCTGTTTCCAGGGTAGGGTGACTTGCAGAATGAGAGTCATGTGGGGGCCAAACTGCTCAGCTGACTGAGCTGAAGCAATGGATGAAGGTTTTGTCATCCTATCCCACTCCATTATGGGGAAAAGTGGACCAATATGTAGCTGTTTATGGGGTAGGGTGACTTGTAGAAAGGGGGTCATGTGACCCCTCTTAGAACGCCTTCCACGGTCCTCGACCAAATCCTGTAGAGGATCGTGCATTAGCGCTCCACATGGGTTGTGCAGCAGCACATAAAACCCCACCATTTTCTGAGGGTCCTCCATTGTCTGAACGTGGCAAAATCCAGCGAACAAGTGGCCCAGGCTGCTACATGCAAGAACACTTTGGGGCCTTGCTTGGTGACGCTACCCTGGTAAGACCTTTGGAGCTGACTCCAGTGCCGGCTGTAGTGGGACACTTAAGCAGAAAATACTACTTTTCAAGTTCAGAGGATGAGACTGCTGAGAGCAGCACTGTGGCCAAAGTTCTTTTTAACATGCCTGTTCATGATGAGGAAACTCACACGAACATGATGACCAGTGAGGAGCCTCTGGTGTGGTCAGAGGGGGCAGAAGATGGGGTATCCCTGCTCAGCACACCTGAACCAACTCAAAATTCACAGGTAAGAAATGTATGGGGTTGACTGTCAACATGCAATGTGACCTAGTGCTCTCAATTGTGCCATGCAGGAGACTGGGTTTGAGTCTGATTCCTAACTGTGTAAATGGTAGAGATGGAAAATTCAGGCTTCAGAGTGGCATTTGCTCCTGTCAATCAATGGCCATCCCTTAGCAGCATTTACTAGATGCAGAGCAATCATGTTAGACTGGGAGCTGTGTGGCTGTTACATTCAGCTTTAAAAGCTCAGAACCACAAGTGCCTGCAAAAGTTTCTCAGTCAGTTTAAAGCAGACATGCTGTTTTGGTTTGGGGAGGCTGGGGACATACATTGTTAAAACAATGCCTTGTCTTGCCTTTATCAAGCTGATTGCTTTGCATTCGATCAAAGAGACAGGCTGACTACGCTAAGATCTGAAGCATAATGGGATGGGGTCTTTTGTGTAGTTAGACCAGGGGTGGAGAACCCCGGGGGCCAAATGCGGCCCTCAACAAGATTTTATGTGGCCCTTCCAGTGCCTGGATCTCACCTCTGGATCCATTTTCTACCCCCCAGCTACTGAAAAACTGAGCTCATGATAATGGAGCAGAGAGGAGGACATTCTCACAAGGGTAGGGGATAGATCCATAGCACAGATCCATGATCTGGGCCCTCTTTTTCTTGAATAAATCTGTTAAGCACCCCCCACTCCCAACCTCTATATGACCTTTGGAGCTCATACTAATATTCAGTGTGGCCCCCAGGACAGAAAAGGTTCCCCACCCCTGAGTTAGACAATGGACCTCACCTATTCCCTCCAGGACCAGCCCTAGGTATGTGCGACCTGTGTGGTTTCACATGGCCCCGTGCTAGCCAGAGGCCCGTGCCTGGGGCTGGGTGACAGACTCCGCCCAGGGGCTTAGTGTCCATGTGAATGAAACCAGCATAAAGCTGGGGGCCTCTAGGCACCAGGGGGGCACTTCCTGGTCCCACGGGGGAGCCTCAGACCCAGGCTGGGCTGGAGGAGGCCTGGTTGCAGGGCACCCCTACATCATAGGGGGGGTCCACATCCTTCACTGGCCTCTGCCTGCTAAGCAGCAGCAGCAGCGGGACACCTATCGGAGTGATAGATAAAGCTATTTGTAAACAAACAACTCCCAATGTGCATGACCAGAAGGTTGTTGCCTTGCAGGACTGGCCTTACCGCGGGGCAGCTAGGGGTGGCCTCCATGGGTCCCATACTTGGAGGGGGGGACCACGTTAGTGGGTTTGATTTTAAAAAAAATTGGGGGGAGGAGAGGGGCAGTGGCACGTAGGGCTTGGCCTGTGTGGCAGTGGGGCCTCCTCCACAGGGCCCTTCCCCCACTCCCACCCCCACCCACCCCTGCTGCTTGCCTACCATCCTCCTATAGCTGCTTGTGCTCCTCCTCCTGGTGGGTGTGGCCTCCAGAGTCCATGTGACCTGCCTGGCCCCACCTTCTCTTTCCCTCCTCACAGGAAGTTGCATAAAACAACTTCCTGGAGGGAGAGGGAGCGTCACAGTGTGTGGAGCAGCAGACGAGCAGCAGGTTTTTGCTTGCTTCAGCCTTCTGATCTGGACCAGAGACTGGAGAGTGATTCAGCAGTGTTAGAGAGGAGGAAGCAGGCAGGCAGCAGCGGTCGAGCAGAGTTGAGGTGAGCAGAGAGGCGGCGGCAGCAATCCATCCTGTGGGGAGCAAGTGGCAGTGGGACCTGGTGGAGGAGAGGCGGCGGCAGCATGGGACCCTGGCTGGAGGAATGAGGAGAGGGTGAGCCAGTGGCATGTGACCTGAGGCGGAGGGAGCAGCAGTGTGGGACCCTGGCTGTAGGAGAGGGTGAGGCGTAGCATGGGACCTGAGGCGAGGCGGTGCCATGGGACCCCTGCAGTGAGGAGAGGGTGAGGCATGGCGTGGGACCCCGGCTGGAGGATGAGAGGTGATGCAGCGGTGGCATGGGACCCTGAGTGGAGGTGGCGGAGAAGGAGGAGAAGTGGAGTAGCAGGCAGCGGCACGGCAGCGAGTGAGGAGAGCCGGAGGGATGTTCTTTTCAGTAAGTCTTTGGGGCCCGGGGGGGTGAGGAGGATGGTAGCGAGACCTGATGGCGTGGCCTGGCGGGGGGGGCACGGGGCCTGGCCTGGCAGTAGGGGCCTTATGGTGAGGCCCAGCGGCAGGGGGGCATGGGGCATGGGACATGGCCAGCCTGGTGGTGGGGGCCTCATAGTGAGGTGGGGTGTGGGGCCTGTCCTGGCAGTGGGGGGGGTGCAGGACCTGTTCTGGCAGTGGGGGGAGGCCGCAGGGCCTCGCCTGGCCAGCTTGATGGCGGGGGCCTTGAAGTGAAGACCACTGGGCCTGACCTCATGGTCAGGGCCTCTCAGTGAGGCCTGGCGGGGCCTGGCTTGGCCGGTCTGGCAGCGGGGGGCCTCGCAGTGAGGTCTGGCGGGACCTGGCCTGGCCAGCCTGGTGGTGGGGGGTCTTGCCCATGGGGCCGGGTGAGGCCTGGCAGTGGTGGGGGCCGGGCCTGGCAGTGGGTGTGTGTGCGCGCAGCCGAGCCTGGTGGCAGGGGCCTCGCAGTGAGGCCTGCGGGTGATTCTGGTGACATTGACGGTGATGAACTCCACAGTGAACTATCACTACTTTTGCATTGCACTGAAGACAACATAACACCACTTGAAATGTTACAATACTTGGTTGTGAATAAGTTAACAAAAATTTATCCAAACGCATTTGTGGCACTCCGGATCCTTCTCACAATACCTGTGACTCTTGCAAGTGCTGAACACAGTTTTTCAAAACTAAAACTGATAAAAAATTATCTAAGATCAAGTATGAGCCAAGAGCAACTCTGTGGCATAAGCCACCTCTCAACTGAATATAAACTCTCAAAATCATTGGATGTTTTCAAACTAATAGATGATTTTGCTGCAAAAAAGGCCAGAAAAGTATCATTTGCTAGTAGTAGTTCTACCTTTCCAGAAGAGATGAAACCATAAGGACTTCCTTATTGACTTAAAGAAAGGATCCATGTAGCTGATTAGGTTGCAGATAAAGGTTGTGAAGGTGTCTGAGACAGGGATACCAGTGTGTTCCTACTCATGTATGACTAACAGGAGGCGCAGCAGGCAGGAGCATGGAAGCAGATGCTGGAGAGTAGTAGTTCATTTTTGAATTTGGCCTGTAAGGCCTGTGTGAGATGTTGACCTTTACGGAACTCTCACTCACAAGATGGTGGCTTCTCCCAGTAGTATGCAAACCTCAGTCCCTTGGGCAGGTCTACCTAGACTTGATGGCAGAGTTTACATCAAATAATCACTTCCACCCCTGCCCTCTTAGCACTGTGAGCTCATGCTGGTTGCCAAGTAAAATTGGGGCCAGGAAGGAATTTTCCCCACCAGTTTGGCAATGGTAGCCAGAGGGTTTTTTTTCATCTTCTCCACAGTGCCTTTATTCTCTTTGAGTGCTGTCTAAGCAGCTGAGGGTGCATTTAAACCCAGGGGTGGGGTGGACCAGTGATAAATAGATTGGTTGTTGGGACTCATCAGCTCTCTCTCTCTCTCTCTCTCCCACACCCATCTGTAAGGTTTAAACAATAATAACCTACCTCACAGGGTTGTTGTGAGGATACACTAGATGGGGACAGTAAAACACTTAAACTAGCGTTCAACACTAGAATTTGAAAGTTTGTAGTGGCCAGAATTTGGCAGTGAGTCTGTAAAAGGAGGTTCAATTGCTTGCGAATTCAAGACAGTTGCTTGTGTTTTAAATAAAAAGTTGTCTTTTTAACCAATATCTGTTTCCTGTGCTCTCTTTCTTCCATGTGGGGACAAAACACAGATTTAAATGTTCTTTGTTGCACATTGATTTAATTGTACTGATGTGTTAACATGGCATGGGGGGGAATTCTCTGCATTTGTCAATGGGGAGTGGACAGGGCCTGTGGGGCCCCGCATTTTGTCTTCGCCCTGGGCCCTGCAATTTGTAAGGCCGGGCCTGTTGCCTTGTAAAGAAGGTTCTTCGAGATGGCTCCTAACATTGGGTGAAAACAGACTTGACGCTAACCACCCTTTAACCACCCTTGGTGGCTATTTATGCATGTTGCAGGACTGTATTGGTGCCCTATGCAGCCCTGCAACATGCATAAATGACTACAAAGGGTGGTTAGCGTCATGTCTGTTTTCACCCATTCTCACAACTGGGTTGTGCATGCTCACCATATTCAAATAATAGACCACGTGATGGTCTCGAGCACCTCTAGTATAAAAAGCACAATCCCCCTCAGAATAACAGTTGCTTCCCAACCCTTTCTAGGAATATAAGAAAATTCCATGCAGGGCTGGAAGGGTGGGTGTTGTGAGAATGTTTACAGCGAGCCATCTCCAACATAAGAACATTAGAAGTGCCATACTGGGTCAGACCAATGCTCCATCTAGCCCAGCATCCTGTTTCCGACAGTGGCTAATCACGGTGGCTTGGAAGAAGCACCCAACAGGTCACAATGGGGGATCCATTCCCTGTTTTTTTCTCCCAGTTCTCATCATGTTCCCTGATCCTGTCTGGCTAATAGCTGCTAATGGACCTATATTCCAGAAACTTGTCCAAACCTCTTTTAAACTCAACTATAGTACAGGCCCTTACCACAGTCTCTGGCAGTAGATTCCACAACCCAATTATATGCTGTGTGAAAAATCCGGTATGCCGATACCGGTGAATATTGGATTATCGGGTATAATCCAATACACCTGATTATCGGGTGTATCGGATTTATCCAATACCGATATTCCCACCCCTAGCCCTTACTACCTCGATGGGTATGCAATAATTTCAGGGAAATGCACAATGTTTGAATTTAATGGAAGTTTCTATCATGGCTATGTGAAATAGTACAGGGTGGGGGGTATGAACCCTATGACAGCGTGCAGTTATGCCTCTCTTGCTTTCCAGACCCAGCGCAAATTGGATTTTCTCAGGGATAAACGTTTTGAAGTCAGAATCCTCTGGGAATACGAGTGGAGGGAAATGCTGAAAACAGACAGGGAACTTCAGGAGTTTCTGAGAGAGAGGGGGATGCCTCAGCCTCTGACCCCCAGGGATGCTCTGTACTGTGGGAGAACTAACGCAGTGTGTCTGTATTACCTAGCAGAGCCTGGGGAAGAGGTGCACTATTATGAGTTTACAAGCCTTTACCAGTTTGTAAATAAGACCAAAGAATACCCCATTGGGCACCCTACCATCATTTAAAAAAAACTGGCTCTCTTTCAGATTATTTTGGACTTGTAAAATTGAACGTGTACCTCATGCGTGGACTTTTTCCTCCTGTGCTCCCTGTTATGGTGGGTGGCAAGTTCATGTTCCATCTGTGTAGATTGTGCACAGAGAGCAGGGATCAAGAGACCTGTTCCCACACAGATGAGGAAAGGGCTCTCGAGGGGAGATGATGCACAGTCGAATAGGCGGTTGCACTAGAGAAGGGATACAGGGTGGCTAAAATCTTTGAAGTTTGGCATTTTGAACAGAAATCTGCCTCCCTGTTTTCTGACTATATTAACATGCACCTTCATCAGAAGCAGGAGGCTTTGGGGTACCCAAACTGGTGCATCACTGAAGAGCAACAGACTAAGTACATAGAGGATTACTATGAGAAAGAAGGGGTACGCTTATGCCCAGACCATATCGAGGTGAACCCTGAAAAACGCAGTACTGTTAAATTATATCTTAATTCTTTCTGGGGAAAGTTTGTGCAAAGAACAAACTTAGGTAACATGAGCATTGTTACAGACCCTGAAGACCTTTTTTAGCTTGTGTCCCCCACCCCCACCCCATTTTGTCTCCTTGTGCTACTTCTTGTGGGAGGCGGCAGCCTGTGTGTGCTGAAAGCAAGCTAAGGAGTGCTGCCTAATTTCAGGTAGCACAAATGTTTTCATAGCCTCCTTCACAACAGTGTATGCATGGCTAGAGCTGTACAACTTGCTACACAGGTTGCAGGACCACATGATACAGATTCTGTCATTTTTGTGAGCAGGGAGGGCAAGTGGAATCCCCCTCTGGGTGATTATTTAGGAGATATAACGAGTGAACTCCACCCCAGATCAGTACAATGTAGATTATGCTTCAGGTGGCCCTAAAACGTATGGGTTCAAGCTGTCTAACAGCAAAGTGTGCATGAAGGTGAAGGGGATTACATTGAACAGTGCCAATTGTGAAAGTTTTGAGAGTTTGAAATATTTGGTTTGGAACTATAAACCTGGACAGGAAGACCCTAAAAAATAATGATTCAATAACCGTGTATAGTAAGAGACAAGAAGTGCTTTCAAATAGAGACAAGGACTCTTAGGAAAACACAGAGAGTTGTTTGTGAAAAGAGAGTGATCAGAGAGGGTTTTAAAACTATGCCCTATGTGTATTAAGCATGGACACTAGGTGGCAACACCCTTTCTCCGCTGTGATCACTGGACTGAGCGGGTCGGGGTAAATTTACTTTATAAAAAATTGTTACATCATAGCAAGCAAGTGCTTTCATCTATGCCTGAAAATGTAGTTTGGTGTTATAGTTGCTGGCAGTCTTTGTATAAGGAGATAATTGATAAATACCCCTTTGTCAAGTTTGTAGAGGGATTGCCTGAAAGTCTGACTGACGATGCCTTATTTCCTGTTAATAAAATGAGTTGGGTCATAGTGGATGATCTCATGGAGTCTGCTTCTGAAATCAGTGAAATCGAGAAGGCCTTCACAAAGTATATGCATCATGGTAATTTGCCTATTTTATATATCGTGCAGAATCTCTTCTTCAGGGGCAAAAAGAGTTGTACAATTCAAATGAACTCTCAATTTAGTTTTTTAAAAACCCAAGGGATAATCTGCAGATCGCTATTCTAGCCCAGCAAATGTATCCTGGTAAATCCCAGTTTTTCCTAGAAGCCTACAAGGACACTACCCGCAATCCATATGTCTATTTGTTGGTGGATTTAAACCCCTCTACCCCCAAGGAGTACAGACTAAGAGCGGGACGCTTCCCGCCCAAATGGCCAGTTGCCTATACTTTGAAAAGGGGGCTTAAAAGGCACTGATATCTCCCTCCTTCCCCCATTTGTACCAGCTGTCATCATGTCGGGTGTCAACAGCAACCCCGGGACCCAATCAGGTAACCTCTCCCAAAACCCCTTCGCCTTCTGTTTTAAGGCATTTCACAGGAAGGATGCCTTGGATTTCTTTGTAATGAACTTTCCTATGATTGCATGTATTTGTACTAAGGTTGGTCCAAGAATTTTGTTTGAATGTCTTTCTTGTAATGCTGTTTCAGCAGAGTTTTGTAAAATGAACATCAAATAAACCATGAATTTTCTTTTAAAAAAATAAAATAAAAAAGAATGACAGCCATGTTTACTTTTTAAACCCCACAAGGGGCACTTTATCGAGAAACATGGTGGTACAGGAGACACAGCTTTGGCTTTGCTGAAACAGACTAAGTTTATGAGAGAAGGAACACTTTTTCTTTTTCACAAATAGGCTAGCCATCCAATCATTCTCTGCTAAATTTTCAGAATACATTTCTAAAATTTGCTCAAAAGACATTCCTCTGCCCCTATGGTGGAGAAAAAAGACACAATGAAAACCACAGGCCTCCAAGGTAGAGTCTTGTACTTGTCTGCAGTGAAAAACAATCCTACAGCCATTCTTCTTCAAAAACCTATGGATGCTTGTAGGAAATGTGGCACTGTCAGGACAGTGTCTGTAAGAGTAAAAAAATTCTGCCTGGTTGTGCTCCATCAGGTAAATAGAAAGCAAGTGCTCTCATGGGAGAGTATGGGGGTGAGTATTGACCACCAGGCTTGCAGGCCTCTAGTTCAGTCTCCCCTTGGGGAACATGTCACTTGGGAACATGTCCAGGAAAGTCTTTCTTGTGTAGGGGTCTGATAATAACACACACAATAGCTGTAGGGTGTCCATGTTACATGTAGTCAAACAGTACATTTCTCCTTTCATTTATTTCTATTACATTATCAAAAACAGCATACACTATCGTGTTGATGGTGGTGGGTAAGGCTATGGAGAAGTGTATTTCTGCCCTCAGGCTTCCATTTTTAATTAGTGAGTAATGGTCACCCCATTCTTGGTCAGGAGACAGATGGAAAGCAAAAAGAGTATATCCTTGGGAAAACTCCTCACAGTTGATGAGCAGTGCATGGTCTTTCATGTGCTTGCCTGGTTCATGTGCATCAACCATTCATTTAGATACCCAGACACTGGGTGCCTGGGCATCTAAATGGCAAAAGAGGTTTAATGTGGACAAGTGCAAAGTGATGCACATAGGAAAAAATAATCCAAATTATGCGAACACAATGCTGGGTACTAAGCTAGGGATAACCACGCAGGAAAAAGATCTGGGGATGGTTGTAGACAATACAATGAAATCCACAGCGCAGTGTGCAGCAGCTGTCAAAAAAGCAAATAGAACATTAGGAATTATTCAGAAGGGGATAGAGAATAAAACTGAGGATGTCATAATGCCTCTATACAAATCAATGGTGCGTCTGTACCTCGAATATTGTGTGCAGTTCTGGTCACTCCTTCTCAAAAAAGACAGGACAAAAGAAAGGCAACAAAAACTATCAAGGGCATGGAAGGGCTCCCATATGAGGAGAAGCTTGGTAGGTTGGGGCTCTTCAGCTTGGAGAAGAGACGACTGAGGGAGATATTATAGAGGTCTATAAAATCATGAGTGGTGTGGAACTAATAAACAAGGAACAGTTATTTACCCTCTCAGCTAGTACTAGAACTAGGGGACACTCCATGAAACTCATGGGTGGCAAGTTTAAAACAAAAGAAAATATTTTTTCACTTGACATATAATTTTGTTGTGAAATCTACTGCCAGAGGCTGTGGTAAGGGCCAGTACTGTAGCTGAGTTTAAAAGAGGTTTGGACAACTTTTTGGAAGATAGGTCCATTAGCAGCTATTAGCCAAACAGAATCGGGGAACATGACGGGAGCTGGGGGGGAAAACAGGGAATGGATCCCCCATTGTGACCTGTTGGGTGCTTTTCCCAAGCCACCCATGATTGGTCACTGTCGGAGACAGAATGCTGGGCTAGATGGACCATTGGTCTGACCCAGTATGGCACTTCTTATGTTCTTAATCTCTCACACAGTTTCCAGCTGCAAAGTCTGGTTGCAAGCATTTGGCAGGGATCTGCTCTCCATCCACATAGAGAGCCACAAAATTAATATTGTAATGTTTAAAGTGGAAAGGAATTTTAATGTAACTTCCCAAAAATGAGTCATTGTCCACCAGGCCCAGAACCAGAAGCTTGGGGAGCTGGCCCAGAAAGAGGTTCTCCAGGTTACTGACACAGCTGCCTGCAGGAATGCTGAATACTTTCATGCCTACCCAATCCACTGGGTACTTTGCGTTGGAGGTCAGCAGGGCCTCGGCGTGCCCCAACCACACTCCACGACTCACATACACTTTCTTCACAAAAAGAGATGTGTTCAGAAGCTGTACTTTATACCGCATAGCTTGGTCATTGCTCAGCAGGCAGAAAGCATGTTTGTTCTGAGTCAGCTTAATTTTCATGTCTATGCCATTTAATAAAAGTTTCTCTTGAAAAAACAGGTCACTATGGAGAGGTCCTAGCAGCTCAATCTTTCTGCTCTCTCTGGTTAGATGCACCCTCTTCACAAAGCCCACATTAGCCCCGCCAGATCTGTGAGTGCTTGCATACCTGCCGTATCCTTGTAAAACAGGCCTGTTGAGAATTGGGTAGAGAGTGCATCTTCCCCGTAATTTAATATAGCTTCTATAAAAGTACAGTAGGGATAGGAGTTTTTACTCTGACTAATCAAGCGATCCCCCAGCGTAACATCCAATTGACTGAACATGGATGCCACAGGGTAATTCACCAGCCCTACCTGGGTGTTTGCATCGAGATTGCCTCAGTTTTCCTTGATAATTTTATATGTAAAATAAAGAAGGTTATTGTTTAAATCCAGATAGTCTATTCCATTTCCAGCTATGAAAAAATCAAGTGGTGCTGTTTCTCCAATGGCAGAGAGGAGGGATTTCTGTGTACATACTTTTCTTGATGCTGATCTGTGTGGGGGCTATTTGAAACAGGTCTAGTTCAGATTTAGTGGACTCGGAGCCACAATGAATAAAGGTCATGTTGATTAAAAAATCTCTGTCTTACTCGCAGAAGGGTGACTTCTCTTTCTCATGACCTTCCTCCACTTCTGGTGAGGCCCCCTCTGCAGAGCCTTTCTTTTAAAGGCACAAGGTGGTCCTACCTGATGCATGTACAGGTGCTTTCTCTTAACCCCTCTTCTTCCCTGTATATAAATAAGCCCTGAACCCTCCTGCAGGGTAGAGGGGTGACACTTTCTCCATTACAGCACAAGTGACGTGACCCACCACATCCTTGGTTATATTCTGCGTGGCTGTTCTGGCATGGGGTTTAATCAACTCAAACCCCCTTCTTAAAAGAGACTGCAGAATATCCCCCCTATGCCTGCCCCACACATAACAGCAGCCCCGTGAAAACCCGGGAGGGCATATCCAGCTTGGGTTTTGTAATAGTTTCTGTAGATCGCCGGATCCCCATAATTTTTTACGGTCATCTTAAAAACGTTGCACTTTCCAGGGGTGCAGATGTAGTTTCACGACCACCTTACCAAAACAAAATGGCACGTATTTGTCCTGGTGTCAATGTGGTGCTTAATGACAGGCACGTAGTAAAGCTTGTTGTAGGCGATAGTAACAAACCCGTTGCTGTTCCAGCACAATAGAGGTACGTAAAAATCTTCCATGATCTCATGCTTCTACCATATTGGTGTACAGGTACAAAAAGTTAAACCCTTTCATAATGTTGCCTGTGTAGGGAAACTGTTGGGTCCTAGTATCGAGTTTTGTCCCCAGTATATAGGCCAGGTCTCCACGTGTGCTGAACATGGCTGGGCCTGAGGCTTCAAGTTTAATTTTTCTAGCCAAACATTCATAGCTCAAACTCAAATTGCAGGTTTCACTATCATTAGCTAATATTCTGTTTATATGCATTAGTATTTCAGGTACGCTTGAGTAACATCCTCTGGGTAAAGATGCCTATATTGTCCCAGCTGTGTTGATACTGAATTCCAGCCAACCCCACTTCCCACATCCCAGGTAGGATGTGGGAAGCCCTAGCTAACCATATTGTGAATGCAGCACTGGTGTTATTATTATTATTATTAACAAACATTTATATAGCGCCAGCAGTGTACATGGCACTTTACAAAGTAATAAAATAGACACGGTCCCTGCCCCTAGGGCTTACAATCTGAGCGACAGGAGCTGGGGGAGAGACATAGGAAGGGGAACAGAGGGAGAGACAAGGGGTCTAACATTCATGAAGATGCGAGGTCTCAAGTGCACGTACTTGGCTTGGTTACGATGAGAATGACAGCAGGCAGGTCCATGT
>QEPC01006267.1:1187653-1201765 GCA_003113815.1 Sphenodon punctatus
CACGCGCACGCACTCACGCACTCGCACACACGCACACACGAGACAATTCCTGGATGCATTGTTTCACACAACACTGCCCTGAGGCAGCCTAAAGTAGCCGCAGCTGTAGACATGAGGGGCTGCCATGGAAACCAAGTGACCACAGCTGCCTGAAGCAAAGCAGTTTACCAGGAGAACTTTTTACACACAAAAGTTCTGGGAGAAATTATATGCAGAAGTTCAAAGAGCCAGATGTTTAGGATCTGGGTTAGTGATTTAGACACACAGAAAGTTCAGAATGTAACAGCAAACATGCAGAAGAAATGTGTGTGTAAAACACAGCTACTCTTCTACAATTTCCAAAAACACTTCTGTTTGGTTTGTCTCTAAGCCAGAGGGTCACCTCAAAGGAAGTTTCCCTCTGTCACTCTCGGCGATCTAAGGTCAACTTGAGTCGAAACTATAAGGACTGATTTCCAGATCTGCCGGGCACCCAAATCCCCAGATGAAATCCAGGAGTGTTGCGTGTTCCCAGCACCGCTGAAAGCCTATAGAGTATCCAGATGGTGTTCATCACTAGGAAGGGGAAGCTTGCAAAAGTATAGAGAGGATGGTGCTGTTGTTCATGAAGATTTAATGATAGGTGATTGTTTTACTCAGTGCCAACACATATACGGAGTATAAATACTGTTTCTTTTATGCTACATTGTTATTATGTGTTTTCATTGAGTGTCAGATGGAAGACTTAATGAAATAATGCATTTTAAACACAGCCCTTTTTTCATTGTATTGTCTGCAAAGATCCATTTTTCTTTTCTTTTCTTTTCTAGTAAACAGATTGTGTATTTGAAGAGAACACATTGTTCGGAATCCCTCCCACTCCTTCACTTACTTTGACAGCAGAGTGAATGAATTATGAGGTCAGCCATTGCTGCCATGTTCCCCCTACAAGCTCTGTCTGTTATAGCTGTCATATTCTCCCAACTCACTCCTCCCTTGTATCTAGCACTTTGTTACAAACAAACAAACAAACAAACAAACAAACAAACAGTCAAAGGTCTTTGTGGGCTAGGTTCCACAAACTGCCACACTGGGTCAGACCAGTGGTCCAAAGTTCCCAACACATTTGTGAGCTCAGTGCACAAAGATGCAAGTCATCCCTGGAACTCCTTCCCCGAATACATTTGCTCCTCTCCCTCCATCCCAACCTTCAAATGCCTCCTGAAAACCTACCTCTTTCATAAGGTCTTCCCTAGCTCCTCATTCCCTTAGTCCCCCTTCCTTCCCAACTATGTAACTAAGCTCAGCACGTGCACCTGCAACCTCACGCCTTCATGAATGTATCCTTGTCTCTCCCTCTTTTGCTCCCATTTCTCATCACCTCGCCCTTGTCTTTCTTAGATTGTAAGCCCCCACAGGGCAGGGACCCTGTCTATTTTCAACGGTTGTAAAGTGGCAGGTACGTTATTGGCTCCATATAAATACTAAGACTAATCAGTCATCATCATCTATATATGGTTCCCCTGTTGAAACAGGTGGGAATTTGGCATGTGAAGGCATGGAAAAGGAAAAGAAGGGACAGGAGGTCAGTATCTACTGATGGTGGTGGCCAATGCAATGATCTTTAGATCTGATGCTCTTTGGAACCAGGGCCAATTCTTAATCCACCTCTGCCTGCTCCTTTCCCCCCTCCCCTCTCCCCACTTCCAGAGGGAGGGTGACAGAAGGAGCACAACACCTGGTGGCTAGCTAAGGACCTTGTGAGTACAGACCCTAAGCTAGTTGTCCGCCTGCCTGCCCAACTCCTGGGTCAGGATGGAAGGAGCTGGATCAGACACTGGCTGAGGGGTTGGTGAGATATGACATCCTAAGCTAATTGGCTGCCTGAGTGTCCAGCTCCTCCCCCACACCCTCTAGCTTGGGGGGGAGGGAGGGGGCAGAAGGAAGGCCTGTTTTTAATTATAATTTGTTTTGTATATATAAACTTTATTTACTTAGCCAATGGCCATCGTAAACCATATAAAAAGAAACATACAAACACAAGCCATTTGTTTTGTAGTGGGGTTGGTGTTTTTAGGTGGTTGTGTATGTAGTGGGGTGGTTATTGGGTTTATTTTTAGAGGGTAATTGGGGTTAAGGGGATAGTGGGGGGTTGTGTTGGGGGAGCTGGGAGGGATGTGGATTAGGGTTGGTTGTGGGAGGGTTGAGGGATGTTATACATCGGCCTCGACCACGGGAACCTGTGAGAGGGAGAGAATATAATTTTTTTACTTTTGAGGATCTTTTAGTATGTTCCCTGCCCCCAGTGAGAGTGGAGGAGGGAGGGACTGGGTTAGGGAGGAGGGGGTCATTTCCCCTGGTGAGGTGGGGGCATTATGGCCCCTGCAGGAATGATCTGAATACTGTCCAATGAGAGCAGGGATATGGGGAGTCTTAGGGGGGTGGGAATCTCCCTTGCCAGTCAGGCAGGACAGCTGGGGATGGGGGGGAGGGTCTGTAGGGAGGGGTGGCTGGGGGGAACAGCTATTGGGGTCATGATGGAACGGGGGAAGTATGGTCCTCTGGAGTGTATATTTGACCTGTGCGACCGCACAGGTGCTTGGAACCTGTCCCTCTCACTACCCTCCAAGCAGGCGGCCAGGTGACTCACAATCAGAGGGCCCCTAGCCCAAATCTGATGCTGTTGAACCCTGAGGTCAATTGTTAATAAAGCAACAACTATCCAGGAGTTGATCCTGGACCATGCAGCCAACCCCGTGTGCATTATGGAGACCTGGCTGGACACTGAGTCAGGATCTATTTTGGCTGACCTTGTTCTAGCTGGGTAGTCCGTGCAGCATCAGCCAAGGTCAAAGGGACAGGGTGGTGGTGTAGCCATTGTTTTTAGGGATTCATGGTCTGTCAGGAGATATATGGTGTAGTCTATGTTGGGTATCAAGGGTCTCCATCTTGTGATCGATCTGGCGGGGGACAGACTGGGAGTGCTGCTGATATACCATGAACCCACCTGTTCAGCAGTATCCCTGAATGATGTAGCAGAGCTGGTGTCAAAGGTGGTGTTGCAGTCACCAAAGACATTAGTCTTGGGGGACTTCAACATCGACACCAATGCTAGTTTTGGAGGGGCGGAGTTTGAGTTCATGGCTGCCATGGCAACCATGGGCCTGTCCTAAGTAGTCATTGGCTGGACACATGATGGGGGGCACACCCTTGACCTCATTTTTTGTACTGGCTTTGAGGTGGGGGATCCGTTAGTGGGGGAGGTGTCAGAAGTGCCCTTGTCATGGACGGATCATTACCTCTTGCGGGTCTGTCTCCCAGCACATGTCTGTCCCTGGAGAGGTGCAGAACCAGTTTGGTTGCTTCGCTCCTGGAGACTAATAGAACCAGAGAGGTTCCGGAATGCTCTAGGAGAGTTACCCTCTGATTTTGACAGCCGTCCGCTTGATGACCTCATTGCTCTTTGGAACACCTTATTGGCCATCGACAGGATGGCTCCTAGGCATCTGCTCCCTGCGCATCAGCACCGTATGACACTGTGGTTTACAAAGGGTCTGTGGCAGCTGAAGCGGGAAGGGCAGCGGTTTCAGTGATGGTGGCATCATTCTTGTGCTGAAGCCGACAGATCGTGGCACAGAGCCCATTTAAGAGCCTATGCCATGGCTGTGCTGACAGCAAAGAAGGAGTTCTTTTCTGCCCTCATAGTATCCGTGAAGTCTCGTCCAGCTGAGCTTTTCTGGGCGGTGAGGGGGCTGGTTGGTCTGGCCTCCCCCCACCTGGAACTGGACTCATCCAGTGCCCACTGTGACATGTTTGTGGATAAAATCGCTCATATTCACCATGACTTCAATGCTGCGCTTATTACAATAGGAGAACTAGAGGTTATGGAAGCCCTGATTTGTCCAGTTTCATGGGATTGGTTTCAGTGGGTGTCGCCCGCTGATGCGGGGGGATGTTCTTGGGGCGGTCAACGCCACTTTTTGTGAACTAGACCCATGCCTATCCTGGCTGGTCAAGGCCAGCTGGGAGATGTTAGGGCTGCTGCTGGCTGGGGTGGTCAATGCCTCCCTTAGGGAGGTCAGGGTGCCGAGCTGCCTCAGAGGTGGTGGTGCAGTCCATGCTCAAAAAGCCATCACTTGACATTGACTCCCTTGCCAGTTATCGGCCGGTCTCTAACCTTCCCTTAGGGAAGGTTATTGAATGGGTAGTGGTTCAGCAGCTTCAGGAACATCTGGACCACATCAGTTTCCTGGATCCCTCACAGTCCAGCTTTCATCAGGGTTATGGCACTGAGACTGCCCTTGTGGATTTGGTCAATCAACTCAGTTGTGAATTAGATACGGGTCGATTGACTCTGCTGATTCTGTTAGATCGGTCGACTGCTTTTGATACCATTGACCATGAGATGTTGGTGACTCGCTTGTGGGACCTAGCCGGAGTGGGCGGAATTGTTCTTGAATGGTTCTGCTCTTTCCTGGCTGGGAGTACTCAGCAGATGGTGCTTGGGGATTGCTCGCCATCTCTCCGGGACATCTCATGTGGAGTCCTGCAAGGTTCTATTCTGTCCCCTCTCCTGTTCAACGTGTATATGAAGCCACTGGGTGAGGTCGTGAGAAGGTTTGATGTTCAGTGTCATCAATATGCTGATGACACCCAAATCTACCTCACCTTTTCATCTGACCAAGATCCGGCAGTCTCGGTGCTTACCCGCTGTCTGGCAGCTGTGGGGGACTGAATGAGGGTGAGCCGACTGAAGCTGAATCCCAACAAAATGGAGGTGATGGTGGGTAGGGCGGCGGGAGTGGCATTCCCATCATTGAGGGGGAACCACCGCTGGTTCCTCAGATTCAGAGTCTGGGAGTGCTCCTTGATTCCCAGATCTGCCTGGATGTCCAGGTGGATGCTGTNAACTAGGTGAGCAGCTGAGGACTCCATTCTTCATGGGGCCACTTACTGCCCATCCTTTCACCTTGCTGTTCTGTTCTTTCTGTCCCCTCTGGAATGGATGGGATGACAGGAAAAGGGCAAGAGAGTGGTGGTAGAACTAGAACAAGGACATTAACTGCAGACTTTTTTTTGCTGTCGGCTCTAGTGAGGACATGTAAGCCTTCAGTCCTTATAGGGCTCTTCCTCAGGCTACGAGGAAGCCAGAACTAAATCTGAGCAAATGTAAGACAAGTGTATGCATAAAATACCACACCGAGGAAGGCATTTTCTGGAGTATGTTTGGTGTGATACTTGGGGATCTCCTGATGAATTGCTCAGCACACTTTGAGTTGTATGTAGTGGTCAGAGGGTTGTAGTGAGGAAGTCATTTAAGAATGATGTTCTCTTTGTTTGTATTTGCTCAGAAAACAGAGCTCACTGTTAAGTCTGTTTTCATTTTTCTTTAAGTGCATGAGCTGAGAAATACACTTAATTTTCATAAGGTTTAGATGGCGCTTTCAATTTTCAGAGGACAGATCTCCAGCTGGTGTATCTAGGCATTGCTCCATTGACTTCAGTCTGTACCTGTTGAGGAGCTAGACGTTTTCCTTTATGGGTCTTGACAGTGTGTCTGATCTTGTAGCTGCTGGTGGTATATTGCTCTTATCAAGGAAGAAGGGTTGTGGATTTTGTTAGCTAAATTTTATTAGCTAGAAAAGTACATAAAATGATTGTTGTATTAAAACATGACTTACCTCAAAGGCATTTGGAGCGAGAGTCTAGCATTGGCTGTAGCCTGCAGCTCCATGAACTTTGAAATCCAGAGACCTGCCTTCCAAAATGGAGCAAGGCCTTTCACCTTGCACCCTTGAACATCTTTGTTGGCTACTCCCACAGGAGGAGCCTGGGGGAGGAACCCTGCATTCCAGTCCTAAGCCACCCATGCACTGGGCTTTGCACACATGGGCAGATATTAAGAGGTTGTTATCCAGGTGGAACTGTGTCAGAGTTGTAACACTCATTCCTGCATCTGTTCAAGCACAGATCAGCGTTAACAGCCTCCATCCCTGGTAAGAGAAGTAATAGCCACACATTTTGCCTTGCTGCAAACACTGTGAACAAGAGCAAAGCTGTAGCACAGAGGGTGCTTTTAGACAAGCGCCTTCCCATCCATTACCTCTCTATCTCCCACACATCATGCATGTCGCAGGGCTGCATAGGATGCCAATGTGGCCCTGCAACATGCATGATGCATGGATGATATGTGGGTAATGGGTGAAGAGATGCTTGTCTAAAAACTCCCAGAGTTTCCCAAACTGTAGATGTGACCCCCAAATGACGGTCACACCATCTGTTGTTATTAAATATACTTTATATAACTTCACTGCTGTCTGGGGAGTCATGGGATTGATATTAAAGTCTCCAAATCAGATAACAAACTAGATGCATGTAAAGTTTGCAAACAGCTGGTGTAGCAAGTTAGTGGGTCATTGGCCGTTTTTAGATTAACCTGACTGGGGGGCGGGTCCGTGTGCACTGCCACACACTTCTGATGCATGGGGTGGGGCCTTCATACGGTGGCAGATGGGTGTGCGGTCTAGTGTGAGGTCGCACCCAGGCACCGCCCATTCATGCCCCTGCACAGAGCAACTGGGAAAAACCAGGACATGGGTTGGCAGTGCATGGATCACGGGAGTGCACTTCCACTCATGCTACCTTCAGACAGGCTTCCAGGTCCATGGGAGGGCCTCCGTGGGCATATCCCATCTAAAACCAGCCATTGACAAGGGCCCGTGTTGACTATGCGTTCCCCATTGCCATCAGTGAACTTGGGTCCCTGGTTATTGGTTTTTATCACTTCTCACACCCACAACTTACTTATCTTCTGCACCATGGGGCAAAGCTGGATCCAAGCAGTTGAAGACAGTCCATGCTCACAGATGCCCTGCCCCTCTCCCAATACATGGAGAAGTCCATGAATAAATGTGAAATGACAACACGATTATGATTCAGCAGTAGCTCCCCAACACATCATGAAATCTATAAACAAAGCAGAACAATGCACAGGCCTGCAGTGTAGGGAGCCCCAGTTCACACTGAAGGGGGATGTTATGTTTAGCTGAACATCAAACATTAAATATGGTAAAATTTTACTTTTTCTATTTAGTTCATTAGATTTTTTAATTTAGTTTGAACACTCAGGGCAGCTAGTATCATCATAAAAACATTTATATAAAATACAGAAAATAAAACCCATAAAACTAAATATAAAATGCCCATAACCTCCCCCACAAATCCTAACCTCCTGCCTGTTGAATGCCTGGTCAGATGAATAGGTCTTACATTGCCTCCAGAAGATGCCCAGGTTAGGACTTGGGTGAACCTCCTGAGGAAGGGAATTCCAGAGCTGTGGAGCTAATGGGCGAGTCAATGCGTATGTTCCATGTTGCACAGCACCCAAATTGGATTCAGCACTTCATGGGGGAGGGAGGAATTTTCAAAAATTTTCAGACCAAAGAATAACCAAAGCTGGGGGAAGGGGTTGTTTTCCACTTGCTTTGTTTCCCTTGTTGTCGTCTATACCATTACCAAGGAAGTGAATGTCATCAATGTGAGACCTATTCATTTGACTTTTAGCAGGCAGGGATAGGGCTTGGGATTGGTTAATGAAAATTTTATACAGAGTATATTTGTATAGGTTTTTACTCTTATATAAATACTTTTTATATTGTAAACTGCCCCTAACCTTCAGGGAAGGGCAGCTTCAAAATCTAAATAAACATATAAATTAAATATTCTCTACAAGAGCCTCATTCTGCTGACAGATCATTTTTACAGGATTGGGCCTTTGAGAACCTACAGGGCGTAAGAATCAGGCCCTGCTGTAACTTTAATTCACTGTCTTAGATGCTCTCCTCTCAGCTGTATTTCACACAGGGGTCCTTTGACTGACAAGTGCCGCATAGATAAGATATATTATCATATCAAAGCCGTGTCCTTTGTTGCTAGCAGTCTTTCTGAAACCACAGAGACAAATGAAAACAGCTACTAGCTACTGGACAGTGGGGTTTTAAACGCTGTCTCTTAGGAACACGTGTAATGTGTGCATAGAAAGCACGTCAGTTCCCTGCTCACCATGACACGGAACATAGTATCAATTCCTCTCGTCTGAAATGGATCATTTTAACAAATGTAAACATAAATAATGCCTAAGACAGCAGAGCAGAGTGAACTGTGATACTCCTCATTAGTCAGTAGATGTCATATAACACCACAGTTTCTTTCTGTGTCCTTGTGAGGGTGAAAAATATTCTTCAAATAGCATATTGATCTCTAAAGATTTTTTCCTAAGGGCACAAATGTTGTCACTTGGACCAGGAAAGAGAGGAACGTGTTCGTCTGCTAATGAGGAACCCTGCAATTAACTCTCATGCATATTCAGCTAAGATAAACGTGTGGTTAAATTTTCTTCTTCTTTTTTGTTTTGTTTTCTTGGTAAAAGCAGAGCGTGGTGCTCCATTCAACAAAACCTGACTGCTGGCTCCATCCTCAGAAACCTCAAGATGAATGCCTGCTCACCTCTACATTACCTTTCCCCACAATAATCCAATAAAAACTCTTTGGTTTCTGTCAAAGCTGCAGATACAGCTCAATAATGCCATCATACAGATCAGCCAGCTCAATCTTCCTCTAATCCAATCAATAAGACGGCCATGCTGTGCTCCCTGCTCCAATTTAAAACAGAAGAAGAGAGCCTGGAAGAACTAAATCTGCCACTGATCAGACCTGAGGGGCTCATTTTTGTTTAGCTGCTGTTTTTGCAACCTGTTTATATGCACATCCAATCCGCAGGTGTAAAATTGTTTCTCAGGAACAAAAGGAGAGGCAAAGCATTCTCTTAAATGATGTATGTCTGATGCAGATGTCAAACTGGAGTAAACACTTAGACTTCAGGTGAATTACTGCAGAGAGAAGTGAGAATCAGGACTGACACGCAGCGGCTGTCTGTGCAATTCCCCCCCCAGATGGACAGCACCCACACTAGCAGTGGAAGGTCAAAAACGTCCGGCATGTGGGCAGACGTCAGGATCCAGGCAGGAAGAGAGACAGGATTAGGGTTCAACAAGCAGGAGTAGAAATGGGATTGGGGGTCACACTCAGGCAGGCATGCACACAGGAATCAGGATCGGAACAGACTCAGGCCGCTTTTTATTTTATTTTATTTTATTTATTTTATATGAATATTTTTAACCCGCTCCCTCCTGCACAGGGGCAGCTCAGTGCGGCGTACATCACACACACTCATACTTTAAAATATTTTAATTATTGATTATTTTTATGAATATTGTCTTTGTTTTATTTGTGTTGTAAGCTGCCCCGAGATGCCGTAGGCGTGAGGCGGTGGCCAATAAATGTAAATAAATAAATATATATAACAATAAAATCAACTTTAAAACAACAAAACAATTAAAATACAATATAAAATGGCCCCAGCTTCCAGGCAATAAAACAATAAAACCCTCCCACCCCACCTACCCTCCCCCCTCCCCAAAGGCCTGGCGGAACAGCCAGGGTTTACAGCATCTACGGAAAAAGGGGCGGCCTGGGGATACGTGGGCCTCCGACGGGAGGGAATTCCACAGCCGAGGCGCAGCCACCGAGAATGGGGACTTCAAGCTGGGCATCCCCAGCGGACACGGGTGGGTGCATCTTGTGTGAAAGCGCTGGCAGGTGGAGGGGGCGCGCATGTGTGTTCCCACGACACACGCAGCTCCACCCATCGTCTCTGCACGTAGCAACCGACAAAAACGCAGGTTACCGCACGCGTGGGGATGCGGGGGGGATGTGTGTGAACCCATCTGCCCCTCCCCTGGCCCGCACTGCCTTCACGGTGGGGCGACCATGGACTGCTCCCCCAGCCGCGGCCCATTTTAAAAAGGCCTCAGAATTACAGACCCCAAGGTTCACCTAGTCCAGCCCCCTGCACCCTACAGGACCTGCCACACCCCAATGGAAATTCTTAGATCTGCACAGAAAAATCCCAGACACAAACAGAAGTCAGGGCAAAAAGAGATCGTACTGAGATTCAGATACAGGGAATAGGAAGGAGCAAGCTCACGTCAGGATTCAGGCACGGGTTAGGAAATAGAAGTATTGATCTACTCAACTTCCTGTTGCTGCAGACAGCTTTTATCTGGGTGGGCAGTGTCAGGTCCCGGGCACGAACCCATGCCCTTGGGATGCGGGAAGGGCGCTTTGGGGGCCTGCGCTACCTGGTGGATCTGCTAACCTCCCCTATTTCTCCTCTATATGTTTTCCCTTGTCTCCTTGCCCCTGGTATGTCCACGCCCTCCCCCAGATGGGGCTTGTTTCCCCAGTCCAGTCTCCCAGCTTCCTGATTGGCTATAGATGGTATTTAAACTCTGGTGTGGCCTCAGGAAGCTGGTGGAGCAACGTCTCTTACCAGCTTTGAGCCTTCGTTGTGTGTGTGCGCGTGCAGTGCCGTTGTGCCTCCTACACTGTGTCTGTAGTAAGTATACCCGCTTTGTCTGTGTGCTGTATGTTCTGGTTTGTCTCCCTATCTCCCCTATAGCCTGTATGTTGCTCCCCTCTTAGAGTGTACCGTGTTCCATGTGTTGTGTGTTCCAGTTTGTCCACCTAGCTCCCTGTTTCCCCTATAGCCAGGGTGTTGATCCCCTCTTAGAGTTTACTGTGTTTTGGGTGTTGTGTGTCTTAGCTTGCTCCCCACCTTGCGGTCCCTCTTATAGTCCTTGTGTCTGGTACCCTTCTTGAGGAATACTGTGTTCCGTGTATTGTGAGCCCTGGCCTAGTTCCCCACTGCCCTGTTCCAGAAACCCCACTGGACTAAGGCCCTTAGGTCCTGGTCTTCCCTGGGGCTTCCCAGAATTACAGATCCCTGCTGACTTCCCCCTAGCATTGGGAACCCTGTGTTTCTGATCCCCTTGTTTTCCCTTCTCTTCTTGGTGTGGTGTCTTATTACTTCTCCTTGATCTCAGTGATGAACTAGACCCTCTCTGAAACTGGGTTCCCTAGCTGCAAGAAGAGTAGTGTCTTGGGACTCCAAGACATACTGAGAGGTCCTCTTTCCCATAAGATTCCCCCCTTCCTCTTCCCTTCCCTCGGTGGGTGGGGTCTCCCCTGATACCCTGTCCTCCCGACAGTCCTTCCCATACACTGCCCCCCTACCGGGTTCCTTCCTCTTCCCTTCCCTCGGGGCAGGGGTGAGGTCTCCCCCATCCTTGCTCCCCTGATAACCTGTCCCCCGTGACAGGCAGCCAATCAGGAAGCTGCTGGGTGTGGCAAGGCCTAACCAGGGGCCTAATGGGTAGATTCCAGGCTGTCTGATGTGGTGGTAGCACCGCAAAGCCAACAACTACCCCAGTGACACTGGTGAAGAACTAGTAGTTCCGGACAAGCAGTAAGTACAGACGTAAGTCCCATTCTCTTCAATGGGACTTGAACCACAATAACTGCTAGTACAGGGGCTCTTCGTCCAGAGAATCTGACCCTCTGTGTATTATGCAATAATCTACCATTGCTTTTGACAGATGGTGGCAGAGTCACACCTTCAGTACAGAAAGGGAAGCGCCACCCTCTTGCTTCCAGGAGCCTCACCCCTAAATCCCTGGAAGCATCAGGAGCGGAGGACCTCCAAGAACACTGTTCCTAGTTGTTGGCAGCAACAAAGGGGAAATTATGCAGGACCCCACTACTTCTTGAGGTCCCACTGGTGGACCTCATCACCCTTGCTGCCTCTCCAGTATGACGCGCATTTCCCAGCAGTATCTGTTGGGTCAGAGCAATAGTTGCAGTGGAGGAGGTACAACAGACCTCCAAACCCAGCAGCCAAAGAGAGAAGCCCCACACTCACAGCCAATAAACTCCGCCCCGCACACGAAATGTATTTCCCTACCTTCCAAGCACATAGAGAGGGACAGACGCCCCATCGTCCGCTCAAGTGGTTTTTCTGGGACACAACCAGGAAAGAGGTATCCGAGGCTTGAATGCTGGTCACTTTGGCTCTCTCTTCTGAAAGACAGGCTTCACACCCCTGTAGGAGGGACTCTTGGTAGATTCTGGTTTTGGTTTTCTTGGTTTTGGTTCTTTATGAATTTCTGAGCTCGTTTTAGTTTCAGATTTTAGGAAATGGACTTCTCATTGAAGTCAATAAGAACAAACCACAAAGAAAAAAACGGTGAAATGAAATAAATCGGGGGGAAACAAAATGGCAGAACTGAAAAGATCCCAAATTTTGAATTAATCCAAAACAGTCATATCCAGACGATTTCATTTCTGTCTGAAACCAAAATTTTCACCCCTACTAAATAGGGACATTTGGAAGGAATGTAGTACAGAAAAGGCATCACAGGAGTCTAAATGGCCTCAACGGGTGAAATCCCATCCTTTACATCTGCTACTGACATGGCCTCCTCTTTACTGAATAATTGTCCCTCTCCCCACAACACACACAGATATTTGTGGCTAAAGTATCAGACAAATGAACAGGAAGACAAGCGGGTGTGTGTGTGTGTGGACTTGATAGATAAGTTTGCCTAAGCATTTCCGTTCCAGCTCCCCATTTTTCACCACTTAATACTTTTAAAATCGAGGTCCCCAAATTAGGGGTTGGTGACCCAAGTGAGGCTGGGACATTGCTCAATGGGAACCTGATGAAATTGAATCTGCCTAATTAGATCTGAAGATTTCCAAAGCGTTGGGAATCCTAGTATAGGAATTTCTTGAGTCTCTCATTGGGATCACAGCTTTGGAAATGTTTGGGAGTCAGTTTTAAAATGTTCACCCATTAAGTAGAAATTTTCCCAGTCTCTGTCTGGAACGCAATTGCTCCCTGAAAGTCTCTTTTTTCTCTCTCTCCCTTTTTTTTAGTAAGAAGAAAATGATTTTTTAAAAAAACAAACACATTCTTGCAGCCTATATTTCCTTCTTTTTTAATGGCTCTGATATGAAAGCAGCTGGGGGGACCAAAATTGAATTTGGCAGAGAGATAACCCTCATTGCAGAGAAGTGTCTTTTGAGTGTTCCGGTTAAAATTGGTTTTGATTTGCTGAAGGTAAGAGCTGTTGAGAATTGCACATGCAGTAAATTTTTCACATTGATAGGACATGAGCTGGCAAGAGGAGGCCCAGGTAAGGAGAGCAGCAGTGCTGATGTAGGCATTGCTAACTTAGTCGTGTTCTGGAAAGAGTGCTCAAAGTTTGCATTGGCCAAGGTCTTGGGCGGTTGTCAACCGGAAAAATAGCAGGGCACATTTTCTGTGCAACTTGCAAGATCCTTGGAGCCTAATGCTCAAACTCAAGATCCTGGGTGCTGGAAGAGTGGTGCACCCCCTGGCTCCTGCCTGGTCCTGCCCCTTCCAAGCAGTGTGACGTTGTCATGTGCAGAAATGGGTGTGGTCACATGGTTCTCCCACCCCCAACCCTCCCTTTTCCTTGTATGTAATTCTGTCATCACCCTTGCTCCAAATAAAACATTTTGCCACAACAAAGTCACCATATTGTAGAAGTGATACCATCATGCTTTACAATCCTTATCTAGTTCACCTTCAGAAGAACTTCGTGAGATGGGTCATTATTTAGTTATTTCAATTTGTTATCCCATGGGCTCAAGCAGGCCACCACACGCCAAACACATAAACAATTAAGACATAAGTAGTGCCATACTGGGTCAGGACAATGGTCCATCAAGCCCAGCATCTCCGACTGTGGCCAATCTCAGGGTATTTTCAGATGTTACGAGATCACGCTCAACCACAGTGAACCACGCTCAACCCCGCGGCGGGGCCAAGGCGCCCTGAACGTCTGTTAGGCGGCCACCAGATGTTCACCGCACTCAATACCCGCGCGGGGTCAATTTCAACCACGCTTCCCGGGCTCCCCACACCAATTCCCGTGGACGCGTGGTCAAGGAGATCCCCACCCGGGATCAACCAAATGTAATGTCTGGATGGCAAGCACTGCCCGGGATCAAAGGAAATGATCCCCAGGCGTGGGCAATGCACGTAATGGCACTGCCAGGCAACTAGCATCAACACACTCACCGGAGGGAGATTTAAAGGGAAAAACGTGGCTGGTTAACGTGGCGGGATGGAGCGAGGAGGGAGGAGGAGGAAGAGAGTGGTGGTGGAGGAGAGTGAGAGGGGTGAGGAGGAGGAGGAGGAGGTGGAGG
>QEPC01006267.1:1228896-1251233 GCA_003113815.1 Sphenodon punctatus
CTTAGACTTGTCACCCCTTTTCCCTACAACTGAGGTCATGACCTATAAGGTTATGGAAGTAGGAAGAGGGCTTAACCCTAAGGGGGGTTGGGCCATTGTGAAGAAGGCAGGACAAAAGGACTCTCCTACCCCTTTCCTACTCTGCAGGGGAGGCATGGCCATATCAGAAATGGCGTGAGGCAAAGGGACTCTCCCTGCCCTTTGCATGGCCACACCTCCTTCAGAGCACTGTGATGTTTCAACCCTCCACAGGGGTAGCACAGCTACATCAGAAAGTGTGTGTGAGAGTCCCTTTGTTTCCATCCTCACCCTGCCCTGTGCTGCTTCCTGAAGCCCTGTTATTCCAGGCAATCCAGGACCTTACCTGGAGTCCAGAAACTCTGGGTTAAAGCTTGGGAGTCTCCATGTCAAATCCAGGGAGTTGGTCATCCTGACCAAGAACTGCTCCCCCATTTCACCAAGTAGATAACAGAGAGGAACAGAAACCAGACTAAATCATTCAACCATCTCTTATTTACTCAACCCTGAGGGTTATTTTTGTCCCACGTTTTGCCATGCCTGCTCATGCACAAAAGGCACAACATGAACGAAGTACTATAATATAGAACCTCTTTCAGGGACCTCCTGCTAACTATTTCTTAACCATGAGAAATGTCTAAATCCACACCACTAAAGGCTAGTGACCTTATGTGCATAACCTCTCTCCTGTTTCGAAAACAAAGTTTCGTTAAAATAAATACCATAATCTGAACAAGAGCAGCACTCACAGTCAATACATTTATCTTAAGGGCTACCAAGCAATGGCAGTTTTCACACCCAGCCCTTTAATGGAACTGAATGAAGGGGAAAGCGTGAAAATTATTTACTAGCAAAGTGTTATTTCTTTTTACGTGGACACTTTATAATGCTGGTGAGGTATCAGACTCACACAGCTCGCTTGCCTGGCTAACACAATATTTATAATTCTGCATAATGCCAGTTTCCATCATTTTAAACTCCTTATTTTTCCTCGGCAGTTTTCAAAACAGCATTGTGGATTTTTGATAAACATTGAAATGCAGACACCTTCAGTGTATCAAGCACTTGTGAGTTTACAAATGAGCTGTACAAAGCACTTGTAATTTAGAAACTATTTCTTTAAATACATAGCTTTGAGACTGCAGTGATATAAATTATCACCCGGAATGAGTGTGTGATTCATTGCAATGCATTCAACGTCAGCATTTTCATTATTTAACATAAAACCTGGCCAGTGTGTCTGGCACTGGTCCAAAGAAGAGCTTCTCATTTGGGGAGCAGCTCTCTAACTAGCCCGCCCATCATTTTTTAAAGGCCTGGTGTAAAGCCTATTAAACATAATTTATTTATTTATTTATTTCTATAATTTATACCCCGCACCCTCCTGTAACCAGCTCGGGGCGGCTTCCAACAAATATAAATACATAAAAACACTATAAAAACAGTTTAAAACAATCAACAGTAACAAAAAAAAATGTAAAAACTAAAGCCCCAGAAGTTAAAACAGTAAAACAGGATGGGGGCGAAAAACCATAACCCTAACCTGCCCCCCCACCCGCAAAGGCCTGGGTGAACAGCCAGGTTTTACAGCACCACCGGAATGACAATAGACAATAGTAATGCAAAGGATGCCATTGAGTTGGAGCAGGCAGTAAACGCAGAGACATTCTCTTAGCTGTGCCTGAAAAGGTGGCGTTAACCACCTAGATACCTTTCAAATCTATGGTTGTGTGAACAGGTCTCTCTAACATGCCAAAACTGGGCAGTTCCTCCTCAAAAGAATTGGAGCATAAGAACTTAACTCACAGCCATATGGGGTCCATGTAGCCCAGTGTCCTGATGCAGTGCCCTGCAGCTTAATCAGGCAGCCAATTAGAAGAGACGACTGCAGGGTTGGCCTAATGCAGGGTCAGTAGGGGCCATCACGGCCTAAGCCCTATGATCAGAGAGGGCCCCGTAGGCAGCCTCCAGTCCAGTTCTCCCGAGACAGGCTATTTCTCCAGGGCCGCGTGTGTGTGTGTGTGTGTGTGTGCATGCACACATGCATGGGAAAGCTTGTCAGTGCACTTATGTGTGAAAACATATGACCCTTCTTTGTTTTTATAAGGAAACACCCGAATGCCAATGGTTAAGGGGGGTTGGGCTATGGAGGGTGGGCCCATAGGGTCCCCACATTTCATTTTCACCATGGGCCCTACAAGCACTAAGGCCACCCCTGCAGACTGGGTAAGATTTTGAAAAAGTGATTGGTTGGTGGACAGTTGTGCTGGAACTGGGGAAAAAGAGAAAAAGAACCAGAACCTTAGAAGCTAGGACAGTGGTTTCAGCCCTTAGGGCAAACACATATATATGGCTGAGTTGAGCCAGTGGGATGGAGAGAGCTGAAAACCTGAGGTTTATTGTCAGTAGCCATGGGAAATGGGCAGCTGAGGCTGCAGCAGCTGTAGTGATAGACCACACAAGGTGAAAATAAATGTGCAGCCGGCATGCTGGCTACATGCTCCAGGAGGTGGGCCCAGCCCTGGCAGGGTCAGGTTGGGGCACAGATTAAACATGCACCTGATCGGGCCAGCCGGCAAGCCCTTCCCCACCCCCTCCCCCTCCGGCATGGGAATGGAACAGAACATAGCTGGGCGGCCTCACTCCCCGTGCGCCCCCAGCACTCCCCCGCCATGATGGGCAGCCATGGTGGCCAATCATGGACTGCCATGGCTGCCCATTATGGCGACCCCTGATCCCTGGCATGGGATAAAGCCCCAAATAGACGTGTGGGCCTGCTATGGCTCATGTTGGCCCACCTAGGCAGCCCTTGGCCTGGACTGTGGGCTCAGAATCATCCGGGGGACCACATCCAGGCCAGCCACCTCCCTAGGCTGGGCCCTCATAATAAACATGACAGAGAGTCTCTGGCCTAAATGGGTCATAGTGACCTCTGGGCCCCCATCACATTTATTATCACCCACAGAGAAAGAGTCAAGGGACTGAGACTTCCAGGCGCCCTGGCAAAGATCACCTGGAAATGGCACAAGCAAACATTGATGGTCCAATGCAGCAGCAATCCCGAGACCCAGTTGTCTGTCAGCTGGGTGGCTGAGGCCTTGGGAACTGAGCATCGCCTGGAGGCAGCAAGCGTAATCTCAATATCTCATTTCAGTCCAACTCCCACGTAACTTAGAAAGCCCCAGGGGCCCTGTCTGAGTTATTGGATGGTTGTGAGTGCTGACACTGTGGGTGCTTTTAGACGGACGCCAGCTCTGGTTCTCCCCACACCAGTTTGCTTCACCCCTGGGTTGGCTGGTCTGTTTAAAAGTGCCCCACCAGCGGTGCTTCGGAACATCCCAGAGTGCCACCGACAGAGTGGGCCGACAAAACCTGGGGCACCGGCCAAAGGTGGAGCTGCTGTCTGCCTGATGAGCAGCCCCACACGGCAGCTCCACTCCCAGCAGTTGCCCTGGACAATGACATAGAGTTGCGGGTGACAGTCTAGAGTGTCAGGCGACCACCCACAACTCTATGGTGTGGGGGTTGAAGGAGGTGCCATGCAGACAGACCGTTGGCTGGGGAAACGGTCAGGTCTGCCTAAAGTGAACCGAGGTGGGGCTGAAAGTGAGCTGAAGCAGGGGTATACCCACCAGAGCAGCTCTGGAACATGCAGCCTCCACGTCCATCTAAAAGCACCATGTGTTCCTACCCCATCCATGCTCAGGGTTTGTCCCCCTCATGCTCTTCCCACTCCTTATCTACTACACCATCCCTAGGCTTGGACTAGTGGATCTTAGGTTGTCTCCACGGTGCATGTGCTGGAGAAGTCTCTTCAGTCCACAGCCAGAAGGTATAGAGCACTACACAGCCTGAAGGTATAAGTCACTACACTGGCTGCCCATCCACTTCCGCATACAGTTCAAGCTTCTCCTACTCACCTACGAGTGTCTTCACTCTTTGGCTCCTCAGTACCTCTCCTCTCATCTCCCGCTACACCCCTACTCATGACCTCCAATCATCGGGCAAGATGCTCTTATCTGTGCCCTTCTCCACCATTGTCAACTCCTGACTCTGCACTTTCCACTTTGCCGCACCGTACGCTTGGGACAAACTTTCTGAGGTGATGCGTTAGGCCGCCTCCCTGTCCATATTCAAGTCCTGCCTAAAGGCTCACTTTTTCAAGATCAATCCGGATATGTCAGGTTATTATATACCCTGGGTGTGCATTTTTAAAAATAATTTGACAGTTACTGGCCCTAGAGAACTTTGTCCTTTTAGGACATTGTCACTGGAACCACTGTGCAAAATTTCATTCATTTATCATTAACCATTTGCTTTCTGTGGGCAAAAGGTTCCATGGGTTAACTTTGTACCCCATTGGGGTATTTTCCTACCCTGGATGTTCATTTTTCAAAATAATTCAAATGTTACTGGACCCAGGACTTTGTCCTTTTATGACACTGTCACCCCTGTGTACGTTTGTGGAAATTTTATTCATTAACCCTTTGCTTTCTGTAGGCAAAAAGTACCGTAGGGTAACTTTGTATCCCGGGCTAACTTTCTATACCCCACTGTCAATTTCAAATGCAAAATAATTCAAAAGTTACTGGCCCTATGACTTTGTCCTTTTAGGACATTGTCACTGGAACCACTGTACACGTTTGTGCACTGTACACCTTTGCTTTCTGAGGGCAAAAAAACCCCAGACTAACTTTCTATACCCCAGTTGCACAATTTTTGAAATAATTCAAAGTTTAGTGGCCCTAGGACTTTGTCCTTTTAGGACAATGTCACCGGCACCCCGACTCCCTTGTTAAAAATGTAATTCATTTACCGTTATTCACTTACCGTTAAGCATTTGCTTTCTGTGGATGGGTTTTCCCATTGGGGTACAAAGTTACCCCACACTCCATGTTATTGCTTGGAGTAAAAAGTTACCCCAATGCAATGTCATGGTTTAGTGTTACTCCAATTGGGTTTGTCTTAAAAGAGAAGTGAAACTAAAGCAATTCTGCATAGCCTGTTTGTCTCAGATTAGCATATAACAGGTTCTGAGTTAAATCATTACCCTACATTTCCAACAACGTTGTTATCTTAGAGGATTGGATGATGGTTAAATTATGAACCCCTGCCCTATCCATATCATAGCCTTGTTGATTTAAACATTTATGTTAAAATATAAATTTTGTGTTGATTTTATATTAAAATATAAAAATACAGATAAGGGCAACAAAAATGATAAGGGGTACGGAATGGCTCCCCTATGAAGAGAGGTTGGACAGGCTGGGGCTCTCTAGCCTGCAGAAGAGATGACAGAGGGAATATGATAGATGTTTATAAAATCATGAGTGGTGTGGAACAAGAAAATATGGAATGGTTATTTACTTTCTCAAATAGTACTTGAACTAGCTGACACTCCATGAAACTAACAGGTAGCAGATTTAAAATAAACAGAAAAAAATATTTTTTCACTCAACAAATAATAAAGGCGGTTTGCCCACGTAACAATATAGGGAGGAAACTTGTGTTAGGAAAACTAATGAGAGAGAAATCGCATGAGTCCCCAGTCATGGGCATGGGGCTTTTATTTTTATTTCCCCCGCCTCCCATTTACATCAAGAACATAATGCAGGGTTCAAAAACCAACCATGTATCACATTATTGATTTAAATGGGAGAAGGGGAAAATAACAATAAAAGTCCCGGACCCACAATCGGGGAGTCATGTGATATCTCTCCCTGTCGTTAGTTTTCCTAAGTTTCCTCCCCCTCCTGTAACGTCGGCAAGCAGGGTAAGTTGTGGAATTTGTTGCCAAAAGATGTGCTCAAGACCAGTAGTATAGACTGGATACGTTTGTGGAGGATAGGTCCATTAGCAACTAATAAACAGGTAGGTTTGGGGGAACCTCTTACTGTCGGGAGCTGGGAGTTAACAACAGGGCATGGATCACCCCAGCGCAACTTGTTTGGCACTTCTTCCAAGCAATTGAGATTGGCCACTGTCGGAGACAGGTGCTGGGCTCGATGGACGCTTGGTCTGACCCAGTATGGTACTTCTTATGCGGTTATGTTCTCTTGCAGTTTGAACCTGAGATTCCCATAGGCCAAAAGGGGAGTCTCAGGGTCAAATGGCAAGAGGAGGCTATTCTAATTGTGAGGAACTATGACTTCTTTTGCGAAACATGTAAGGAGCTGCTAGTTCCTTGGTGCAGAGGAGAGTATCAACTTGGAATCAAATAGCAATAGCATGCCCTGCAAAATCAAAAGGCCTGCTTTCTGCTTTTGTGCCTCAGCTATAGATAGATTTTAGAAGCTCCATCTCAAGTTTTGCAGCAACATCCAGAGAACCTGCTTTCCAATGTGCATCCACAGACAAACTAAACCAGCTCAGATTAGCTTGCAAAACCCACGCCCAAACAGTCAACAGCTGGTCGCTCCAGCCAATTAATTTCCTTGACAGGCATTGGATTTTTAAGTGGTGTTTTTTAATTAAATGTTTGAAGAATTATGGTGACAGGGCCTGATAGCCTCGTGCAAAATAATTTACAGTATCCTGTTACATTGTTATTTTAGAACAATTTTCCTAGCATGGGTAATCTTCTTAAAACCTGCTGCTAAATGAAATTATGGTATTTTAACCATACATCAAGTAATAATAAATGGGATCTTGCATTTACATAGCATCTGCAATTTCACAGGATCACAGTACTCCCCTCACCACACACACAGAAGATGGCTTTGCTCATCTCTAAGAAGCAGGAACAGATGTGCACGTCGGACCATGATCACGTGCATAGGGTCACGACCAAGCATCATGACATAGGACCATCGAACCAAATGTAAACGTGAACCAAAAAATGATCTGAACCTTTATTTTTTTTCTCAAACCAGAACAAATCTCAGGGCTTAATTTGTGAGAGGGCTTGCCAAGACTCAGCTCTGACAATTAAATTCAAGGAGGGGATGAATCCTGGGAAACATTCCGGTTGGGGAGTGACCGGTCGGGGTATGCACCCCAAAATGTGACAGACCAGGAAAAGGCTATTTGCCATTTCAGGGTTGGAAATGAAAGCTAGAAAAAACCTGGATGGTTTATTTGGTTTTCATTAATGACTTTCCTGTTCCTCCTTCTTGTGTAGATGAAATCATGGCAACTCCAGTTTTAT
Source organism: Sphenodon punctatus (assembly GCA_003113815.1). Lineage (NCBI taxonomy): Eukaryota > Metazoa > Chordata > Lepidosauria > Sphenodontia > Sphenodontidae > Sphenodon > Sphenodon punctatus. The sequence goes on from QEPC01006267.1 coordinate 1,236,062, forward strand.
ATACAGCTTTAGAGAGGTGGGGTGGTCCAGTAACTGGGGTACTAGCCAGACACTAGGGTTCAGTTCCCTGTTCTCGCAAGCTCTGGGATAGGATGTGGCTTCTAGCACTGTGGGCCTGGCTTCTGGGGCAGGTTTCGGCCCTGGCAATTCACCTTTTACAAATTATTCACTGACAAAACTGAACCATTGTCTTTGTTGAACCAAACTGGAACTTCAAAACAAAACAACTCATTAAGGTTACCAGTTCAGAATAAGGCTTTGACTAAAATGTGGCACAGCAGCGAAAGACTGTGCTGCCACCTTCCAAGTCCCCACCTCCACCAGCCCCACAACAGAAATATCATGAGCTAGTAAAAAATATATTGAGAGGATTTTTATATGTGCTGAGCTTGTCTAGGCTTCTCTTCCCTCTTCAAGGGCTGGGAAACAACAGGCTAGAACCTAGTCACCTTAAGGCTGAAGTTCATTGTAGTCTCACAGGATATTTTTATATGTTGCTGCTTTTTCTCTGACTTTTAAAGTCCGTGTTTGGCAAATTCCCGCAGGGGAGATTTAGATACTCACTCCCCGACCGGATGTCACTGGGGTGCCGTTGTAAACAGCAGAGTCACCTGACTCCCACACCATTTGAGATCTAGACTTGAGAGACCTTAGCTATTGGGGTTTTACAAGTCTGGGTCTCAAAATGTCCACTAGTCACGCAGCGCCACTGTTAACAACAGTGCCCGGGCAACGTCCAGGCCAAAGTCTAGACTCTGACAGCAGTGCTGAGCAAGTGGTGCCTGCCTCCTGGCCTTTCCAGGCCTCATGCAGTCCAAGGAAGCCCTCAGTCCAGGCAATGAGGTGGGAGAGCTCACTGGCAATGGTGTTCCAGGCTCTGGGGATACCTGTCAAAGCTTCACCCAAGAGTTTGGGGCTGGAGCTATTTATAAAGACACAAGAAGACCTAGTGCTTAGAGGAGGGGGACTGAAACACACAGCCACATGATTTTTATTCCCCCAGCTCTTCCATTGAGTCACTGCAATGTTTGATGCCTCAGCTTACCTTTGTGTAATATCTTGACATTTGTGACAAATGTACACCCATTAACTTGTCCCCTACTACTTTGAAAATCAGTATCCTAATGTGATATTTTCCTACACAAACTGGTACAAACCAGTTCCGGTGAACCAAACCAGTTGCCAAACCATTATTGGCCTAAACCCAAACTAACCTGGAACAACTTCAGTCATACCTGAAACCCAAACCAGAACGGAACCAAAATAAATTCCTGGTTCAGCTCTCTGCATACGACTAGGCATAGATAGCATGGGCAACTCATGAGTATTAAAAGTAGGTGATGATGAAGCCCCACTCCTGGCTCCCTGGAAGCTCCACCCACTGGCAAGGAACCTGCAAGGGACAGTAGTGTGGAGCAGCAGCAACAATTCCCCTCCCGTAACAAGGGAAAGAAGCTCCAGAAACGAAACACTGCTTGGGCCTTCACGGGCGGTGGGGCCATGTCTGCAAGAGGGCAGAGGCACCAAGGTTCTCCCGTCCTCTTTTTGACATGGCCTCTTCCCCTGAAGAGTGTTATGACATCAGGATGCTTTGAAGGGGCGTGGTCACATCTGTGCCATGCCAAATGCAGATGGAGTCCCTGCTCCCTTTGGGTCAAAGCTTTGGGGAAGGCAGCAACCCTGTTTGGGAGTGGGGAGCCCCGCCACAGAGTATGCCTTTCCATGGGGCAGGCTCCCCTGACCCTGTCTCTGTGGAGTGGTGAGGGTTCCAGTGGTTCCCATGGTAGCAGCAGGCCCAAAGTAGAGGGAGTGTGAGTGGAGAGGGGCTGTGTGTAGACAGTGCGTGTGTTTATAAATGTGACAAGAGCCCACACCAGGGGGACGTTCAGCCCATGTTCACTGCCCGTTTATTAGGTGGCTGGATGATGCATGCTCCCATGTGTCAAAGAGCCTCAACAGAGGCTCCACTCACAGCGGAGTACTGGGGCATCATGGGCCCACCGTGTCGGCCAATCCAGGCCAACGTCCACCCACGTGTCCGCTTAAAGGCGCATTGCCTCCATGCGGGAAAAGCACCTAGAGCCATCCCCAACAGCCAGAGCAGCAAGCACACTTGCCACTCTTGCTCTCCCTGGGGCTTCTACTGTTTAGTTTCACTTTGGAGCACTCAAAAATGATGCTCCAAAAGGAGTTGGTGGGGGGAGAAACCAGGAAGCAAACAGCGGGGCAGCTTTCTGGACTGAGAATTTTCCAGGCTTTGAGTCATGAGGGAGGAGTGGTGGTGGGTGGAGCACAGTTTCTGCCTGCGTATTGGGTTTGTTGCTGAAACCCTCTGAGTGTGGGCTACATGGACCAAACACAGGACTCCTGTGGGCTATCGAGTGTTTATTTTTCATTCTGCATTCCTTTCGTCCCCCTCACCCCCTACTGGTCTAGTCCATTGACTAATTTAAAATGATTGTGGCCTTCTTGGCCAGTGTGGTTGCCCACCCCTGTTTTAGTGTGATAAAATAACAAACAGCAGCACTCCATCAAGGCCAAGGCACTGGGGCATGCACCCAGTTAAAGTCTGCTTGACAGAAAAACAGCTTGTCAGGTGAATGCAACCAGTCAGGAATAACATCTTTTTGAGATGGCAGTGGGTCAAAAATAATTGGGCCTGGCCCAGTCCAGGAAAATTCTGGCCTCATCAATACAGGTAATTCAGATTGCTGGGTGGATTACGGGTCCTCCTGGGCATGCCGATTATGAGTCATAGAAGTAATGGGATATCCCAGCTTGTTTGAATTTCTTAATGTCATAGCTTCCCTTAGGTCTCATATTGAACCCACCCCTGAGGTACCTTTGTGTCTACACAGCATTTATATCCAAGTTTGTGCTCTCAGGTTTGAAATGTACCTATATTGTCCCCTCTGCCCATTGGTTACTGTTGGTGTTATTTCACTTGGATTATGGAATTGCTTACACTGAAAAAATACACGGGGTGGAGTGCATGATCTGCTAGCATGCTGTGCATTCCTTAATAGATTAGAGAAGAGTCAAGCTGGAAGAATGCAGCATAGAATTTTGACAGCGAATGGGACACTCTTGTAATTGTGCATTCAGAAAAACCTAACTTCCCTGCTGTCTGCAGACTTCAGGTTCTGTTCAAGGTTTGAAAGCAAAGAATAAGTATTGGTAATACTGCTTGAGGAACGTCTCAAGAGCAGACTGTTACCATGTTCTCCCAAACAAAGCACTGTAAAGTGATAGTAATAGTATCATCCTCTTCCTAATCTCTAGTTTCCAGGCATATTATGACACAATGTCCCTTCCCTCAACAGCAGAAAAAGGCAAATGAAATTCAGCTATCCTGACACCAACAGGAGTAATGCAAAGCAAATGGCTCAAGTGCCCTGTTTGAGTTTCATGAAGAGTACAGCATAGGGAGAGAGCAGGCTCTTTCCTATCCTCCCCAAAGCATTCGAATTAGAGCGGGAACAAATACATTTTGTATTTGTGACTATTATTCACATTTTCAGATAACCCTCTGAATATCCAAATGATGGCCGCAATCCAATGCAGTGCAGATCTCTGCATGGAGCTGTGTGTGCGCGGTCTGTGCATGGCAGCCCAGGCTGCGTTCCTGGAGATTTTCTGAGAATGCAGCCCAGGCTAGCATCTACCCACTCTGGGGCAGACCCAGGCTAATATCTGGTGACATGTAAACAGACATGCCGTGGGTCCCAGGCCTTAGCGGGCCAAAGCAGGCCACCGTCATGTGTGGTTTTACCCTTTGTTTACATCACTGAAATACCAAAATGACAAACAGGTCTGGCTACCTGGTTTGTTCGATCCAGTTCAAAGTGGGGAAATTCATTAGATCAAGCATTCGCTGTGGAAATTGTTTCCAGTCCTCGGACAAACAAGGGCTCACCCTAGTTTTTTCATCAATGGGCAAAATATATTTTGCTGATGACTTTCCAACAGCCACAAGAAGTTGTAAATACTACAGTATGGTTCTTAAAAATCCCCTGGTGAAAAATCTAATAGGTGAATATAAAAGAATCGTAAGAAACGCACATTCCATGCTACAAGTCACTGAAATAGGAAGGGTAACTACATGCCTTGTTTACATACATTTTACATCTTGTGCTTTTAAGGAGCTGATAGTCTGAATTAGAATCTTGGTAATCTAATGAATCTGTAATGTCTTGCTGGGTTGAGGGCATGGTGAGTCCACACACTCGTTGCTGTGACATTGAAACGCACATGTATGTTTTGATCATTTTCACCTTTAAAAAGCTTTGCTCATCTGACTAAGTTTGAATAGATTCCAAGAATGATTTATACCCGCCCAGAACAAGGGTGAGGAATATTTTCCCTCCCATTGGCCACTTTTTAAAGTATTAGTATGAGCTCCCAAGGCTAGACAGAAATTGGGGGCAGGGATGCTTATGGAGCGTGCTCATGATAGAGAAAAGAAGGGGAGCATGCAGATCGCGGTTCCATCATCCTATTCAAGGTGCAGGCACATCATGAATTTATATAGCAACATTAGGATATTCTCCATTTTCCACTGGACTTTCACCCACTCCTTTCACAGAATGGGTGTGGCAGGATATGTAGCATTGGGGCAATGCTCTGGATGCCAACCACTAATGTCTGATGCCCGAGTCCATTCAGTCCATGCTGCAATGAATCTTCAGAGTGTGGTGCAGAGACCAGGGTAGATGAGTGAGGACTTCTTAAAATCCTACGATTGTTTTTGCAGTACCAATGACTTCTCTGGTCTTTCACATTTATCAAAAACAATAATAATGACATAATAGAATAAAGATCTGTGTATGATTGTAAGTCACCCTGAGACTCTGCAGAAAGGGTGGCATATAAATTCAACTAAATAAGTAAATAAATATCAAAATATGGAGAACAAGAGAGTGTTAAGGAAAATAAGAGGGATAAGAAGAGGACAGGGACATTCAGGGCAAAGAGACAGCAACACAGACAACTGATACTTTTAAAAACTGGAGACAGGACTGAAAGGTGCTTAAACTTTCAGCCTAAAGTTATGAACCCTACTAAGCCTACCCAGGTGTCTCAATGCATTTCCTAAAATTATTCCTTTTTCCTGGCTACAAGCTACCAAATGAGCCAGTTTAGCCAGGTCTGACTCCTGAGCTAGGAAGCCATAGGTAGGCTTCTTGAAAGAAATTTGGGGCCCTGGTACATCCCAGTAGCTAGGGGCCTCTTTCATCCCATCCCCCTGTCATCAACGTCTGGAGGCCACACTAGTACTTTCTTTACACAGGTTTATTGCAATTACTACTTTACTCATCTTGTAGTTTTTCTCCCCCCGCCCCCCAGTTGTACCCCTATTCTCTTCATCCACCAGCCATGACAGAGTGTGTTGGACTGAACCAGTGGAAAAATAGTTTCTGGCAGCCAGAGAGGGTGTGGGTTTCATGGTACAGTGGTTTTGGCTCTGGTTGGTTGATCTCAACAGTTACATCTTGGCTCCTGTGGAACCCTGAAATGGAGCTGTGACAGATGTAACTGGAGAGCTGAGAGAGCAGGCAGCTCTGTCAGGACTCTGAGATGCTGGTGAGCAGCCAGAGAGCCAGGGGACTTAGAGCAAGAAGCACTCCAGAGACCAAGGCTGTTTTTACATGGACACTAAATCCTTATTTAGAGGTCTAATCCTGGGTTTAACTGTCCGTGTCAACACCTAATCAAATCTTAAAATTCCCAAGTTTTGATTTTTCCCGGGTTTAATTAACCCTCATTTTCAAGGACACAGGATAAATTAAGCATGGGAAACACCTGTGTAAACGCTAAATTCATATTAACCATAGAGATGGGTAGACTGGAGGAGTTGAAACCCTACCCCTTTACCAGGATCTTTGAGCTGGGGATCAGCACCTCTCAGTGCCTGTGCTCCCTCCATCAGATTCTTGCTGTAGCAGCTGGGGAGGAACTAATCACCTGATACAGCAGGAGGAGCTAATCATCTGGCTGGGATGAGTGTGAGCTTGATGATCCAAGCACCAGCTCTGAGAGACTCTGATTCCCAGGTCTAAGAGCCAAACCCTGGTGAGGGGCACACATGCAGACCCCAGAGATGGGAGTGCTGGGTGGGGTTTATGACCAGGTCTTAGATGCCCCTTCCATGGTGCTAGCCCCAGCTAGTTGGTTTCAAGGAAGCATTTTCTATAGCATCAGCAGATTCATAGAGCCCAGCAGCAGCAGTAGCCGCCACCACTGCTCAGCTGGTGGGTTCTGAGGCTGGTGGGGCAGTGGGAGGGGCAAGCAGTGGGCAGGGCCAGTCCAGAGGTAGGCAGAGCCAACCCAACAGTAGACAGAGACAACCCTAAAATTGCACGCTTACATGCTCATGATCAGTGGAACAGAACATGGACAGAAGGATACACATGCACACAAGGAATAGAACATGTACACAAGGACAGCAGTTTTAGAAAACAATAACAGCTAAGTGAGTCCAGTGTGCATGAGGGCAAACAAGGGCTTGTCCTTCTAAGACTGCAAGCCCACTGGGCAGGGACCTGAGTCCAATAACCAGAATGCATTCAATAGCAGAAGTAAAATAAGTAGCAGAGAAAACAGAAGTACCATAACAGCTAGCCCAGATTACAGAAATTTCCAAGACTTTACACTTAAGGTGAAATTCAAGCAACATTACAATATCTGAAATGCACAGCCAGCATAGGTCACAACTAAAATGCACAGAAAATGCTGCAAAAGCGAACAGGATTATGTGAAATCCCAAATAGCACACCATAAATGCTGCATAGAGTTTTACTCTATGCAAGGAGGCAAGGAGGCATGCACAGTTCAAGGTAGGGCAGGAAGCACCCACCATGTGCCATTCAATGAAGGATGCACCAAAATGCATGGAAAATGCAGGAAAACAGGATTATGTGGAATCATAACATGCACACCATAAATGCTGCAATTGGTCCCAGAGAGGGAAAAGATTCCCCACCTCTGATATACAACTTTGTAAATCCTCCCTAGTTCAGTCAGAGTGGAGCTTGGCATTTGCTAGATATGCTCCTTCCCACACCCATCCCAGAATGCCTTCTGTGCCCTCCTCCAGAGAACCTGTCCCTCAGTTTGAGAACCACTATGGGGAACATCTACATCTAACACCTTTAGTGTCTTTTAGATGGCATACACAATCAGCAACGCAGTATGAATAAAAGCAGCAACAAGACTTCACTGGACAAGATAAGAATCTACACCTGAACTCAAAATATGACAACACATCTTTACTAACGATTACAATGAATCTATTAGCTAGTTTTCATATTTATAAGCCTCTTGACACACCCTAATTCCTGATGGAATTGAGAGGGATGAATTTTCCACTATGAGCCTACTGTGATTTTTTTTCTACTGTGAGCCCACCAAAATATCCCAAACAATTTACGCATCTAAAGATCAACTTTAAATCACACAGGAGACAAAAATGCAAATTATACAGAGCCCCCACCCCATCCCACCCCTGCACCCCCATTCTGCCCACACACCCTCACCCAATCCCACCCCCAGGGCCCCCATTCTGCCCACATTGTGATGTGATGTGTTGTGCCCTGGTGACTCTCTCTTTGAGACATGTTCCTGTGATGTAGACCAGGGATTAGCTCTTCATCCCGATAACCCAGGCAGCTGCAAGTTTCAGTGGCTTTTCCTTTCGGAATATCACCACCACTGTGGGGGACTGGATGAGGGCAAGTCGTCTGAAGTCGAATTCCGACAAGTTGGAGGTGATGTTGGTGGGTAGGGCTGGGGGGTGGGGGAGGTTCCCCCCCCTTTTGCCACACAGTTCCATAGTCTGGAGGTACTCCCTTTGGCCACACAGTTCCATAGTCTGGGGGTGCTCCTCGACCCACAGCTCCACCTGGATCTCCAGGTGGAGGCTGTGGCGAGGGGAACATTTTGCCAGTTACATCTGGTATGACGGCTGCGGCCATATGTTTTGGACTCGGATCTGGCCACCATCATCCATGCCTTTATTACCTCTCGATTAGACTATTGTAACACACTCTACGTGGGGCTGCCCTTGGGGATGGTCCAGAGGTTGCAGCTGGTGCAGAATTCAGTGACCCGTCTCTTAACCGGGGGGGGGGGGGGTCGCCATGAGTACATTACACCATTGCTCTGTTCTCTGCACTGGCTGCCTATTATCTTCCAGGCCCAATTCAAGGTGTTGGTAATGACCTACAAACCCCTAAATGGCCTGGGCCCAGCTTACCTGGGGGACCGCCTCAGGCCCCAGATCATATTGCAGCCCCTGCAGTTGGCCGGGGATGCCCGACTCAAAGTCCCCCAGGTTTCCCAGGTGGCGACAATGGGGAGGGTATTCTCAGTGGCCACTCCTAGGCTGTGGAATTCCGATAGAGGCCCATTTGGCCCCAGACCTCCCTTCTTTCTGAAGACAGCGTAAGACCTGGCTGTTCTGCCAGGCCTTTGGAGAGGGTGACGGGAAAGGTAGTTGGGGTAGAGGGGGTCTGCCCGTTGTATACTTTTAGCATTTTAATGAATTTTAAATTGTATATTGTGGTTTTTTATTAATTAATTATTTAATTATTATTATTATTATTATTGTATATTCTGTAAGCTATTCCAAGCTGCTCTGTGAACAGGAGGGTGCCGGGTAAAAGCATAGTGAAATAAATAAATAAATTAAATAAACTGTGCAGTGGACGGTGGGAGTTGTGGATGGTCCCAGCAGTAATATATGCAGGTCATTCCTAAAATATTAATATTTTAATATTATTGTATTGAATGTTTTAAACTGTTTTTATTGTATTTTATTGTTGGAAGCCGCCCCGGGCTGCTTTGCAGGAGGGGCGGGATATAAATCTATTAAATAAATAAAAATAAAAATAAAAAAATAAAAATAAAATTCCCTACAGTATGAGGCACCGGTGTGAGCGGCTGAAGCTGATGCAGTCAGTTTCCACCATCAAGATCCCCCTAGTCTCTTTCACACAAAACAGTTGTCCTGTGATGAACTTGCTTTCCCCAAGTTTATTTCTGGATAACCTTGAAATCTACTCTGAGGTGTTCAAAGGATGCACAATCACTTCCAGGGGTGGGTGGCAGAATTCCCCATAAATACCCCTTAATCTTGGATAAAGCACCCTTTACTGTATGGCTAGCTACCCCATGTCACCCTGATATAAGTGTATTCACACAAAATGCTCCTCCCTCCCACAGAGTAGCTCTAGGGCACAGTCAGGACAGAGCTGCCAGCTGCAGAGTTGTTTCAGCTCTACCTGGTTTTTGCACAGAGTAAAGGCCAGTCTGTGTGAACATGTCCTCAGCTGGAACCAGTTTACATCCTCTGATATGCATCCTTCACTCTGGAATCAGTCCACTGTCCACCCCTGTTTGTTGGGTCCCAGTGGGGTACTCTGTCAATAGCCTCTTTGCTTGGAGGGCCTCAGCAAATATTAAGGAATTCTGTAAGGTTGATTTGATTGAGTTCACTAGAAGAGATGGGCCCAATATGAACCTCTCTCATCTCCCCGACCCGAACCCCAACATAGCAGTGGTTTGAAGTTTGTGCCTGACCTGTAGCTTTATCAGATCCCTAAAATAATAAACCCCAGTCTGAGTGAGCCCTCCTTGAGTTGGTGCTTGTAGTCTGAATTAGAACCGTGGTTTAGCCTGTCTAAACCTCTCTCAAGCTTTGCTCTCTGCCCCAAATGAACGTATAGACTGTTAACCAGTTGTTGGTCAATGAATGAAGAATGAAACCTAAAACAACCCTAAAACCCTGTTTAGAAATAAACACCGGGGGGGAGAAAAGGCAAATAAATATTTAAGAGGAGCCAAAAAGTTCCTCTCAAATACTTACAAAATGGAGTCTGGTGATCTTGCAGAGATTAGACATGCTGAGCTAGCCCACCTCAAGACAGCCTCCTTCCTCGTGACTGCTCACTGGCAGCACCCGCCGCAGCTCTTAGTAGCCGGCTCATCCTCTCCCCTTCTCCCCCACCTCCCGAGTCTCCTGGCTTAGGTGTCTACTTGTGCCACCCAGGCATGAATAAAAGTCCTGGTGCATTCCCTGCGATGAAGTAGTGCACCCAGTGGCACATATATAACTGGGAAATGGCAATGCTTTACAGTATGGACGGTGCTCCTAGCCGTCCATACCACCAATTGGGTGGGAAGCCTCACTTTTGTCCATGAAGGCTTCCTTGGGGTGTGTGTGGCTCCTTCCGTTAGCTCAGCCCAGCAGCCACTGCATTGATTGCTTTTGGCATGTCTGCCACCTTCTTTTGCTGGTGGTGGGGTGGGCAATCGCGCAGAGGGACAGACCTCCCCAGTGGACCCAGAATTGCGGCAATGCCAGCACGGCTACTGAAGCGCCAGCTGCAGCACTGCGCCGCTGCCACTGAACGGGACAACCTGCTCTGAAGGACAGGGTTTTTAAATTGATAATCCCACTCCTGTGTAACCCACGGAGCTGGCGGTCGGGGTGGCGCCCTGCACCTGCCACTGCTTCTTCCAAGTTACCCTACGCGCTTGGAATCCATGGGTCAGATGGGGGTAAGAAAAGGCATGCGAAGTGGGGAAGGTGCATAGCATAGCAGGGAACAGCCGAGCAAGGACATCGTAACAGGGAGCTTGGTGGAGTAATGAGCAGAGACAGGCAGCAGGCACGAGCAGAGTTTATTCCTCTCAAGCAGTTAAGACTCTCAGCAGCAAAACACCATGGGATTTTTCAATCCTCCATGTTAGTCTAAACCCAGAGTAACCATGAACAATGTGATCCCAGATTTATGATTATTCGGAGTTGTAAATGTTGTAAACAGGAACCCAGGATTAAGAATCTGGGTTTTAAAATGCCGGTTAGTGTCTGTGTAAAAACAGCCTAAGTCTCTGGAAAAGGCAAATTGGTAGTTTAAGAGCTGTGAAGTCAAGCAGCATGGGAGCCTGGGAGTGCACTGCCTTTGGGAAGCTGCTCTGCGGACCCCATTAGTAGAAGTGAAACACTAAAAATATAAATTTTAAGTGGGAAATTCTAGTTCAACCCATTCCCATCCAGAAGCTCACTGGTTGAGCCTTCCAGAAATTCGATAGCTTTACCTTAGTCTAATACATTATAGACCTCAGCTTGCTGCCTCTCTGCTCTGCGGGTATCTTACCTGCCCGGCACTGCTGAGTCGCCCTTGCACTGAGCGTTGAGTACTCTCGCTGTGGGTCTAAGGTTGTCGTCCTCCTTTTAGCAGTTTTAAAAATGTTTTATATTGGATTTTTTATATTGTAAGCCGCCCCGGGCTGCCGAGGGGTGGAGTATTAAATTGATAAATAAATAAATAAATAAATAAAGGTGAGAATTTGACCTTCAAAGAGCAATCCAAGCTAGTTCGATCCCTGCTTTAGAAGGCTACAATCCACAAACCTTGTGTACCAGAGTAGCTGTACTTTGTAGGACTTCTGTGGGGCCATTCTGGTGTGCGAGATGCGTGGATTGTAGCTGAAGTGTTTATGTGACAAAAATTTTAAAAGCACGAAGAACCCTCTTGACTTTGATGAATCCCCAAAGGACATTTCGAGAGCTGCCCAAAGGAAGCACAAGTGCAATACTTGAGAAGGAGAAATATTATTTTTCAATAAGGTCTAAAATATTTACTACCTGCCCATGACAGCGTGCTGAATGAGTTGTGGGGATTGCTTTGACAGCTCAGCGTTTAAGGATGCATTTCATCCTACGTAGGCAATCGCCAAGGCAGTATATCAAACCCTTGTGTGGGGGAGGATGGATATTGACTACGTCTGAAAACAAATGTGCACGTGTGCTTCAAGCTGTGTCTGTTTTAAAAGTTTCCCACCGGATTTTCCTTCCTAAGCAGTAAGTGAGGAGCAGAGACTTCATCGATACTGAAATGTAGGTTATCTAATCAGCTTCTTGCTTGTTGCACTGCTTTTTAGAGAGCCACTGTGGTGTAGTGGATAAGGTGCTGGACGTGGACCTGGGAAGCTAACTCACTGGGTGATCTTGGGCAAGTCATAACCTCTCAGCCCCAGTTCCCCATCTGTAAAATGGGAATGTGTCTCTCCCAGTGTTCCCCTCACCCTTGTCCATCTTAGATTGTAAGCCCACCGGGCAGGGACCTGTCTTCAAAACTTGTGACTGTAAAGTGCTGTGTACACCTAGTAGTGCTATAGAAATGATTAGTAGTAGAATTCAAAGTTACCCTAACTCAGACCCTTACCTTACCTGCCACTAGCCCTTGTCACCCCGCACCTACTCTCCATTCCTCACCTTGCCCTCTGCCCCTTATTTTGCCACATGCCTGCCCTCCAGCCCTCGCTTCACACCTGCCCTCACCTTTTTGTCCTCATGCTTGCCCTCCAGCCCTTGCCTTCCCAGCCATACCTGGATTGACTTCAGTACTGAGCCTTGCTTTGGCTTGTTGACTCCGGTGACCCTTGGTATCTACTCTAGCCTTTGACCCTTTGGATTTTAAACTCTTCTGGCATCTGACCATGCCCTGGTATCTCCCCTGTGGTTTGTTCAAGAATTCAGGTTAATCTAACTGGCAATTGACCTGCCTCAGCTTTCGATAGGGATGTGCGAACGCGGTTCGGATGTTCAGGGTTCAGGCCGAACTCAGCATGTTCAGTCGACCAAACCGAACGTCCGAAAGACTGAACAGTTCAGTTGAGTTCAGCGGCGTTCAGGCAGGAAAAACGTAGTAAACAAGCCCAGCAAGGAGGGGGACGCCTGAGGAGCAGACTTCCTGGCGCCAGGAGTGGAGAGGCTTGGAATAGCAGTCTGCCTGCCCAATCACAAGCCCTCTTTTCCTCAGACCACTGCCTTCGCAGGCTGCGATTGGCCATGGGCTAGGCTGCACAGAGCCAATGGGGCTTGTGGTAAGGTGGACGCAGCAAGTAACAAAAGTCATTGCCCTCCCCCTTTCCAATTCAGCTAGCCACTGATCCTGTCAGCAGGAGTTTTCAGAAGTCTCCCTCTCCCAGCACGTTGTGTTCCTCACAATCCATTGCCATCCTCCTCCTATTTCACCCATTTCCACACATATACCTCATAGTTTCATTTATTTAGATTAGATGAGATAGATTTAGGTATTATTTTTATTTTTTACCCCTCCCTGTGTTCTTTCTCCCTACCCTCCATTGACTCCTTCCCTTCTCCCTGTATATATTCCATCCCCCTGTTTTTTAATTTATTTAGAGTAAGAGATTACATTGATTTAGGTTTCATTTCAGCTTTGTACCCCTTCCTGTGTTATTTGTTGTGAGCTGTATGTGCCCCCCCCATCCCTGTGTGGATAGATAGATAGATAGATAGATAGATAGATAGATAGATAGATAGATATAGGAGTTAGATTAGCTATAGAGGATAGGTAGAGATAGTATGTAGTGATTCAGTTTTAATATTTTATAGTGTGTTTGTAGGACTAGACCTTTGTAGATATTAGATCTCTGGGAAATCTAAAGTCTGCTCCTGCTGTGCTGATGTTGCCAATGCTACCTCTGGCCAATCTAAAGTCTGCTCCTGCTGTGCCAGTGTTGCCAATGCTGCCTCTGGACAATCTAAAGTCTTCTGCTGCTGTGCCAATGATACCTCTGGGCACTCTGCTGCTGCTGTGCCAATGTTGCCAATGAATCTGCCTCTGGGCAATCTGAAGTCTGATCCTGCTGTGCCAATGCTGCCAATGAATCTACCTCTGGGCAATCTGAAGTCTGATCCTGCTGTGCCAATGCTGTCTCTACTGTCTGTGCCATGGGTTCTGCCCCAGCAACCCAATGTCTGCTGCTACCGCCAATGCTACCTCTGCTGTCTGAGCCATGGGTTCTGTACCCAGGCAATCCAATGTCTACTTCTGCTGCCAATGCCGCCTATGCTGTCTGTGCCACGGGTTCTGCCCCAGCAGCCTAATATCTGCTACTTGGTGGCCACATGATTCACCACTGGGCAAGACTTGATCAATTGGCAGAATAGCTTGTTCAGATCCTGGGAGTAGGATGCAAGCCTGCAATGCCTGGCCAAGCAGGGGTGCCAGCCACTGAGCCCTGGCCGGGCCTCTGCCACTCCCCCATCCATGCCAGCCAGTCTGGGATGATCCACAGGAAGGGCCCGGCTCGCGTCTCTTAGGACCGACTGACCCATGTTCAACAACTGCTGTTCACATTGAACCCTTCTCCACTTCGGCCTTCAAAGTTCTCATTTTAATATGATTGATTATATATTTCCTACTATCACCATGATCACTGCTGCCCTGACTAGGCCTCTGCCACTCCCCCACCCATGCCAGCCAGCCTGCAAGCAAGCTGCTCTTGGCTATTTCCTCACCGGCCTCAGTGATGATGCTGGATACTTCCTTTAAAATAGCTGTCTGTGTCCAACAGGAGCAGAGCCATCTGTCCCTGGGCCAAGTTAAGGATTTTCAAGGGGCAGCGAGAGCTGATCAGATGCTGCCAGAACTGCGATGCTCTCCTGGCACTCAGTGAGCAGGGGACATGGCCTCAGAAGAAATAGCCAGGAGCCCTGGGGAGCCTGGGTTCCCAAGGGCTCACACCAGACGGGGACATGTCAATTGTGAAGGCCAGCCCAGTCTGCTTCCCCCTTCCCCATGGTCCATGCCTGAGGGAGCGCATGGTGGCTTGATGCTCTGGTAGCCATGCTGGGAGTTGACCAATTTAATCCCTCCCTAAACACTCCATCTGAGTGGATGCTCTGAAGTAGTGCCACTCAGCATTGCCAGCCTGCAACACCCGGTCGAGTAGGGGTGCCAGCTACTGAGCCCTGGCCAGGCCTCTGCCACTGCTCCACCTGCAACGCCCGGCCAAGCAGGGGTGCCAGTTACTCCAGCCCCAGGACCCACCATAAGAGTTCTGAAGCTGTCATTTTGCTCACGGGGTGCCGTCACATTGAACCCTTCTCCACTTCAGCCTTCAAAGTTCTCCAGCCACTCCAGCCCCAGGACCCACCCTCAGGGTTCTGGGGCCTACATTCCAGGCAGGGAGGGCTGTCCATCCACGTCATCCAGAAGCAATAGGGGTGCTGGTGGTGGTGCTGCTACTGCTTGGGGGAGTAATAGACTCCGCCGACTGAAAAGGGTGGCTGCTCCCACTCCCACCATCCCCAGGGGCATGCTGCTGCTGCTGCTGCTGCTGCTGCTGCTGCTGCTGC
>QEPC01006267.1:1253393-1271006 GCA_003113815.1 Sphenodon punctatus
TGCTGCTGCTGCTGCTGCTGCTGCTGCTGCTGCTGCTGCGCATGCTCCAGAGTCCTCTCTACTTGCTGGACCCTCTTGACCAGCTCACCCTTCCAGTGCCCATAGAGGTCCAGGATCGCCCATTCCACCCCATAGTACCCTGGAGGTACCCCGCTGTCCGTCACCAGTTGAACCTGATGCAAGGTGGCTTTCTGCTCAAGAAGCTGCTCGAGCATCAGGAACATGGAGGAATTCCACCGGGTTGTCAGGCTCCAGGGTCAGAGCCTAGGGAAAGGACAGAGGGAAGGATAAGAAAGGAAGGCCAAAGGGGAAACACAGGATTAACAAAGGAACCTCTCAGCCACTCTCCGATACCAAGGAGACGAGGTGCTCAGCAGAGGAGCCAGACAAGCTGGCCTAAGAAAGCATCCGGCTCATCATTGAGGTGAAGGGATGAGGAACAGGAAAGGAGGGGGGGGTCCAGCAACAAGAGACAGAAGCCAAAGGCGAGGCAACGGGGAAAGCCAGAGGCGAGGCAACGGGGAAAGCCAGAGGCGAGGCAACGGGGAAAGCCAGAGGCGGGGAAAGCCAGAGGCGAGGCAACGGGGAAAGCCAGAGGCGAGGCAAGCCAGAGGCGAGGCAAGGGGGGGGGGAATCCAGAGGTGAGGGAAGCCAGAGGCGAGGCAATGGGGAAAGCCAGAGGCGAGTCTCCTAGAAAGACAAGAGGTGACCAGCGGGGAAGGTCCCTCAGGCCAGCAAACAGTCAGACAGACTATGGGGGTCTCAAGGAAGGAAGGGAGCCATTCAATACAAAGCCAGACAGGGGGTGCAATAAGAACCCACCAGCATCCATCATGTGCAGACAATGAACAGAGGAAGGGAACTTAGGTAAGAACCCACCACCACCCCCAACATACAAGGAGGACAAGCAGGACAGATATCTGCACGAGGGGCGGGGGAAGGGCATCACACATGATAAACACAAAGGGACACAATACCAATACAGACAGAAGCCCAAGCAGAGGACAAAACAATGAGAGAAGAGAAAAGGAGAGCAAGGGGCAAGAGCCAAACACAAGTTAAAGAGGGACGACCTGAAGCTCCACACCCACCACAGCCTTCAGCAGCCCTAAATACTATAAGGAGCCAATCAAGCTGAGGCAACGGAGCAGAGCTGGAAAGAAAAGAGAGAATGACAAGGCAGGGAGGGAAGCAACTTTCTGCAGTAACCCCCCAGTGGTGCAAGAGGCAGCAAGCACCTCAGGCAACCCTTGAGGCCGAGTTTTCAAGGCCCAGCCGTGACAGTACCCCCTCCAACCCCCCCCCCCGAATGTCCCAGAGGGAAGAAGGGGAAAGAACAAAAACAATCCAGAAGGGGCACAGTTACCCCATACGTCTACTCCCTGTGGTCCCCTTTAGGGAAATGCAGGTCACCCAGGAGAAGGGACAAGGGGGGTAGGAGGGAGCCAGGGTCCTAGGCAAGGTCCATAGGGGGACACATAGCCAAGAGGGTGGTTTAATGCAGAAAGGCAGAGCCTTGCAATGTTCATCAGCACACCCCATAGGTGGAAAGGGGGTACTGGAATACTTGGCCAGGGGGTTGAAAGTAGAAGTCCTGGTAGAGGCCAGGGCCATGGAGGGGGTCCCAATAGAGATGGAGGGGTTCCAGGGGAAGCATAGTGTCCATTAGGGTAATTGAAGGGATCCGGGGTGGTGCTCCGATGCTGATAGGTAGCATGAGAACATGTCCTGGTGGGAGTTGAGGCCCCCCTCTTAGTGCCAGGGAGAGGAGTTGACAATGTGGCAGGTCCATCATGGTTGGTACTCCTCTTGACATGATTAGGCAGTGCCCTTGCGGGTATTGCCGCAGGATCACTAGCATAAAGTACCCCTGTCATGGCATCAGAAGCTAATGGGGTTGACCCGATACGGTTAGTGCCATGGCCAGGGGACCCCCCAGGTAACAAGACAGCGGTCTCCAGACAGTCCTGGGCCGATGGAAATGGCAGCCCAGGGGGGCATTTCATGGTTCTGTAGGACAATAGGGACTCTCCAGTGTCCCAGGGAGGCTCACCTGGCACGGGGGAGGTCAGGAGGGGAACGCTAGAGTATCCAAGGGTACTGTCTGACCCAGCAGGGGTGGTAGTTGGGATATCAGTAATGTGGTCCGGAAGCCCATGGTGATGGCCTCTTCTACTTCACCCAGTTGTGCTCGGGGCATGGATGTTAGCAAAGGGCAGGGACCGTCAAGCTCTCCCGTCAAGGGGGAACCCATCTCTATGGGTGACGGCTGTACAGACACTGCAGAGATACCCACTGGTACTAAACCAGTAGATGGTCTCTCGGGTCCTGCAAGGCTCCACTCCGGAGGAGGTCGGGCAGGGGGAACCGCACTGGAACCTTTAACGCAAGACCTGCGGTTCTCCACTGTACTTGAAAGTCAAGTGACCCTGGACCGTGGTGATATATCGCTACCAAACATGGAAGGTGGGAGTGGGTTCAGTGGTCATCCGATAATCTGGCAGCCTGACGTAATCTTCTGGGGAGACCATGGGTCACAGATGGTATATGTTGAACACCGGACTTGAGGGCGCTGGACTAGCACCCGCACAGTTTGGAACATTGACATAGAAGCTGGTTGGCCCTGGGATGCCACCCACCCTGCCACGAGAATTGCTGGTCCGGCTGGCTGGAGGTCACATAGCACTGGGGCTCGCCTGGGAACCTGAGTGGTCCTGGGGACCTGAGTGGGCTTCACAGGATTCCCTTTCCCAGAACCCACAATTGGAGGTACGATTGTTGCCATAGGGGAGGACTTCCGTGACATCATCGCTGGTGGTGATTTCAGTCTGGATAGCAATGGCTGAGTAGGAGGTAGCCGCTCACGCAGGGGCTGGGATAACTCAGTAGAGTCCCCTACTGAGGACTTGGTTGTTTTGGTGGCCACCTCAGCCACATTTTCGTGAACCTGTACATAGTTGGCCCATATGGCAGGGGTATGTTCCAGTTCTGTCAGTTCTCCCTGCAAAATGGCCTTTATCCAGGGGCATGGGCATGTCACTTGCATCTGACAGCCCCACATGCTCCCCCGACCGTGCCAGCAGAACTGGTGGCAGCCGTGGTGGCAAAGGGGGTATATCCAGTGCCGCCATCGGGAGCGGAGGTGGCATCGTGGCCACGGGGGGGTCTGGCAGGGACAGGCCCAGGCGAAGGTCCGTCCCCTGGTGGCACGGGTGGCCCCACCCGTGGGGTACCATGACAATGTCAATACTGAGGGTTCTTGTCTAACAGACCTTTCTCAAAGGGTCATCAGTAGTGGTAGCTGGGATCATGGCGCGGGATATCAATCCCAAGGTCTATCACGTGGTGGGGAAAAATAGGGGACAGGGGTGTGGGAGGAGCTTTCTCCTAGGCTCTGGGGTCGGAGCCTAGGGAAAGGACAGAGGGAAGGGTAAGGAGGGAAGGCCAAAGGGGAAACACAGAATTTACAAGGGAACCTCTCAGCCACTCTCCAATACCAAGGAGACAAGGTGCTCAGCATAGGAGCCAGACAAGCTGGCCTAAGAAAGCATGCGGCTCATCATCGAGGCGAAGGGATGAGGAACAGGGAAGGGGGGGGTCCAGGGACAAGGGACAGAAGCCAAAGGCGAGACAGCGGGGGGAAGCCAGAGGCAATGGCAATGAGGGAAGCCAGAGGCAATGGCAATGAGGGAAGCCAGAGGTGGGGAAAGCCAGAGGCGAGGGCAACGGGGAAAGCCAGAGGTGAGTCTCCTAGAAAGACAAGAGGTGGTCAGTGGGGAAGGTCCCTCAGGCCAGCAAACAGTCAGATAGATAGACTATGGGGGTCTCAAGGAAGGAAGGGAGCCATTCAAGGCCGGCCCACCTGTTCCTGCTGGACATCCCAGCCCTGGGACCCTCAAAGCCAGACTACTCTGGCCATGTACTATTCAAGCACATTATGATCCCTTCCAAGACTCTCATTGCCTTTGGGTGGTTGCCTCCATCACCTACACCCTACCACCCATACCTCACTATTGCCAGTTTTTCCCCAGCCAGCTCAATCGCCTACACCCTGCAGGGTTTCTATTGTGCTTAGGGCATAGATTCGTGCCTGGTGGCCAGCTCAATCGCCTGCCCCCTAGGAACATGAAGGTACCAGCTCAGTCACCTCTCTGTACCTCTTTTAGCCTCTTTTCCCAGGGCTTCAGATTCCTCCTTATCAAAGGGGCAATCCCTCTGGCTATGGCCCCACATAGCAGAGAGATCACACTGTGCTTTCTCAGCTGGTCAGGTCTTTGTCCATTCTGAGCAACCTTCCCAGTTACAGGACTCAGCTCCCTCCTCTCTACCTGAGGGTCCATCTCTTCAGGGCATTCCTATTCTACTTGGGTCCCCCTAGACCTTTCCCCTCTTTCCTTCCTTCTAGGACTACTTTTTACTTTCCTTGTAGTAGCCCTCTGACCCTCCTTGTGTGGATTTCCTTTGGGAAACTCCATCTTCACATGTGCCAGGGATTGGCAAGCCCAACGCCTCCTAGGACGTCTCTACTTCCGTTTCCTTTGTGGGGGTGGATACTGCCACCAGAGTCACCCTTCCCCTGGCTCAGGCCTTGTATCCCTTTTCCCCCTATGAGGACACAGCCTTCTTACATGTCCCATCACCCCACAAGTCCAGCAACACTTCTCCTTGCCCCGGCTCTGACATACCAGAGTCCAGGTGCTCGGGAGGCCTTGCCATTTCTCCTGGCAGACCCTCCAATAGTATCCCAGCTGGCCACAATTGTGACACCTTCACACATACCTCCCAACTTGGGTCCCCAGTACTTGCATGTCCTAGTCCTTGACCACTGGTCACACCACCTCAGCTCTGGCTCCACAAAGTTCCACAATGAGAGAACAGTCAGGGAGGGTACGCCTCTGGCTCCAGCATGCACCTCCTGCCACCATACCCCTTGGGATCCACATCCTGGTGGGGTTGGGCGAACCTCCTGGCTCTAGCCCAGCTCAAGGCCTGTCCAAGCTACTTTGTTTGTGAAGCAATTCTCACTCCGGTTCAGGTGCACAACTCCAGGCACGTCTGCTTCTGGCACCCAGGCTCACCTTCCCTAGGGAGCTCACACAGATGCAGGTCAAACCACACTCCACAACAAAATGGCTGCAAAACTAGGTGTACTTCCACTATGCACCAATGGGTGGCGCTATGCCCGCATTAGCCACCACATGCTGTAGCAGGGGGTTCTACCCAGGGCCACATAGGGGTCCTGGGGTCTCACACAGGGAATTAGTTCTACCCCACTGCCATGCCAATTCAGCCCTAGCCTCGGCTGATTCCCCCCCCTCCCCCAGGAAGGGGCTACCCTCCTGTAGGACCCAACTCTACCAGTCCAGAGGGTATTAGTCCACAGTCCTTTATTAGACTTGGGGTCCAGCATACACAATCCCTGAACTGCTGGTTCAGTCGCCCCCACCTTGCAGGCCCAGGTCAGTCTCTCACAGGCTCAGGAGCAGCACAACATCAACCCCACTTGTCCATCTAGGCAGGCCTCAAAGCCCCAGGCTCACAGTAAGTCTTCCCCAGACAGGAGGCTCCCTCCTGGGCATAGTCTGTCTCATGACCTGGTTCTCCTCTTCAGCACCCTGGCGAGCATAGAGTAGGTGCTATTGTCAGGGAGATATGGTCCTTTCAGCTCCCAGGCAGAGACTGCCCTCTTTTCTGCCTTGCCTCCCCTTATATCCCAGCAGTGTGGGTGTGGTCAGGCTTCTCCTGCTGAGCCTTAAAGGGCCAGTGTCCTGCCCACTCTGTCCCTGGAGTTATCAGTCTGTTCTGCCCACAGGCTGATTGTAATTATGGGCTGGCTCTCCCAGGCCCATACGCAGGTGCTCAGCCCTCTGGGTGCCACCCTCAGTCTCCTCTTAAAGGGGCAGCAGCCCCACAGGACTGCTCCCTGCTACATATACATTATATTTTATTGTTTTTGATCATGTTTTTATGTTGTACGCTGCCCTGAGCTGCCTTTGTGCTTGAGGGTGGCGGATATCAAATCCATATAATTAATAAATAAACAAACAAACAAACAAATTATTGGACCCTACATCAAAATAGGTAAATTACCCTAGGGAATGTGGTACTTCCAGATAACTATGTTTCCCCCAGAAGTGTCTATGCACCATCTGAGACCATTCTTCTGGGGTGTTTCTCCCATGCTATCTTGGGGCTAATATTTATTGAGGAAGGGACCCACCCTAGTGTAGG
Organism: Sphenodon punctatus; assembly: GCA_003113815.1. NCBI lineage: Eukaryota > Metazoa > Chordata > Lepidosauria > Sphenodontia > Sphenodontidae > Sphenodon > Sphenodon punctatus. The sequence continues at coordinate 1,259,625 of QEPC01006267.1, forward strand.
TTTGACAGAGGAAAGACATAGAGGGTGAGGCCACATGATATGTTAACCTGATTTGGGCATCATTACTCCACATCGGGCAGCCTTATCCTGTGATGCAGCACATCGTATAGCCAACAGCTGCCTACCAGATGTTCACCCTGCCCTGGAGCGGGGAAGGCAGCTGGCTTCCATGTGCTGTGTCTGCCAGAGAAGGCCAGGGACGTAGTGCGTAGCAGCATTGCCCAATGTGGGGTAATGCTGCCTGGATTGGGTTAAGGGGATGCCTCCCATGTAGCTGTTCCCCTGTCCACTGCGGGGCCTTGAGCAGTGGGCACGTTTGCCATCCCCGTAGAGACATATCATGGCAGGGAGCGGGGTGGTGGGCAGGATGGTGACTGGAGCAGGGCCAGGTGCCTATGTGTGCGGCTGGCTCCTTGGCTCGCCCCAGGATGTGGCAGGATGTCTGACAGCCAGCACATCTCACCGGTCCTGAAGCATAGCAGCTGCAAATGCCTGCCCTGAGGTGCACAAGGGAATCGGTCCTGCCCAAGCTGATGTGGTTGTACGCTTGGTTTTTGCAGATTGAACACTTCTTTCTTGGAGCTACTGCCCATCAAGAGTAGAACAAAGGCAGAAGAAAAAAAAGCAGAGTGGTTTGTTTTCTAGCACTTGCAACTTTGTGCATGGAAAGCAACTGACATGAATGCATGTGAAGGAATGAACATTTGGAAAGCAAGCAGCAGGTTTTTTTTTAATAGCACGTTTCATCCCAAAGTGCTTTGCTGCATTAAGCTGATATACACATAAAGCTGTACACAGCTCATGAGAACTGGGGGAGATCAGTTCACAAGGGATTCAATCAGCCTTAATTTTGCTTTCGGTATGGGTAAAATCAACACCCTTGGTTCCCATCTTGAATTACAGGATCTAGCGTACCCCTAAAAAGTGAAGGAGGGCTCAGCCCATAGCCTGGCTTGAGTCAGAATAATAACTCAGTTATTTAATTTTTAAAAGTTATCAATCCTACTATTGCAAACTTTTCAGCAAGTCTGGCCTGGAGTTTTGTATCAGAGTAAATCTGAAACCCACCTGCATTCAGATTTTATTCCAGAAGGACTGTCTGTTTTGCAAACTGGTACCTTTCACAGCAATCTTTACTCATAGGAGCAGTCGTTGCTTACCTACAGAGAAGCATTGTTCTCCCCACATCATCCCGTTCCCTCGCTCTTGGGAAGAGCCCACCTCCTCATTGCAACACTATCCCTCCTGCAAGAGCAGATGCAACCAGACATTCTCTGTGTCTGTTGTAAGGGTATGAAGAGCAGCCTGTGTGAACTCCCATGGGAGAAGGTATGTGCCATGAGTACTCACTGAGTCGAGACTGCAAGATTCAATATACACAGGGAGAATTTCCCTGAAAGTAACATGTCCATGAGCGTACCTTTGGGTTAAAATTCATGCTGGCCTACATATGTCCCACCCCCATCTCTCTGGACTTGTAGGGGAAGGAAATAGACGAGGGACACACATTCCCCATGTTCCCACTATAATTACTCCTATGAATATACAGCCCCTGAAGTGATGAAAAGGCATGGAAAATAATAATACCTCCAAATGAAACACCGGAAAGAATACAAGGAGATTTAACTTGGATTTTTGCCTAACACTCTGAGGCTAACTCTTCAACTCGTGTGAGAAATGACATGGAAAATTCAAAAGTTTCAGGGGATTAGGATTTTGGTTTTACATCCAGTTCAGAAGACAGGTCATTAAATTGCACAGTGCTCTTAGCTCCATGCTGGGGCATTTGGTACAAGCATTGAGTGAGAGAGAAGTGTGCATACTCCTTCCTGAAGGACATGATGGATCAGCTCCTTGAAAGTATCTTGGAAGTATCTTAGCCACTTAATGACCCAGCTGTATCCAGCTTAGCTTGTGAGACCTCACAGCACAAGGTGACATATTATGGCTGGGAGCTGTGGTTATTGCACTCACTGTGCTCCGATATTGCTTTTTCATTGCTCACGCTCTCCTCGAACTACATTTGGACCATTAGATGTTTTCTCCATTACATAAGATTTTATAAACTCCCTTTGCTAGCTGTGAATAAAATGAGCCACATGAAATGACTCAGCCTGCAGGAAATTAAGCCACAGAGTCCAATATCAAATGCACCCAGGCACGTCGCTGCAAATCTGGGGAAATCTATGAGAGAGCCAGCATGCGCGGATGCCCAGTTTCTGATGCCACTTCTCCAGGAAAGTCTTGAGACTCGTTACCTTTACCATTGCCCAATTTCAGCATTGTGGCAATTTAAATTATTATAGGAAGGCGCTGGGAGTTCTGTACTCAATCCATCAAAGAAAGATTGCTTTCTGCCATCCACAAGCAAGTCTTTCTGGTTGCAGCATGGCACAACATTGGGCATTTTTACACACACCTTAAAGTGCTGGTCTTTCAATCTTCCGGGTTTACAAGTTCACAAGTAAGTTCTGGATGGATCCTTCACACACACACTGTGCTATGAGGCAGTTCCTGGATGCATTCTTCACACAAACACTGCCCTGAGGCAGTCTAAAGTAGCCGCAGCTGTAGACATGTGGGGCTGCCATGGAAACCAAGTGACCACAGCTGCCTGGAGCAAAGCAGTTTATCAGGAGAACGTTTTACACACAAATGTTCTGGGAGAAGTTCAAAGAGCCAGATGTTTAAGATCTGGGTGAGTGATTTAGACACACAGAAAGTTCAGGATGTAACAGCAAACATGCAGGAGAAATGTGTGTGTAAAAACACCCATTGAGGGGCTTCCGAGGGACAGATACTCTCATGCTGGGCTTTTGTGTGTTGTCAGAAGGATTAAATAAGGATTCCTAAAAAGCACAAACAGGGTTTATTACAAAAATGGCAAAGTATCCTGTCTTATGGAAGTGATATTAGAGGCAATTCCCCCTTCTGTTTATTTATTTATATTTGTTATCCTGCCCTTCCCAGAAAAAGTTCAGGGTGACTTACAAATATAACATAAACATAAAACGTATATAAAAGCATATTTAAAAGTCCATTAAAACAGTAAGAAATGGAAAAATCATCAACCCCCCCAATCCTTCCCCAACCTCCCCCCAAACTCACTCTATTCCACCTCCCCATGTCCCACATCCAACCCTCCTTCCCGCACAACCCTACTGCAAATCCCCCACCAAACCCCCATCCCTGCCCGCTAAATGCCTTTACAAACAAAAAGGTCTTACACCACCTCCGGGAGACACCCAGGCTGAAGCTCAGACAAACCTCAGGGGGAAGGGAGTTCCATAACACTGGGGCAGCAACCAAGAACACCCCCCTGTGAGCCCTCATCATGTGAACAAGACCAACGGTTGGTACCCACAGGGAGGTGCTCCTGGCTGATCGCAGGGCCCACAGTGGGGCACGGAAGGACAGGCTGTCTCTCAGATACGTGGGGCTGTAGCAGGTTTGAGCCTTGCCAGGCTAAGTGTATTCAGGATCAGGACCCAAACATAAAGTCTTATATAGGAATTAGTTTTTCTGTGTCTTTATTACACAGAACACTTTATTTCAAGGTTCTCTACACAGGTTCCTAGGATCTGGTTCTGGTTCTGGTTTAACAACTCCACCATATAGTCTCACACAGGTGTCAGGAAGCAGTCCCTTTGGCATCCCAAGCCCTGCTTATTCTAGGCCCAAACCTTGCTTAGGCGACATTCAGACGTGGGTTTAAATCGTACGATGCCGCCTCAGCGGCTGTGCAATTTAAACGCACGTCAGAATGCACCCTTAGGACGTTTATAGACGAGACAAAAAAGGCGGCTGATCCTTTGATCAGCCGCCTTTCTTGCCGCTCGTCTACATGCTTGGCCTGCTTTTTAATCCGCATCAGAGGGGGCAGGCGATCCTGCCCCCTCCGACGCAGATTCCCGAAGTGCCGGCTTTACGCAGCACTTCCTGGTTCCACGGGCGAGTGCGCATGCGCAGAAGGGTGTGCATGCGCACTCCCACTCTGCGCCGTGTCTGAACAGCAGACACGGCACTCAGAGACGCCGTGGGGGGAAAGCCGGCATTTGGGCGATCCCGCTTGTAAGCGGGATCGTCTATAAACGCCCTTAGTCTTCTGGCTTTAAAGTCTCTCCAGCCAGACACAAACCTCTGACAGTTTACTCACAGCAGCCTCTTTAGGCTTCTGGATCAAACTCCCTCTCAGCAACCTTCCAAGCCCAACAGTCCCATCTCTGGCTTAGCTCCTGTCTCCTTCAGTAACTGGAGCAACCAACTGACTCTTGCGAGTTCTCTGGTTCCACTTTATGCTTCAGGGCTGGCTCTGTCACACCCTCACGCAGCTGTAATCAAGTAGGCGCTGTCCTGCCTCTATTGGTGCACCTGCAGCTCTGTTAGCCCAGTTCCTCTGCTGGCGCTAACTGTTCACCCCTAAAGGGTTCATGACCTTTAGAGGCTGTGCCCTGCCACAGGGGCCCAGACCATAACTTTAAACGGGTATAGCTCTGTATCTGATTCTTTCTGTTTCTGAATGCCTTTGACTCCCTTTGAAGCCACATGCAGGCTATCTCCTCTGGTCTAAGCTCTGAGTGTAAGGATGTTTATGACAGGTTTGTAGGGATAGAAAGGATCAGACATGTGGAATAGAAGGGATCAGGTCCAAGATGCTTTTCTAGCCACGTCAGACAGATCCCAAACTGGCTGCTTGCACGCAAGACAGGAGCGGGGACAAACTGCCATGAGTCACGTGAAGTTCTGCTTGTGTGCACCGGCAATTAGCCCGTTTCTGCCGTGATTTCAGTGACAGGAGACAGGCCTGTCTCCTTCACAGAAATCACAGCAGAAATGGGCTGATCCCATTAAAAACGCCATGAACACGGGTGGGGTGTCATGTAATCCCCCAATGAGATTTTGGCTCACAGCAGTTTCCACCACCACACTCTTGCAAGCGGCCAGAGCCTCATACCGCAACCAGCTTCAAGGCCAAATAAATGAGACAAGGGCCTTTTTACATGGGAAGCACCCACACATGAACACCCAGGAATCTCATGCCATGCCATAAACTCATGCCATAGCCTGTGAGTAGAAGTGCCTTGGATCTAGCTAGACAGTGTTGCCCTTATCTTGGATTAAGTGGCTCCAGAACTGGGCCCTTTTTACACGGGCCGCGGCACGGGGGTGTTGGTGTGCTCCACGGTCCATGTGCAGTGGGGGAGGGTGGGTGTAGGTGGGCGCACAGCCATCTACACCTACTCCCTACTCATCAACATGCATGGAACAACCACTGGGTGTTCTTACACACACATTTCTCCTGCATGTTTGCTGTTACATCCTGAACTTTCTGTGTGACTAACTCACTCACCCAGATCTTAAACATCCGGCTCTTTGAACTTCTGAGAGTGCGTAGAACTTCTCCCAGAACATTTGTGTGTAAAAAGTTCTCCTGGTAAACTGTTTTGCTCCAGGCAGCTGTGGTCACATGGGGTGTTTTCAGACATGACACTAACCCCAGTTTAACCACACTTGAACTTTTCTTATGCATGTTACAGGGCTGTATTGGTGCCTTATGCAGCCTTGCAATAGACATAAGAAATGTTCAAGTGTGGTTAAACTGAGGTTAGTGTCATGTCTGAAAACACCCTTGGTTTCCATGGCAGCCTATCACGTCTACAGCTGCAGCTCCTTTAGGCTGCCTCAGGGCATACTGCCCTGAGGCATCCAGGAACTGCCTCAGGGTAGTGTGTGTGTGTGTGTGTGTGTGTGTGTGTGTGTGAAAAATGAATCCGGAACTTACTTGTGGGTTTGTAAACCCAGAAGATTGAAAAATATGGAACTTAGAGCTGTGTGTAAAAATGCCCACTGTTTTCACCAGTTGCTCCATGCGTGGGGATGGGTGTGTATGCATGTGCACAGGAGCATGAATGCACACACACACACTCACCGCAGGATTTACACCTGTGGGGTGCTGCCAGTGTAAATCTTATTTATTTATTTATTTAATTCCATTTATATGCTGCCCCCTATGCCTACAGTATCTCGGGGCGGCTTTCAACATAATCTTGCAGCAGGTGTGTGTGTGTGTGTGTGTGTGCATGCTCCCTTGTACGTGCATGCACACTCATCTACACCCATCCACACACACAGAGCTACCAGAGAAAACAGCGGTTATTATTATTATTATTATAAGCATTTTTATAGTGCCAGCTGTGTACCTGGTGCTTTACAGAACAATAAGATAGACGCGGTCCCTGCCTATGGCTTACAATCTAATAGACGTGATGGGGGGAGACAAGGAGAGGGGACGTGGGGAGAGACAAGGGATAAATAACATTCAAGTGGATGCGATGTCGCAGGTGCATGTCCTTGGCTTGGTTGCAGTTAGGCAGGAGTTTGCAGGGAGGGCAGACAGTAAATATTGAAAGGAAAGTTCTAACAGGCATCGGGAAAGGTGGCAAGGAAGAGGTAGATTTTGAGGAGGGATTTGAAGGTGCGGAGGGAGGGAGCAAGGCAGATGTGGGCAGGGAGGGAGTTCCAGACATCGAGGGCAGCAAAGCAGAAGGGACGAAGGGGAGCAGGGGAGATGAGGGAGAGCGAGGGAGGGTGCAGAGGAGGAGCAGAGAGTGTGTGCAGGAGTGTGTAAGGAGATTAGGGCTGAGAGGTAAGGGGGAGCCAGGCTGTGAAGGGTTTTGTAAGTGAATACCAGGAGTTTGTGAAGGATGCATTGGGGAAGGGGGAGCCAGTGAAGTGAGGAGAAGAGAGGCTGCGTGTGATTGAAGCAATGGGCTGAGTGGATGACCCTAGCAGCGGAGCTTTGGATGGAGATAAGGGGGGGGACAGGTGAGAGCGGGGGAGGCCAGAAAGGAGGAGGTTGCAGTAGTCAAGATGACCATGGTGTGAACAAGGGTTTTGGCTGAGGAGACAGAGAGAAAGGGGAGAATCCAAGCAATGTTATGGAGGGCGAAGCAACAGAACTTGGCAACAGAGTTGATGTAAGGTTTAAAGGAAAGGTGAGTATCGAAGACGAAGCCCAAGCTACAGGCTTGGGGAACGGGACGGATGGTGACCCCATTGATAAGGATGGACAGGGAAGTGGGAGAGGAAGGGTAGGGAGGAAAGATAAGGAGTTCAGTCTTAGCCATGTTAAGCTTGAGCTGACGTTGGGACATCCAGGCAGAGATATCAGAGAGACAGTTGATGAGGCGAGCTTGGACAGAAGGGGAGAGAGGGGGGTGGAGAGATAGAGTTGAGTTTCTTCAGCATAGAGGTGATATTGGAAGCTGTGGGAGGCAATGAGTTTGCCAAGGGACAGGGTGTAAGTAGAGAAGAGGAGAGGGCCCAGGTCAGAGCCTTGGGGAACTCCAACTGAGAAGGGGAGGGAGGAGGAGTTGGAATTGGGAAGAGAAACACATTAAAGGAGCCTGGTGGGTGATAGTGATAGGTGAGGAGACACTTGTCTAAAAACACCCAACCTCAGATGAGAGATGGGGGTGCATTGAACAACTTCTTAGTTTAGTCATGTCCCCTCTATGAGGGAGGGAATAGGCCATGGGAGGAAATCCTCCAAGTAGGGGTTGGAGGAATGGGGGTGATGGATTGGGAGGTGGGCAATGTTTTTAATGTGTATTTGTGTACCGATGTTTACTTATTTTAAATGTTGGGGATAGGGTAGGGTATAAATTGAAAAAATGATTACTAATTAATTATAATAAAATAAATAATAATAATAATAATAATAATAATAAAAAGTTAAAAGGAGGAAGCCTCTGGCTGTAATGTGTGGTAACGGAGCCAGTGTGGGGTAGTAGATAAGATGCTGGACTTGGTCTTGGGAAGCCAGGGTTTGAATCCAGCCCCAGCCATGAACTCACTGGGTGGCCTTGGGCAAGTCACAACCTCGCAGCATCAGTTCCCCATCTGTAAAATGGGAATATGTGTGTGTGTGTGTTCCCCTCATCCTTGTGCACCTTAGATTGTAAGCCCACTGGGCAGGGGCCTGTCTCCAAAATCTGGGACTAAGTGCTGTGAGTGCGTATGCCTAGTAGCACTATAGAAATGATTAGTAGTCATAATGCATGAAAACAAGTGCTGTTAAATATGTATACATGAAACAGGAAGGTGACTAACCAAATGAACAGATACAATGTATAAACCTTCTGCTGTGATTGACATCTGCAGAAAACGGAGCACTGGTGTAATGTGCTCGTGACAACCCGTCCCCGTAAGAAGATGGGCTGCCGCATTCTGCACCAGCTGCACTCTCTGAACCTTCACCAAGGGTAGCCCCATGTAGAGCACGTTACAATAGTCCAGTCTTGAGGTGATGAAAGCATGGATGATGGTGGCCAGGTCAGAGTCCAAGACATAAGGCCAAAGCCATCTTACCAGATGTAGTTGGCAGAAAGTGCTCTTCACCACAGCCATAACCTGGACATCCAGGCAGAGCTGCAAGTCGAGGAGCACCCCCATTCTATGGAGCTGAGGGACCAACTGAGGGTGAACCCCATCAATGATGGCGGCCACCACTCCCTCAGCCCCTCCCACCAGCATCACCTCCGCCTTGTCAGGATTCAGCTTCCGATAGCTCACCCTCATCCAGTCCCCCACAGCCGCCAGGCACCGTGTAAGCACCAAGAATGCCAGGCCTGGGTCAGCTGAAAATGAGAGGTAAAGCAGGGTATCATCAGCAAACTGATGACCCCGCACACCAAACCCTCTGACGACCTCGCCCAAAGGCTGCATGTGCACATTGAACAGGAGAGGGGACAGAATGGAATCTTGCGGGACTCCACACGTCAGGTCTCGGGGAGATGATGAGCAATCCCCCAGTACCACACACTGAGTTGTACTGGCCAGGAAGGAATGGAACCATTCAAGAACAATCCTGCCCACCCTGGCTCGGTCTTGCAAGCAGGTCACCAACATCTCGTGGTCAACAGTATTAAATGCGGTTGAGAAATCAAACAGGATCAACAGGGTCGACCAGTCCTGGTCCAGCTGACAGTGAATGTCATTGACCAATGCCATTGACCAATGCCACAAGCACAGAACAGTCTTCAGAAGATGTTGATACAAGTCTTCTGAAGAATCCAGTGCTGACTATACCACGATCAGTGGGACTGAAGTTTCTGGAGCACCACTAGGAGCTGGAGCACAGCATCCAGTGCCTGCTCCCATTCTGCTCCATCTGCATATCTGGTGGCCCATCTTTACACAAACAGGCCGCCCAGGTGGGAGGCAGAGCAGAGCCATCAGTGACATCTGTGTAAAGGCACGCATTGAGTGTCCTAAATAACCATTCTACCCAGGAACACCTTTTCACCCTCTGTCCCACTGATCATCGTCCACGGGCTGCTGGATTAGAGAGGCCATGGGTCTGACTTGGCTTATTCTTATGTTTTTAAATTACTCTGAGTGCCAAAACCTAGTTCTTGAAAGGACAGCTTCCATTTTTACACAGACATAAAATAATAGCCCTTTCAATCAAGCACAGACATCACAACAAATGTCTTCAGAATTACAACTCTAATACTAAGAAGTCATTCTAAATCCCTCACGCTCTATCTGCATTGAAAAGGAAAAGAGAAAAGAAAATTAGGCTCAAGATGCACACACCACAAGAGCCATTTTAACTCAAGTGGACTTATTATTATTATAAACATTTATATAGAGCCAGTAGTGAGACCTGGTGCTGTACAGAACATAGAAATAGACGCGGTCCCTGCCTGTGGCTTACAATCTAAAAGACAAGGAGGGGGAGACAGGGAGAGGGGACAGGACTTCAGTCCTGATTTGATCTAGTTTTTACTCGATTGCATTGTGGGTTTATGCAAGATACCTGCAACATCACTGACAGATGCATTCTTCAGAAATAAGGGGGGGACGGTATTTGAATTATTATTTAAGTGGTGTGTGTAAAAGCAAGTCTTATTGTCAGATGAGAAAGATGATATAAAGTATATTGGCCACTGGCACTAAGATACCTTCAAAGGAAACAGAATGGGCACTGAAACACTGGCACTAGATGCCTTCAAAGGAAACAGGGCATTTTCACACAAGACACTCTCCACCCACTACCCACCCACAATACATGTTACAGGGCACCCCATAGGGCAACAGCGCAGCCCTGCAACATGTATAGTGGGTGGGTAGTGGGTGGAGAGTGTCTTGTGTGAAAATGTCCTTAATGGTAGGACTGAGCTTCTGCAAGAGCTGCTAATAAAAACAAAAGCTGTGTGCTTATGAAGTCGTTGCTATAACTAAACCAAAAAGAAAACTTACAAAGAACCAGCAGCAAATGCCAAAAGTTCAAGTGATGTCACAACCTCTCCATGTCTGGTGTCATCACTGCTAGGTTTTACAAGATAGAACAACAAATGAAGAGAAGATAGGTGTTGCTTAAGCAAAACACAGAGACTGGCAATAGAATTCTGAGCAACTTCCATCTGCGTCACTGGTTCAAATCCAATGCAGGGGAGGAGGGTGCATTCTCACAAGATGCTAAGTCTGTAAAAATATCTTTCCCCTGTTTGTTTTTATTATGTGAAGAGGTTAGGTCTTCAGGCTTCTTAATCCCTCACACTTTATCTGCACTGAAAAGTGCAGTCCTCAAAAAACTAAAGAAAATCAGTCTCATTGGGGATATGAGCTATAATCAGGATGGGGACGGGAAACGCAAATTCGGAACACATGGATGTAGAAATGGGGTAATATGTTGGTGAGCTTGTTAGGAATGGAGGGAAAAGGCAGGAGAAAATAGGGTTGTGCAATTCGTTTTCATTATTATGATAATGAAAATGAAAATTTTCCATTTGTTCTTGTTATTATAAAAATGAAAATGACAAATAATAATAAGAATTTTTGGTTTGGAAATAATGGGAAATAACTGAAAAACCTATTTCTGGCTGTACCTTTTTTGTTTCTTAGTCACTTCTGATGAAACTTGTACTCCAATGGACAGCACTGTACGATTGTACTCCAATGGACAGCACTATGTGTACCAAATCTAGAAAAGATTGGGTAAGGGAAACCGATTTTATAAGCAATTAAATGTAGTGATTTTAAGAAACACGCCATACACATTCCTGGCTACAGCTTCTTTGTCTTCCATCCAATTTTTATGAATCCTGGGAATATTATGGCCCTCCCAGGGGCAGCTGGGGGGTTTTTAGTTTGGAGGGGCAGTAAGGCCGTCGAGCCGGTGAACTGGTGGGCGGAGCTAGGGCAACGGTAGGTGGAGCCAGGTCATAACCCAGCAGCAAGGAGTTCCCAGGGTTAACATCAGATGGAAGAAAACACAGTCTACATGCACATCAAGCTTAAAATAAATAATGTATAAACCCCAAACACAGGGAAACACAGAAAACACTGGCAAAACACAGCAGCAATGAGTTCCCA
>QEPC01006267.1:1293832-1311149 GCA_003113815.1 Sphenodon punctatus
GGGGGGGGGGGGAAATTTTTAAATCCAGGCTGGGCAGGATGGGTGGGGGGTGTCCCCCCTTCCACCCGCACAGCCTGGATGGGGGAAGGAAAGTGTTTGTTTGCTTTTTTTCCTGTGGTTTTTTTTACATTGCGGCCATTCATTTGAATGGCCGCAATGTAAAAAAATCCGGCACAGGGGGAATCCGGTAGATTCCCCCGATTACCAGGGTAATCCGATACTGCCGGTACACCCAAAAACCGGCAGTATCGGATACTGGATCATCTGGTAGTCCCACCCCTAATATACAGGGAGGAGGGAAGGATTCAATGGAGGGGAGGGAGAACGAACACAGGGAGGGTAAAAATTTAAAATAAAAACAACACCTCAGTCTATCTAATCTAATCTAAATAAATGAAACTATGGAGGTAAATGTGTGGAAATGGGTGAAATAGGAGGAGAATGGCAATGGATTGGGAGGAACACAAACTACTGGGAGAGGGAGCATTCTGAAAATGCCTGCTGACAGGATCAGTGGCTAACTCAGAATGAATTGGAAGGGGAAGGGCAATTACTTTTGTTACTTGCTGCGCCCGCCTTACCACAAGTCCCATTGGCCCTGTGCAGCCTAACCTGTGGCCAATAGCAGACTGCCAAGCCAGTGGTCTGAGGAAAAGAGGGATGGTGATTGGGCAGGCTGGATGCTAGTTCAAGCCTCTCCACGCCTCCTCAGATGACCCCCTCCCTGGGCATGCCAGCCAGGTTTTTCCCGCCCAATCTCATCTGAACATGCCCAAACTGTTCAGGGGTTTGGGCATTCGGTGTCCGAACTGACTGAGTTCGGTCCAAACTCCGAACGTCCGAATCATGTTCGCACATCCCTAGAGAACACCACTCTGCATGCCCTCGTTGTGTAAACATTGTGGGCAGATGGTACCTGCAAGAGGGCACTCCCACCTGATCTTAGAGGCTGTGATTGGGCATGAGGAACGAGGTAATCTTTCAGACTGGAGTGCAATTTCGAGGCATTGCTAGCCAATGCATGATTTGCCTCTGGGAAAGAATCTGTGAGACAAAGCATGTGCAGGATTTGTAATGTGGGTCTGTTCCCCCCGTGCATTTTTGCCTGAGATCCTGCAGGGGATTGCAGAGCTATTTTTCTCATTCTGCAATCCTCTGTAGGATCCACCCCCGGAGCAAAAATGTGTGGGGTGAGGGTGGGGAAAGTCCCATGATACAAACCCCACACATGCTTTACCTCCTAGATTCTTTTCTGGAGGGAAATTGTGTGCAGTATGTATCATGGGAAAGTGCCCTTGGTTTCAGCTCTTGGCCCTTCAATCAAAGTCGAACTTTTGACCGCCTGCAGTTAAGGCAGATCATCATTTTTCGTCCCACTCTCATCAGAGGGAAACTAAAAGGGTTAACTCACCACTGCTGGCCTTTGAAGATTTTCATTCTTGTCAGATTTCAGAAATGGGGCAGCATGCATCTGTGACTTTGACAATTAATTACTGCCAGTTTTTTGCTTCCCGGCCTCCCTAGTACATGTCTGCAGGATCCACAGATGGTTCAGTCTAGTGCTGCCAATATTTACCCACAGGTTAACTCAGCATCTCCCTTCCTCTTTGCAGCCGGATCACTTGCTTCCCACTAAGTATCACAGCAATTACACATTTTTTTCCTTTTGACTTATCAGTCAATGTACCTTCCCACCTAAGAGATTTGCTTTCTCCGAGCACATCTGGCTGCCGTTTGTGATAATAGGATACTGGCATTCTAACCAACTCTAAATGTGGTTTCCAAAAACTGGCTAGACAAACATCTGTCTGTGGAGGTGTAAATAGAGGGTATCCTGCTTTGGAGCAAGCTCTTGCCTCTCGTTGAGGCCAGGGCCATTATCTGCTGTTGATCAATGTTGACCACTGCTGTCACCTCATTTCACCTGGTCAATGATGTACTCATCTTCCCAAATCTGCCTCCAATGGAAAACTTCCTTCTGAAGCTCATGTATCTGCCAGTTCACGAGGGACACTGAAAGCATGCACCTATTATTATTATAATTATTATTATTATAATAATAAACATTTATATAGCGCCGATCATGTACCTGGCACTGTACAGAACATAGAAATAGACGTGGTCCCTGCCTGTGGACAATCTAAAAGACAAGGAGGGAGACAGGGAGAGGGGACAGCGGGAGAGACAGGGGAGAAGACAAACAAACATTCAAGTGGATGCGACGTCTCAGGTGCGTGTGCTTGGCTTGGTTACGGTCAGGTTGGTTGCAGCAGTCTGCAGAGGAGGGCACACAGTAAGTATATGGGGAACGACTAGCAGGCATTGGGAAAGGCGTCGAGGAAAAAGTGGGTCTTGAGGAGGGATTTGAAGGAGCGGAGGGAGGGGGCAAGGTGGATGTGGGTAGGGAGGGAGTTCAGGCATGGGGGGCAGCGAGGGAGAAGGGTCGAAGGCGGTTAGGAGAGCAGGAGAAATGAGGGAGAGTGAGGGAGGGGACAGAGGCACCTATTGAGAGACTGCCTCATTCTCCATGCCCTGAATCGACCCTTGTGGTGTGCCGGGAGTGTCCTTCCTGATGTCCCCTGGAGGCTACACTGGAGAGGACGTTCTTGGTGGTGGCACCTAGACTGTGGAACTCCCTTCTGGTGGAGGCCCGTGGCCCCGGACGTTGCCTCATTTTGACGACAGTGCAAGACCTGGATGTTCCATCAGGCCTTTGGGGATGTAGGTGGGTGATGGGTGGGTGAGCGTCGTTGGGGAGGATCGGGTTTTTATTTTTTTATTCTTATTCTTCCCTTTTATGTCTATTTTATGTATATATTTTTAATGTTTTAACTTTTGTAAGCTGCCTCCAGCTGCCTAGGTCTTCACTGCAGAGGATATTGGGGAGATACCCACACCTGAACCTTACTTTGTAAGTGATGAATTGGAAGAGCTGTCACAAATCAATGTGACTCTGGAGGCGGTCCTAGAGAAATTGACAAACTAAATTCCTACAAATCACCAGGACTAGATGGTATTCACCCAAGACTTCTGAAGGAACTCAAATATGAAATTTCAGACCTACTGTTAGTAATTTGTAACCTGTCCCTAAAATCTGCCACTGTACCTGATGACTGGAGGGTGGCAAATGTAACCCCGATATTTAAAAAGGGATCCAGAGGTGATCCTCAAAACTACAGACCAGTAAGCTTGACGTCTGTGCCGGGAAAAATGGTGGAAACTATCATTAAGAACAGAATCGCTGGGCATGTTGATAAACATGGTTTAATGGGGAAGAGTCAACATGGATTTAGCCAAGGTAAGTCATGCCTCACTTAATCTGTTGGAATACTTTGAGGGTGTAAATAAGAATGTGGACAAGGGAGACCCAGTAGATATAGTGTACCTGGATTTGAAAAGAGTGCCTTATCAAGCATTTGATAAGGTCTCACGTAAAAGACTCTTGAGAAAATTAAAAAGTCATGGAATAGGAGGTAGTGTCTTACTATGGATTGGTAACTGGTTAAAGGATAGGAAGCAAAGAGTAGGACTGAATGGTCAGTTTTCACAATGGAGAAATGTAAAAAGTGGTGTGCCTCAGGGATCTGTATTGGGACCAGTGCTGTTTAATGTATTCATTAATGATCTGGAAAAGGGCATTAAAAGTGAGGTGTTCAAATTTGCAGATGACACCAAGTTATTCAAGGTAGTTAAAACATGAGCAAACTGTGAAGAACTGTAACAGGATCTTACAAGACTAGGTACCTGGGCATCTACATGGCAGATGAGATTTAATGTGGACAAGTGCAAAGTGATGCACATAGGGACAAATAACCCAAACTATGAGTACACAATGCTGGGTACTAAGCTAGGAGTTACCACTCGGAAAAAGGATCTGGGAGTGATTGTGGACAATACACTGAAATCCTCAGCCCAATGTGCAGCAGCAGTCAAAAAAGCGAACAGAATGTTAGGAGTTATTCGCAAAGGGATAGAGAATAAAACTGAAGATGTTATAATGCCTTTATACAAATCAATGGTGCAACCACACCTGGAATATTGTGTGCAGTTCTGGTTGCCCAATCACAAAAAAGACATAGCTGAACAGAAAAGGTACAGAGAAGGGCAATGAGAATGATAAAGGGTATGGAACGGCTTCTGTACAAAGAGAGGCTTGACAAGTTGGGTCTCTTCAGCTTAGAGAAGAGAAGACTGAGAGGGGTTTATAAAATCTTGAGTGGTGTGGAATGAGTAGATAGGGAATGGTTATTTACCCTCTCAAATAGTACTAGAACTAGGGGACACTCCATGAAACTAGCAGCCGGCAGATTAAAAACAAATAAAAGGAAGTACTTTTTCACTCAAACTTACGGAATTTGTTGCCAGAGGATGTTGTCAAGGCCAGTAGTATAGCTGGGTTTTTAAAAGGAATGGATATGTTCTTGGAGAGTAGGTCCATTAATGGCTATTAACCAAGTGGCTTACAGGATGAACTTCTTACTGTCACTAACTGGGAGTGAACAACGGGGAATGGATTGCCCATTGTGACTGTTGGTTCTTCTCCCATGCGATCAAGATTGGCCACTGTCGGAGAACAAGAGACTGGGCTTGATGGACCATTGGTCTGATTCAGTATGGCGACACTTATGTTCTTATGCCTAGGCAGGAGAGGTGAGGTATAAATAAATAAATAAATAAATAAATATTGCACTAGAAAGTTCCCCTTGCCTGCTTTTCTTCAATGAGGATAGGGAAAGTTGCATTTCGAACAAGTCAAAACCAGAACCTAGGTGGAGATTTCCTGGGTCAAGGTCTGTGCCTGGATTCCACAAGTCCAGGTAGCAGAGGAACTAGCACCAGTGATGGCAGCAGAATACCAAGTCTGCACCCTGGGCTTCTACTTCTGGCTCCTGTGGAGAGTATACAAGATTTTGACCCACTGGGACCCTTAGTTGACTAACTCGGTTGGTAAGTTCCCTTTATGCAGCAGTGGCAGGAGCTGCAGAAGCAAAATGAGGGAGGGAATCCACAGAACTAGGATCCCCGTTGTCCCCTCTCCACAGGCTGTGGTGCCTTCCTCCCTCACCTTGTCATACTGCTCTGGCCACTGCCACTCTCCCTCATCCTGCCTGTTACCAGGTGCTGCTTTGCGATGGGGATGGGGGCAGTAGCACCCTTCTGCCATCTGCCCAACTGAGAAATGCAAGGGAGTGGGAAGGAAGGAAGGAAGATGAAATGAGAACTTTCACTGCTCAGGTC
Source organism: Sphenodon punctatus (assembly GCA_003113815.1). Taxonomy (NCBI): domain Eukaryota; kingdom Metazoa; phylum Chordata; class Lepidosauria; order Sphenodontia; family Sphenodontidae; genus Sphenodon; species Sphenodon punctatus. The sequence goes on from QEPC01006267.1 coordinate 1,299,071, forward strand.
AAGCCTCAGCATTGTGTATGGACGAGGTGTGGGGGGAAAGTAGCTACATCAAAATCATCTAGAACGGTGGTGGGAAACCTTTTCCTCCTCTGGGGGTTGGATCCATGCCTCTCTAGGGTTCCATAGGGTGGATTGTCCTGGAGGGAGACATACCCTGCCTATGTAGGTAGCATGGCCATCAGCCCAGAAGCGCTCTAGTCTTATCTGGCCACTGACCACTGCTGGTGTAGCCCCAGAGAGGGTTGGCACAGTGGCCTCCTCTAGTGGTGTGAGTGGTGACTAACCACTCTCAGGTTCATGAGCCTGGTATTCTCAGAGCTGAATGACTTGGGTCTTTTGGGTTAGAGGACAGAGGCTCATGCAGATAAGAGCCGAGACCTCCAGTTCTAAACCCCATCCTGCCAGAGTTGACAGGGTTACACTGGCAGTGGGACACACTTAATGGAGATGGTGGGGAATCTCTGGAGAGCTGGTGTTTGGGACTGGAAACAGGCCATGTGCCGGAGGTTTCCCACCCTGACCTAGAAGCACCAACCATGAGCAGATGCCAGACTCTCGTCAAGCTAGGGATGCAACAGCTCTAGCCGGAAGAGTTCCTGTTTCAAATATACAAGGCAACCAAAGTGTGATGGAAAAGCAGGCGCAAGATGCATAGTAAATGGGAAAAAGTAAAAAGTTAGACTTTACCAAGGTCACAAAGAATATCTGTTGCAAAATCAGGTATTGAACCCATGTGTCTAGATGGGGAACTGAATTTAAATGGTAGCAAGGTGATCGATCACTCCATGTTTCTTCTCTTCTATTTTGCCTGGGAAACCCTTGTGGCTGGTCATTGTCAGAAATGGGATACTGGGCTAGATGGACCCTTGGTCAGAGTTACTGTGGCTGTTACATTCTTATTCCCTAAATAAGGATTTGATACCATAATCCAGTAATTTCTTCTTCTTCACTACTTGCTATTGTTTGTAAAAAGCTTCCTTCATCCAATCAGGCAACCGAAATGGTATCTCCTGATTGAGATGACCAAGGCAAACAGACTCACATTAACACGGAAGTCCTTAGATACTCCATTGCCTGGCACTATGGAGAAATGTAAGAGTGGATTACATCATAGATACGATTAGATAGGAATGGAGATCTCTGGATCATATTATACTTGTTAGTGACCTGTCCAACAATGAATATTTGCAGATTAGTGTGGTTGGAGATAATCTGTGTAGCTTAGCTCACTAAGCACATTCCAACGCTTATATATTCATGCAGCTAAAGGCAAATGCTTAAACATGTGGTTAATGCACCATATGTCTAAAACGTTTGAGCTCCATCTGACATTTTAAAAATATTTTCATTCCAGTGATAGCTCACCGAATGAATTCATTTCTCCAAGAACTGACTGCTCCAGGTTCTCCTTCTGCCAGAGCTGCCTTAGACCTGTCTGCCATGATGTCTTAATTTTTTGGCTGGCTAAACAAATTCAATCTGCTGTAATTGGGCCGGCAGCTCTATTAACTTTTTTTTTTTTTTTTTATGTAGGTGCTAAATGAAGCAGAGTGTGCATGGTATATGCGGCTGCCTTCCTAGGCATTTGGTATTTTAGGGCATGACCGCAATTTTCTGGACACGGTCAAGTGTCATGAGACAACATAGTTTCTCTGTGCGACCATCTGGCAGCAAATGAAGCATCCTTCCTGGTGAATTTGCCGGTGACCCTGATGGTGAACAATGGCAGAGTGTGGATTGGGATCAGCATTACATATACCGTTCAGGGTGGCTACCAGACACGTAAACTGCAACGTCTCTGTACAGACACATGGAGAAGAGTGCCTTGGTGAGAAGCTAGTGAATCCTGCTTCACTCATTGGAATTACTGGAATAAGCATCCAGGGACAGTTGTAGGAGAAAGGAACCTGAAAGCAGTTTTAAAGCGGAGTTGGAGAAAATTATGACACAATTTGTGAGGAATTTTCTATTTGCTATAGAAAGAATTCCACACACCCCCAACCTATTTTGGGAGGTTCTCCCCCCACCCACTTTCCTTTTTCCTTTCTCACTGAAGCATTAAAATATGTCCACAACTGGAGATGGGGCTAATGGGATGTTCTGGTGCCAGGGCATTATGATGGTGGTGGGTGGTGCTCAGGGTCTGACTGATCACCACATTTGGGGCTGGGAAGGAATTTTCCCTTGGGTCAGATTGTGTCACAGGGCTGTGCTGCCATCGCCGGGTCTCCCCGCTTCCGATGCCTGCCCCAGCACCCCTTGTGACCCCACCCCAACAGAGGGGTGTGGCAGAGCTGGCAGAAGAACCAGGGCTCACAGCACCACCCCCCTAGAAGCAATTCCCATACCACCAGCTGCACCTGCCCCTAGTGAACCAGGGGTGGAACCTAGGACCCTGTAGTGCTCAGCCCGCCTGCAGGGGAGGCCTCCAGCTGCAGGTACTAATGACAGGGCTACTTAACCCAGTGCTGCCTTGCAGACAGTGCTGGTGATCAGGTTTTCCTGTTTGGACTAGCCCCGCAGCATTGAGAAGCGAAGCGATTGTGTTTATTTCCTGTTGTTCCTTGTCTGGTCTTGAAGTGTGTTTGGTTATAGGTGTGTAGTGAGTTTACCTTCTTGTTTTCTTCCATCCCTTTGAGTCTGTGAGTGAAAGAGTGTGTGTGAGACTGAGATAGTGCCCCCCCCCTTCCCTTTCCCTGACCCAGGGCTCCTCCTCTTCCCCCCCTTGGCTTGCAAGATCCCCTCCCTGCTCCTATCTCTGGATCCTGGGCCCCCAAACCCTTCCTTCCTCCACTGTCTTGGGACACCGTGTTCCCTCTTCCCCCCCCCCCCAGAATCCTCCCTGGGGTACTTGAAGGTGAGTGTGTGTGATAGGGTGCCACAGGACCCTTGCATCCCCACGCCTGAATATGATATGGGCCTAACTTCCTTGCACTCTCAGCAGTCGGAAGGGTCCAAATACTATCCTGATGGACATTTATACCCAAAGAGATTCCTAGGGGCCTAAGGGGTACCTTGCGCTTGGTTGGGAGTGGTTGAGCTACCTGTTTCCCCCTCCCCTCTCCTGTAACAGATTAGCAGTTGACTTGGAGGTTTTTTTAAAATTTATTATTATTATTTTATTTATTATCTTCCCCTGCAAGTGTGACTTGCTTGCTAGTGACATCTGAATTTTTCTATTAAAGCTGTTACTTCAAGCATCGGTATGCTCTGATCCCTCCTGATCTCTATATGTGACAGATTTTTTATTATAAAAATACCTCCTCCCCCCTCTCCTCCTCTCCTGTTCTCCTTCCCTCCCACAAGGAAACCTCCTCCCTGCTCTCCTCCTCCAACCCTTCCACTTGCCCCCTTGATCCCATCCCCTCCCACCTCCTGACTTCCATTCCTTCCACTGTTGCCCCTTCCCTCCTGCACATCCTCAGCCTCTCCCTCTCTACTGGCTCCTTCCCCTCCACCTTCAAGCATGCCACTGTCTCTCCTATCCTCAAGAAGACCACTCCTGACCCCTCCTTCTAGCTACCGTCCTGTATCACTCCTTCATTTTGCTGCCAAGCTTCCTGAACATGTTGTCTACTGCCTCTGCCTCGACTTCCTCTCCGCCAACTCCTCCTTTGACCTCCTACAAACTGACTTCTGCCCCCTCCACTCTACTGAAAAACTGCTTTCGCTAAGATCACCAACAATAATCTTGTGGCTAAATCTAATCGCCTCTACTCCATTCTTGTCCTCCTTGACCTTTCTGCTGCCTTTGATACTGTTGACCACTCACTCTTGCTGGACTCACTTCACTCCCTTGGCTTCCATGGCTATGTCCTCGACTGCTTCTCCTCCTACCTCTCTGACCACTCCTTCAATGTGTCTCTTGCCAACTCCACCTCCTCCTCCCTTCCCCTCTCAGTTGGTGTTCCCCAAGACTCTGTCCTTGGCCCTCTCTTCTTCTCTATCCCTGTCCTTAGGCAAACTCATTGCCTCCCATGGCTTCCAATATCACCTCTACACTGATGACACTCAACTCTATCTCTCTACTCACTCTCTCTCTCTCCATCTGTTCAAGCTCGCCTCACCAGCTGTCTCTCTGACATTTCTACCTGGATGTCTCAACGTCAACTCAAACTCAACATGGCTAAAACTGAACTCCTTATCTTCCCTGCTCATCCATCCTTTCCCTGTCAATCCTTATCTACAGGGTCTCCATCCTTCCCATCACCCAAGCCTGTAGCTTAGGCTTCATCTTTGACTCGCCCCTTTCTTTTAAATCCTACATCAACTCTGTTGCCAAATCCTGTCGCTTCTCCCTCTATAACATTACTAAAATTCGCCCTTTTCTCTCTGTCTCCTCTGCCAAAACCCTTGTTCATGCCCTAGTCATCTCTCGCCTCAATTACTGTAACCACCTTCTTTCTGGCCTTCCCTGCACTCACCTAACTGTTCATGTGGCCACTCCCATCTAGGCTTACCACATTGCTCTAGGCTTTTAAACTTGAGGGGGTGGGGCTACACAGCAAGGTCAGTGCAAAAAGGCTGCTGCTCCCATTTTTGATGTAACCCTGTCCATTACAGAGTGCCATGATAGTCTGAGGGCCAGACCAGAAATCGGTATCCAGTTGTGGCAAAATTTCATTCTGTCTGAAAGGTGTATGTCTATGGATTATGTTTTAACATAACCAGTTCTGAAGGGTAGCCTAATAGATTTATATGCCATCAAGATGGCCGAAACAACCTATTTTTTAATTTAAGCTATAATGTAATCCGAGTGAACAATTTTAATTTTTGAAACACCATTGGAAAACCAATGAAATCTGCTACAAGTAAGATAAACTGATAGTTACATTATCCATAACCGTTTTCACGATATAAGCTGTAGAACAAGGAAACGTACACACACACACACCATTTTTATACTGTTTACTGCATGTCACACATTACCTGCTGCAGATATGCATGTAAACATCAAGAGACAACTTTAGCTTCTTCTTTTGCCTTTCCAGTGAGCTATGGCATGAATAAATTAATTATTATAAACCATAGTTAGACGTGTTTGAGCGTTATATGATTTTAGCCAATGTATGAATAACATGTAGCTTAGTATTATTGTAAAGAAATGTCTATTAGTTTTGGGAGTTTAACAACTATTTAATATGTATATGTTTTCATTGTTACAAACATTAAACTTTCACAATTTCACACCTGCCAACCATTTGAATGTTTGTCACCACTCCAATCGTCTACCGAGTCCTCCAGATCAACTGCAAAGTCTGCATCTTGTTTTTTCTGGTGGCTACATGTCCTTAGTTTGCACATTTCAGCGCAAGTCATTCCATTGGATAGGCATGTGCAGCTTGGCAGTTGACAAGAATGCACACACTTGCATAATAACATCGCCAAAACTGCAATTGGTACTGGTGGTTCATGCATTCACTCTATGACCAGATTGATGTCTGTGTCTGTCATCCATCTGCGATCTTTTGGGCTAGGTACAATTGGTTGGTTTTGTAGACAGTGCCTCCAAATGCCTGCCTGGAAGTTAACCCGAAGAGTGTGCATGAATAATCAGTCTTTGCATGGCGGAAGCTGACTTGACTCCACCTCTCCTTCCTTGGTGCACAGGAGTTCATAGCGTAGGTCATTTACAGAACTAGTGTGGGTAGTTGGTACATTACATGTGGCAGCTGAATTGCTGTACCTTCTTAAACATCTCCGGAGAGACTTCCCATGACTGGCCTAGTTGACAATGTCTCCTCGTAGTTCTTGTCCTTTCTCAATAGCTTCAAGGGAGTTAACTTACCCTGACTTGCAAAAGCACTCACAGACGTGTCGCACACAGTGAAGGCATGTAGTCCAATGAGGGCATCAGACACGCTCCGTCCAACTGAACTTGAGGGTTTCCTTATGCTAATAAACCTCATGCAGCTCTTCATTCCACACTTTATGAACAGGGGCATGGTATTATTATTATTTATTATTAACAAACATTTATATAGCGCCAGCAGTGTACCTGGCACTTTACATAGTAATAAAACACATCACGGTCCCTGCCCCTAGGGCTTACAATCTGAGAGACAGGAGCTGGAGGAGAGACATAGGAAGGGGAACAGAGAGAGAGACAAGGGGTCTAACATTCATGAAGATGCGAGGTCTCAGGTGCACATACTTGGCTTGGTTACAATGAGAATGACAGCAGGCAGGTCCATGTGGCAAGGATAGGGGTAAACAGATCGTATGTCACTTGTAAAGCTAATACACAGTATCAGTATATCTGTGTCTTCTGAAGTAACAACAACAGCTTTCGCCCCTTCCTTTTCTGCATGAAGTGTGTGCAGTAGCATCCGAGTGTTAGCTTCTTCTTGTGTAGACCTCAGGTCGCTGACATCCTGAGGTCTACACAATGGTCTTTGGTGATCATGAAACAGGCCTCCTCAATTGTTGCGTAAAGTACTTTACCTTGTAACCTTTCCATGTATTTAGGCATCCTCCATTGTTGCACCAAGAACTTGATGAGCTGAGACTTGTTAGGTGTGCTGCACAGATACCTTCTCAACTGTTGAATTTTGTGAGCTGGTGCAATGTTTTTCAGCTGCAGGCTAGCATTTGTGTGTCGCTTGCATGGTTCAGCATCTTTGATTGACGTTTCCAGGTAAGAGTAAAAAACAACATCTCCTTTCATTCTAAGTACCCTCATGAAGTATAACATGGAATACAGATTCTGCTAGCTGTTCAAATCTCTTCTCATTGCCCTTCGTCTTCTGCAACAAACTCATTCCATCAATGATGCAAGTAGATGGGACAGGTATATTTTCTGCTGGAGATATATTTTTTTCAAACTCTCTTGCAATTGCAGTCTTCTTCATCTTGTGCAGTGTTCCATCATCATTTGCAAGTGCCCAAGGCAAAGGCACCAGAGGGTAAGCTAAGACATCTCTCATATGCAGCTGTCTACTTTCAGCAACAAGGACCATATGCACAAAGCGGTTTCTGTGAGCCCTGAGTACAACTTCCTTAGCTTTGCCTACACTGCACGTCATCTTTCTGTTGACATTGGAGAATGTTTTAAGGTTTCGTTTTGACATCTTGTTGAGAACACACAGATGTACTGATACTATGCATTGACTTTGCAAGTGACATACCATGCCCCATGTTTGTAAAGTGTGGAATGAAGAGCCGCATGAGATTTTGCATGTCGGGGTAAGTTAACTCCCTTGAAACTACTGAAAAAGGACAGGAACTACCAGGAGACATTCAGTCAACTAGACCAGTTATGAGAAGTCTCTCCAGAGATTTTTGAGAAGGTACAGCAATTCACCTGCCACATGTAATGTACCAACTACCCACACTAGTTCTGTAAATGACCTACGCTATGAACTCTTGTGCCAAGCAAGGAGAGGTGGAGTCAAGTCAGCTTCCACCATGCAAAGACTAATTATTCATGCACACTCTTTGGGCCAACTTCCAGGCAGGCATTTGGAGGCACTGTCTACAAAACCAACCAATTGTACCTAGCCCAAAAGATTACAGATGGATGACACACACAGATGGCAATATTGTCAGAGTGGATGCATGAACCACCAGCACCAGTTGCAGTTTTGGAGATGTTATCATGCAAGTGTGTGCATTCCTGTCAACTGCCAAGCTGCACATGCCTATCTAATGGATTTACTTACACTGATATGTGCAAACTATGGACATGTAGCAACCAGGAAAAACAAAATGTAGACTTTGCAGTTGATCTCGGAAGACGATTGGAGTGATGAACATTCTAATGGTTGGCAGGTGTGAAATGATGAAAGTCTGTCTGCAACAATGAACACATATACATATTAAACAATTGTTAAACTCCCCAAACTAATAGACATTTCTTTACAAAAATACTAAGTTACATGTTTACATACATTGGCTAAAATCATATAAAACTTGGATCCGCTCAAACACTTCTAACTATGGTTTATAATAATTAATTTTATTCATGCCACGGCTCTCTAGAAAGGCAAAAGAGGAAGCTAAAATGGTCTCTATGTTTACATGCATATCTGCAGCAGGTAAAGTGTGACATGCAGTAAACCATATAAAAATGGGGGTGTGTGTGTTATATTGTGAAAACAGTTATGGATAACTTAATTATCAGTATACCTTATTTGTGGCAGATTTCACTGACCTTTCAACTGTGTTTTAAAACTTAATCAGTCACTCAGATCACGTTATAGCTTAAATTATAAATATGTTGTTTCGGCCATCTTGATGACATTATAAATCTATTCAGCTACCACTCAGAACTGGTTATCATGTGAAAACATAATCCACAGATATATACTTTTCAGAAAAACAGAATTATATTTTGCCACCTTACCTGATACTGATATGTGAATTTTCAGCTCCTGGCCCACAGACTAATAGGAGCAGCAGTGGGAAAGTCCCTACAACCTGCCACCACAGAAGACCTGATTTTTCCAGGTTACCAGGACACCCCTGGCTGTTCTTGAGAAATAAGAGTTTCCCCTGGAGATTGTGGGTCAAAACCAGGCCAAAAGCCAGGGAGAACTGGAAACCCTTGCTCTTTCCACTAGCATTCAGCATGGGTAACTAACCCTCCTTTCTTTCCAGGTTGGAGTAGTCACATTATCAGCTGTATTGCTGGGTAAATTAACCCTGGGTTAGCTTACCACTGGGTAAGACTCTGTCTCATGTGAACATGACCTAACAGAAATGTCCTATTCCAGCTATTCATTCACCCTCTTCCCAACCCAGCAGCATGGCAGCAGCTCATACATAGCTCACTCTGTCTTTAACTATGCGGCTCTTTTAAGTGAATCCTGAACTCCAGCTGATCAAGTCTGACTGTCTTTGTTCTGAAAACACAAGGATGCAGCAAACAATAAGGGGTAGATATACTAATGCTGCTGCTTAAATCAGGACAGCTTCAATGCATAATGATTTTGAGGCTCAAGCCTATCAAAATAAAAAATAGGATTTAGTCTAATTGTGCATCACAGCTTCTTAGGGTGCCATTTTAAATGGAGAGTCCACTAATTTGATAAAGGCATAAACCTGTAAATGCCTCTCTCATGGAGGCATGATGTTAGAGAAACCCCATTAAATGACTACCTGATAAAGTAATTGCCCTACTCAAAGAATAAAATCCCTGTGTACTAAAAGGTGACATATAATTATTGCCTAACCTATTAAAGAAATAAACCTGCTGTACCCAATTACACCTTTGCTATATACAATGAAATTGCTCTTAAACAATTCCTCAACAAAGGAATAAACCTGTCATGAAAGAAAAATATATTGTTCATCAAGGCTGTGTATTCAGGAAGTAATACTGTTGTCAGGGTCACACTGGCAGTAACTCAGCTTGCAATTAGAGGAAATTAAAGGGAGTCTTCATTACATACACATTTCACAGTCTCTTTGTTGGGCTACAAAATGTGTATTTGAATCACTCACTTCCACCAAAAAGGGCTTCTTCAATGGAAAGTTATTTGAAGTATATTTCATAAATAACATGACTATAACAATTTATGCATTACTCCTTATGACTTAAGACAAACTTCATCTTTCCAGTATACAATCGGGGCATATTCTGATCTAGAGACGAATCTGGCTATTGTCAATAAGAAATATTCACAGCAAAGGCTCTGGTCCATCTATAATTCTGTTTGTAGTTCAACAAAGAAACCGGGAGGTGAAATAGTTTTAATGATTTTCAGCTATAAGCAGCATTCCCCAATCAATCTGTGCAAGAATGTCAGAGCGAGAAAGAAAGGGTCCTATCACCAGCTTCTGGGTTAGCTGAACTCCAAGTGAAAATCACTGGGGGAAAAGGTCACAGAATAGGCTTAAATATTGATTGGATCCACAGTCTCATTCTGAAAAGTTTAAGCTGCATATTCCCCTGAGCTTCTCCAATTACTCAAGCCTTTTCTAGCTGCTCTCCCAACCCAGGCAAGCAAGAGTATTTCACACTAACTACTCATATAATCAGGCGGTAATTAGCGTGGTTTTCTTGGGAGAAAAATTAAAGATGACCCAATGACACAATTAGATGAGATATACATCTTAGGCAAGGAGAAAACCCGGCTGGCTTGAAAATGCTGTTTGCAAAATGAATAATGCGTCCCCCTTTTTATTTTATTTTTCTTTATGCAAAGATCAGTGAACAATCGCTCCAGATAAATATGATTCCTGAATCATTTAACAATCATTTAAAAGAGAGTCGGCTTCTGCTTCTGAGCAATTAGAGGCATGATCAGAAATCACAGAGCGCTGCTGAGCAGGAAAAGGGAAGCTAGTTATAATTCCGCTGCTCCACAACGGGGGGAAAAAATGCCATCTAATTAAAGCTTTCCAAGCTTTTATGGAAATATTTATGAAATGAGAACATCTTTGAAATCACAGATCTGCTTGTGTGATTCTAAAAGTGAAGTTGCACTGAGATGGCATTCAGCCAGCCTCGACTGTGAAGCCCTGTTTGGTGATGACAACAAGCAGAGGTTGCTAAACCACAGATTGTGTGTTGAGTTATGCAGTAATCTTTCACATCACCCCCTTATGCCATCTCCCCCAGGCACACTGGTGGAAGAGACAAATGTTAGCGGACTTGAAGTGAATGGAAGGCTACCTCAGCCTGGAGGAACCTTGCCTTCTCTTGAACGGAGGAACCTTGCCCCAGTCTGGAAGATTGGGGCTAGAACCAATGATGTGGTTGCACTCGGTTAGAGGCCTCCATACCAGGTTGAGTACAATAGGACCCAGGAGTCCTGCTGGCCTCAGTCCGGTTCGAGCTCCCAGCTCAAATCCCTCTGATTCAGGCCAAGATAGGATCCCACACACACACAGAGTTGTCATTACAACACTGCGGAGAAGGGGCTACGTTGGGTAAAGGGCAGGGGGAACACCTTAATCCCACTCTTTCATCATGTTCTCTCTGCCTCCCAGAGCACCATGACATCATGGTTCCATGGGGATGAGGAGCACATTGGGAAAGGGGTGATTAAATGCTTTAACCCACTTCTTTTCAGAAATCACGGCTCTCTCATGCAGGGCTCTACTTTCCACCTCAGAGGCTGTGTTCACATGATCCTAATGCTGGCATTAACCCCTCTAAATCCGGATTGTAGTTGATTATGTGAATTGCCATGCTGGCTTAAATAATTTCTGCTTCCTGGTTTTTAACTCCTGTTTCCTGGTTTTATGCCAGCATTCAACATGATTTTCAAGGATTTGTCTAATTCGGCATGATATAATACCAGAATAGTGATCATGTGAATGACTAGTCTGGGATTAAGCCACTCCACCATAGAGAATTGCAGGTAGAGTTTTTATGTCCCCTCTACCCAGCGTCTCTATGGTATTCTGCAGTCTCGGGTGGCACAATGTCACAGGTAGGAATTTACAGCAGAGAAGGCTGTGACAAAATGCTACCCATGCTTCTTCCTAATCCACTCTGACTCTGCAGCAGAGGGAGTCCATCACACCCATTCTCTCCAGGGACTCATGACAGCGCATGACACAGGTACAGCAAGGATTTTGGGAGGAGAGGAACTCACAGCTGCCCACACAACAGCCAGAAATCTGAGTGGAAGACGACTCTGAAATTCAACTGTGCTGTCTATGTGGCAGAATCCAGATCCCTTTGGAACTCCCCTTTTTGTCTCGGCTCTCTACACAAATACAGAATCCCCTCTGGGAATTTATATCCTGGTCAATTAATGACCAGATCGATGCACTAGCAGAGGCATTCTCCTCTTGGTCAGAGTTCCCCACGACACTATCATTCACGTGAGCTGCACCATGGGATTGATGAAGCCCACCTTGTGACTCTTTGCCCTGCCAATCCTCAATAGAGCTTATTCCAGAGTATTAATGATTGTGGGGGGGGAACGCAGAGGGCAGCCACGTGGGCTGTCCTGTCCCCTCCCCCCCCCCCGGGAATAGCGGGGGCCTAAAGCTCCCGCTGCTGGGGCCGCCGCCGCCGCTTGCCATCCCCGCCTGACACCTGCGGGGGAAGATCTTCAGACGGTGAGGCTGGGGGCTAGGGGGGGGAACGCAGAGGGCAGCCACGTGGGCTGTCCTGTCCCCT
>QEPC01006267.1:1311249-1332178 GCA_003113815.1 Sphenodon punctatus
GATGTATTTTATATTTATATTTTAACTGTTTTTAATTGTTTTTATCATTGCTGTTAGCCGCCCCGAGCTGCATTGCAGGAGGGGGCGGGATATAAATCTATAAAATAAATAAATATAAATAAATAAATAAACAGTTGGTCCTGAATGACAAATCCAAAATTACAGCTAATTCAGAATAACTTTACACATGTAAAAACAGCCAGTGTCTTGAAAGGAAGATAAGCAATCTAGTTATGTCATCTTAAGGACATTCTATTGAATTATCAAAGTGCACTTACCTGTCATGTAATTCACCTGTAATCCACCTGTTTTTGTTATTTTGATCTAACGGAGTCTGTTGCTCTACTGTTTGGTTAGAATTCTTTTCTTTATTTCCTTTCTCTGTCACCAAAGATGAAGCATTTTGTACAAATTATATATATAAAATAAATAAATACAGCCAGGGTCTTCAGATGCACAGATTTCTCTCTAGATGTTTCATGGAGAGACTTCATTAACACTTGCTGACACCCTCTTTGGGCTCCTTCACACAACACAACTCTTCTAAGGTGAGTGGTGGCACAACCCCCCATTCTGAGTGTTGTGTGAAATCTTTACCACTTTCTGTGCTCCTTGTTCCTTGCTACCTGATGGCCAGGGCCATTGAAAGGCAGGGAAATCGGGACCTGTGTAAAGATGTGGCTACTGGCCAACGTAAACACAGATTAAGGAACAAGTGGAAACTTGCCGGCGCACCCCTCCCCCCAATGAGACAGGACACAAGCATATATGGGTTTAAACAGCCACACTTTTTATTCAAATTAACGTAAATCCAAGTTTGAATTGGTGGGGGGAATCACTCCTGTGATTTGGGTCCAGCACCTCGGATAACAATTACTCAGCTCAAGGGACTGGCCCGATATACCATCCAGTACCAATCCCTATTAACCACTTAACATCTCCCCTCCCTTACGATCTGCTGTTGGGAGGGGGACAGGGCCCCTTCTGACCCGGAGGAAGGAGGATAGTGCCCTCGAGCTGTGGACAGTACGTGTCCCTACTGCTCTTTTGATCACTTCTCCCAGGAGGTTGGCTCCTCCGCTTGCCATACCCTGCAATTACGGCAGGTGTCACCCCCCATCTCTTATGGAGATGCCTCATATTCTGACTATAACCTACCTACAACTGGTGCTGAACCCCTGCCACTAAGGGTCCGTTGGCCTCGCCGGATGGGCCACCCCCCCCACCCCTCCAAATTCTACCACTCAGCAATTCGTTTCTTTCAAGGCGAACAAGTACCACTCGTTCTCAGCTGGGGACAGGTGAACCCCATCTTCCCTAAACAGATTCAGGTTTTGATGCAAAATGGCATGGTGTCCAATTGTAGCCCTGCCCAATCCCCATAGACAGCGCCCGATCTCCCTATTAATGGTCTTTCTAGTCTTGTCAATTTTGGGGGGCAGGACACCCTTGCCCCACAAAACCTGCTCAGTCAGCTCGGTCCACACTATCCTTACCAGGAGCATGTGCCTCACCACCCAGATGTCATTCCTGATGTCCTTTAACATCTGTACTCCCTTCACCTGTACCAGGTCATTCTCCCCTAAATGGATAACCAGTATATCTGGCCATGGTAACCCCTTTACCCTCCCTAAGCGTGGGGAGCAACTGCCATCACCTCATGCTGCCGCGGCCCATCCAGTAAATCAGTAGGCCAACAACCCCAGCTGGGTTCCCCAATGCAACTTCCCTGCAGCTTTGCCGACCCAGTGGACCAGACTCCGGCACACGATCCAAACCAGACTCCTTTGATGCTGAGAAGAACCTGGGAAGATAGAACATTATTAATGATGGGTTACCGGCAGGGAGGCTCTGACGTAAGTCTGATATGCCCTAGAGCGCCATTTACCTATTGCTCAAATCTCCCTTTCCGGCAAACCCACCACTGCGGCAAAACTGGCAGCCCCTATCCTAAAAGCGAGTACCAAAAAGGCCCGCTGGGAGGTTAAGGGACGTAAGCACAGTGCGCATCACAGCTGTCAGCTGGTATTTGGTCAAAAAACTGCCATCTGCATGGCGAAACAGCAAGCCCAGGAGAGGCAGATGCCCCACCAGGTACTGTGATATAGCCCTTACAGGGCACACCACCGCGGATCCCACTCGAGCAAAGGCACCCCCTGCGCCCCCTGCCTCTCTGGTCGGTCTTTGAGTGGTGCAGACAAAAACTACCTCCTGATCCCCCACACTAACATCCTCTATGGTCACTGCCCTGTCCGACTCATCCCTGGCTGAGGCAGCCACCACTTCACTGACCCTGACAACCCCCCAAAAAGCCACTATGAACACTGCCGTAATCAACCTGACCTCACCCTCATTTATGCAGATGCGGGGAAGGGTTCCACTGTGGTAATGGGTCTGGATCCGGTCTGGTTCCAGGTGCGAGCAAGCAAAAACGATCCATCTGGAAGCGATAGAGGGCGTCGGCCACTCCGTTATTAACTCCCGGTACGTGCTTGGCCTGGAATAGTATGTTATGATGCAAGCACGTAAGCATGAACACCCTCACTAGCCCCATGACCTTGGGGGAACACGATGACTGAGCGTTAATGATGTGCACCACTGCCTGGTTGTCACACCAAAAAAACACCGCCTGGTTGGCAAACTCCCCCGACCACAGATGAACTGCCAGGACAATGGGATATAGCTCCAGGAAGGTTAAATCCCTTGCCACCCTGTTCTCCTCCCACTTGGGCAGCCAGGGAGCTGCGCACCATCTGTTCCTAAAAATTACCCCAAATCCCATTCCTCCCACCACATTATAATGAACCTGGAGCTCAGCTTCGATTAGAAGCCTTTCCCTTCAAATGCTCACTCCGTTCAAATCAGCAAGGAATGAGGCCCACATCTGCAGGTTGTCCCTCATGTTCCGTGTCACCCATATGTGATGGTGTGGTTGCATGGCATCTGACAGTTTGGCATACAGGCGTGACAAAAAAGCATGGCCTGGGGCAACCACCCTACAGGCAAAATTCAGACTGCCTAACAGGGACTGAAGCTGCCAGACCATCACCTTGCGGGCCACCAAGCATGCTCCAATTTTTTTCTCGGATGTCTGCCAATTTGTCTCCTGGGAGCCGTGACACCCCTGCCAGTGTCCAGTTCTGTCCCCAAGTACTGCAACGCTGTGGCTGGTCCCATCATTTTTTCTTGGGCTAGGGGGATGTCTAAATTGTCTGCTACACCCTGGAAAACTTCCATCAACCTCTGACACTCGCTGGTGCTCGGGCTGCCAATGAATAGGAAATTGTCCAAATATTTGGTGATGTCCCCTCCATCTGCAAGTTGCCTGACCACCCACTCGACCAACAAACTGAAATGTTCGAACGCCGAACAGGAAATTGAGCAGCCCATAGGCATGGCTTTATCAAAATAGAAATGGTCTTGGAACTGGAAACCCAGGAGATGGAAGCTGTCGGGGTGCACCGGAAGAAGGTGAAATGCAGATTTTATATCGCACTTCACCAAGAGGGCCCCAACACCAAAGCACTTTGCTAAGGCTACTGCAGTATTGAAGGACGCGTACTGGACTGTCACGAGCTCTTTAGGAATGGCATCATTGACTGACCCCACCCCACCACCGTTGGATATGATAGATGATGTATCATCCTAAACTCCCCTGGGGACTTCTTGGGTATTACCCCTAGCGGTGACATTATCAAATTTGGAAACGGGGGTAAGAGAACAGGCCTGCTATCTGGTCCTCTGCTCACTCCTTGCCAATTTTTTTTCGCACCACGGCTTCGAGGCCCAGCACTGATCTTAAATTAGGTGCAGCTTTGTGCGAATGTACCTCACCTGCTGGTATATGAAAACCATCCCGGAAACCCTCGACTATATATGGTACCTCGGTCCGGTCTGGGTGGAATTTGAGGGCCGCTACCAGCCGGGCCACCCTAATTGGGGTTGGGGCCCTTTGCCAGAGCTGCCTGCCCTGCACCCCCGTGTCCCCCTCTTCCTGATGGTCCAGGGGTGGACCTCCCTCTGGTCCCTGCCCTTGCCCTGGGGCAGGCTGCAGCATTGTGCATCCCGGAGCAATTGGGGCAGAAATGGCAGAACCTGCACGCCGGCCAAGAGCATTTCCTGGCCCGCATGAACTCCCAACACTGGCCTACCAAGTTGACCCCCGCTCGCTTCGAGTCGCCGCGAAAAAGATCATTTGTGGGAGCAACCCCACCTTTAGCCAGGAGATGACTACTATTGGATCTCGGTGCATTAGCCCCATCCACCATGAAATCCAACCAGAGATCAGGTGCATGTGTGTCCCACCTCATCCCTGGGGTCAACGCTGCCCGGTACCGAAAAGCTTCATCAAACCAGAGCCACACCC
This sequence comes from Sphenodon punctatus, assembly GCA_003113815.1. Taxonomy (NCBI): domain Eukaryota; kingdom Metazoa; phylum Chordata; class Lepidosauria; order Sphenodontia; family Sphenodontidae; genus Sphenodon; species Sphenodon punctatus. The sequence goes on from QEPC01006267.1 coordinate 1,315,616, forward strand.
AGGGGGGTGGGGGGGACTCATAAGCACGTCAATCTATGTCTGCATACTTAAGAAGCTCTGCCGCCCGTGTGGGGTAAGCCTGAATTACCACCCCATGGGTGGCGAAGGCCGCAGTCCAGTTGGTCCAATTACTATCCACCTTCAGGTGCTTGAAGCGCTCCTTCTCTTTCTTGTCCTCTGGGTCTGTTGGATCCACAATGGGATCCCTAAACAACAGGACAAATAAATCTATAAACTTGCCCTTCCATGTTTTCTCCCGTGCGCCCCTATGGGTGATGACACCGCTGCGTAATCCACCCCCGGAGGGAGGTACTGCCCCCCTCCCTCCCCCGCTGGTGCGCTGGCGCTACCACAGGCCCAGGAGGGGCCCACACTTGGAGCGCCTGCCGAGCCAGTAACAAGGGGGCCGAAGGTCCAGCTGCGATGCTGCTAACCTGGGCAGACACAACGGGATGGGGTACTGGCGCCCATGTCCCATTCCACCACAGCAGCTGGGCGGGCAACTCCGCTACCATGCTCACCCCAGCGCTGCTCTCCGATGCCTGGTGACCAAAGGGAAATGCAAGGAGTGGGGCCTGAGCCTGGAGCACCGCTTGGACCCCCAGGTCCCCTCCGCTAGGGTTTGCACCCGACCCAGACTGCGCTAACCCTGCTGCCCCTGTCCCCCCTGTGGAACTTAACTCCACCCTACCTTGGGTTCCACTTGCTGCCACCACTTCCAGGGGTGGTTCACGGATGACACACTGTTCAGCCATGTCCCATATTGCCCTCTCCAGGACCTCTATTCACCACTTCAGCTCATCATCCTTGGGCCCCGAGTGTGCCCCTGGTCCTGGGGGCTCGTGAGATCCTTGGCTGTAGGCAGAAAACAATTTGCATCACTGCAAATTGCCCCTTCACCGCCCCCTGTGGTGGCAATGACTGTTTGCTGTGCCCCCTCCCCTCGTGGCAGATGGGGCAGGGCAGACGTCTGTGGTGGACTCCCCCTTTTCTCTCCTGGGGGTGCAGAATTCCATTCGCGGGGGAGGGGGGAGGTACAGCCTCACTCTCCTTGGTGTGAAGCCGGCTGGGGTTGCTAGGCAGCCCCGGCCAGGTTTTGGCGCAAAGAGCACGTGCATTGATTAGAGTGCCGCCCCATGGGGGGGGGTGCTGGGACTCAGAGCCGCTCACCTTCTCAGTTGGAGCCGGTGGTCAGGCAGAGCAGCACTCTCGGATTTGCGGCTCCGGCCCCCGTGCTTGCAGTCTTGTAGGCAGGAAGTGGCGAGTCTGTAATTGCAGACTGAAGCCTGTTTGTGGCATGGGAGAGTGGAGGAGTAAGTCATGGGGGCAAAAAAGAAGGTGACAAGGAAGCAGCCGCACTCCTGCTGGGACACGTGGAAGCTCCCTCAAGTACAACAAAGGTCTCCAGTAGCACAGGCGAGTCCTGGGTGGGGGAGGGAGGGTAGGCAATCTGCGGGGGTTGGGCAGCCCATGGGGGAGGACGCACAAGGCCCAGGAGTGGCCCTCAATACGGGATCACCTCGAGGGTTGTCAGGCTTTGCTCTGGAGTATGGCGGCAGCAGCGGGGCGTGGGTAGCAGTTACCAGCCTGGACTGGGAGGCCCGCCTCTAGTCAGGGGCAGGATGGTGCCCCAACAGCAGGGTGAGGCAGGGGCTGTCCCCGTGCCACAGCCGCCTAGAAGGGGGGGGGATGCTGGATCAATCCCCTGGTGAGGTTTATGAAGGACTCCCTGGCACCGTGGCATGTGAGAAGGGACCCCTGGGGGGAGGGGGCTGTGATCCTCCTGCTGGGCCTGATCCTGCTGGGCTGCCTGCTGGGTCTGATACAGCTATGCGGCCCCCTGGGCTGGATCCCGCTATGCTGCCGGTGGGACCTGGGCTGGCTATGCTGCTCAGTCCCGCGGGGGACCTGCCCCCCCCCACTCGAAGGCATGCATCCTACGGCACCGCAGCCACAGCCCTTTCAGCCCCAGGTAATCGGGGCCGGGGTAAGTATGGGTTGGCTGCCCCAATATCCTGTGGGCGTGGTTGGGGGTGGGGCTGGATGTTCGGAGTTCAGCCCGAACGCGGTCCGAACCGGACGTCCGAACCAAACTCAAAAACGGCCAAACAGTTCGGTCATGTTCGGGTGAGTTCGGATGAGTTCAGGGTCGGGAAAAACGTAGCTTTGGGCAGGAAAAATGTGACTGGAAGGGGGAGGCAGCTGAGGAGCAGACTTCCTGGCACCAGGGGTGAGGACCAAGGGTGGTCCCAGGGCCAAATGATACCGATACCGAAAAAAATCTTCAAATTCGGTATCGATTTCGGTATCGATAGCGCTATTTTTGGATGTTCGGCCGATTTCGGATGTTTGGCCGAACCGAACTCTGCCGAACCAAGCAGCCAAACCCGAACTCGGGTTTCGAACCGAATGATCGAACATCCGAACCGTGTTCTGTTCGCACATCCCTATCTGATATGTACTTGCCAGAATGCTATAAACAATACAAGAAAAGATTAGAGTTCACGTATTATCCTCTAAGTTGAGACCATTGCATGTTAGGGTGTCAAGCCTGTAAATCCAGAAGTTTTCTCTAGCCCCTAGCAACCTGGGGTTGGATGGTTTTTCTATTGGAAAGATTTGTAAGTCAGAGAGGGTGTGACCTGCTGAGTTAAAATGTCTTGCAACAGGTTGTTCCAGCTTCTTTGTCACAATAGCGGATTTGTGGTTTCTGAACCAGGTACGGAGGTTCATACTACATGTGGCATCCAGAGTGTTTGCATTCTATCACCTATATTACATTGCTAGACTTGCAAGTGATGTTCTGTTTAATGTAATCGGTCCTACCAGTTGTTCTGCTTTTGAACGTGGCTGTTTCTTTCAGGTGGATACAGGTAATGTAACATTTGGATTCACAGTGATGAGATCCAGGGTTGCTAACAGGCTATTTTAGTTCAGATCTGACAAGTAATTTAGGCAGATTTGGAGGCTGGCAAAAAGCAGCCAAAGGAGGATGACTGGTGGCTTTTTAAAGACATAGTGAATTAGCTACTAAGAGGTAGCTCTCCTTAATTCCCAGGCGATACTTAGGATGAAAGTCGACCACTAAAGGGATGCGGCATTCCTTGTAAGTATTTGTCTCACCTTTGTGGAGGAGGGATTCCCTAGTTTGAATAGATGCCCAGTGGATGTTATAATCAATGACATGGGGAGGATATCCCCTGTTTAGAAGATGCTCTTTGAGTTCTTCGGTTCGTTGGAGGTAATTTACGTTGTTGCTGCAGGTACGTCTAATCCTAAGAGCCAAGCTATAAATGATGTTTTTTTATATGTCTAGGATGGCAAGAAATCCAGTTTAAGTAAAGATGAGCATCAGTGGGTTTGTTTTGTTTATTTATTTATATATATATTTGTATTTCTACCCCGCCCCTCTCGTGTCCAGTGACTCGGGGCAGCTTACAAAATACTAAAAATATAGAAAAAATATATAAACACATAAAAACATTAAAATAGATATTAAAACAATACAAAAACTTACATTGTGTGTCCCCCCCTAAAAAAAGGATGTTAAGGAAGACATCAAGAAAGGGAATGTAAAAATTATCTACGGTGCTATTACGTGTGAACTTTATAGTGGAATGGATGGAGTTGTTATAGCCATTAAATTGTTCAAAACTGTCCTTGCCACTAGTCCAGATTACAAAGATATCATCAATGTATCATCACAATACTAGAGGTCTGTGGCTAGATTCTTCAAGGATAACTTGTTCGAGTTTACCCATCAATAAATTGTCATAAGATGAAGCCATACAAGTGCCCATAGCTGTACCTTGTATTTGTAAGCAGTGTTTATTGTTAAAGGTAAAGTTGTTGCAAGTGAGGACCAGTGTAGCTAACACGGTGATAACTTCTGTGGGAGGTTCTTTAGAAATTCTGATATTTTAAAAAAACCTTGAGAGCCTGAATACCATCATTATGTGGTATATTGGTGTGAAGAGAAATGACATCAAATATAAGGGACTTACCTTCTGTCCAACTCCTAGAGAGCATAATATAGCCCAAATGAAGTGACATCAAATCCTTTGAAAGAAGATGCAGGCTTACAGAATACTTTTATGATGAAACTGAAGCTAATACAACAGGATTACCACAAGCATCCTCTTCATCAATTCCTCCCTCCAAAAACTTGGATTAGAACTCAGGATCTCTGTGCTCATCATGGTACCAATATAACTGGCAGTGCTACAGCAACCAACAAGACAGTCCATGCACTATTAATTCTGATGATGATGATTGAGCAATCTATTTCTAGAGCTAGAACTAGAAATGGGTATATAATTTTGTACCTCCAACCACAAACTGAGTAGGTAACCCTGGGGTACAAAATTATTTTAAAAATCCACCCCCCTTTTAGAGCATTGGAGCAACAACCTGGAAATATTAATTACAAAAGAGGATATGACCCAGATTTGGCAAACTATGTACAAATGCTCCAAATTTCTCCTTGTGAGAGAACCCCAAATGAAATTAATTTTAAGATTATATCTCACTCCTCCCCCTCCCCCAGGGGCTCTATCAAATTAACCATCAGGACTCAAATAAATGCTGGCGCAATTGTGGGGAGGTAGGTACCTTTCTACACTGCTGCTGGGAATGCCCAACAGTAAGGACGTTTTGGAGTCAGGGGTGGGCACAGCTAGATAAAGTAACTACAGAAAAGATACCTCTTCTTCCCCAACTTGCATTGTTGGGAATGTTTCCTGATTCACAATTGAGAGAAGAAAAGAAGCGGTCCTGCCAAATTTTGTTTACAGCAGTAATCCATACAATTGTGTCAAACTGGAAAGTTCTCCATGGCCTACTCTATAGCCGTTGAATACAGAGACTTTGATTCACAATTTACCATGGAGCGAATTACTGCTTCCCTGCAGGATAACCTGGTGGAATGTTATTCATTGTGGGCCCCCTTTGGGAACATTATTAGTGAAGAGGTGGACATGAACAAACCTCATGCCACCTTTTGCATCACAGATATTTGACGTCTAGGAGCGACACCTTCACAGGAACTTTCTCAGGAAATGACATGGTCAATGAGGACATTGATTCACCTCTGTATCTTTATATACATTCATTTGTCGACCCAGTTTGGTTTGTTTTCTTTAGGTTAAGTTCATTTTTGGTTTATTTTTATTTTCTAAGAAATTAACATCTTTGATGTTTTCTGTACATTTTCTGTTTTTCTTTATTATTAGTGTTATTTTGGACTTTCATGTTAGCAGCAGCTTGAACATTATACATGTGGAAACATGTATTGCTGCTGTACAATACTGTTTAACTTTGTGAAGCTCACAAAATATTTTGAAGAAAAAAACCCAACCCCCCCCCGGTACCTGCTTATCTGTGTGTGGGGTTGGGGGTACAGTGAGGCAACAGAGAGCAGCAGTGGTGAGGGTTGGGGCCAGCCTAGGCCAGGCCTGGGACCTTGAAGCATGTGCAAGTCAGGGTGCATGCTGAGCAGGGTGGCCATACCTCCCCTTTAAAAGAGGATGCTTACGAAAAATACTGGAACCAATGCAGCCCTGCAACCTGTATTTTTCATAAGCATCCTCATTTAAAGGGGAGGTATAGCTACCCTAATGTTGAGGCCTGGAGATGTGAGAATGCACCCAGCCAGTCTGTACATATGTGCACACACCCAGTTGACTGCCCTAGGCCCCAGGAAACTTCAAGACTCTGGCTTCAGCCTCCTGATCCCCACCACTGCTGCCTCAGTCACCACCATCCTTGGAATTTGCAGGGCGCAGGGCTAAAATAAAATGTGGGGACTCTAGCGGCCCCAACCCTTTCCCCATGGCTCCACCCCCTTGGGGCCATCATGGGGCAAAGATAAAAAGGGGTGGGATGGCTGGTAGCTCCACCCCTTTCTCCACCCGTGCTCTGCCCTCTCAGAGCAATCTTCCGTAGGACCCTGGCAATGGCTGTGTTTGGGGCCCTGTTGGGAAGGAGTGTTGGGGGGTTCCATATCCTGCCATGGTCAGGGCCGGCCTTACTACAGGGCGGCCTGGGCCTCTCTCTTTCTGAGGGCCCTGCAGTGGCCTCTATTTTCACCAGGACAGGTTGCTGGAGCACTACTCCCTCTCGGTGAGGCCCCAAACATGACCACCTTCAGGGCACCGCGGAGGTTACCTCCAAGGATGCAGGGCCACCAGGGGCCCCACATTTAATCTTTGCCCTAGGCCCCACAAATCCTAAGGCCGGGCCTGGCCATGGTAAAAACAGGGGCCACTGCAGGTCCCCCAGAAGTACAGAAAATAGCAGGGTGCAGAGCAGTCACCCCAGGTCACCTTGTGGTAAGGCCAGCCCTGCCCCAGGTACCCATTTGCTTACCACGTTGCAATACCAGAACCCCAAGGGCCAGTTTGGGTACTGCAAATTCACCGGGTTTTTCCATTTTTGCAGGTACAACACATTTCAGTGCGGCCTCTCTCTTCTGCCAAGCCTTCCCTAGCTCGGAGCTCCTCACCCCCATAAATGGCTCATTTATGCTTCTCCTTAAACTGTCTTATCCTTCAGCATCCCCCTTCTCCCATTGTAACTAAGCTAACCATGTGCATCTTCTTGAATGTAACCCTATCCCTCCCTTTGCGTCTCCCCCCCGCCCCCCCCTCCGTCTCTCCTACCCTGTCTATCCACATTGTAAGCCCCTCCAGGCAAGGACCTGTCTCTAATCATGACTGTTCAAGCACCAAAAAGGTAAATGTGTGCTATATAAACTGTTCAGCACCAACAGTGGCTGCAAACAGAGACTTGTTTTAAAGGGACGCACACCCCTCAGCCAAGAGTCAGACATAATAATGAGCAAAACGTTCCATGAAGGAAGCCTTCATTTTAATTATTGCATTTATTAAGGAATTATTAAATTGATGCATTATTTATATTATTTTGCTGTGTTCTGAGGGGGTCCAGATGAGTGGGCACTGGGCGAAACAAACTTAGGCCTTTTTCACATGGACGCCTTCCCTCCCCCGCTGGGTGTACAAGTGGGGGGGGCTTCCGTGTGCATGCCACAGCAGTGGGTGGGGGATGGGTGCGCGCCCATGGAAACACCACAGATGGTGGGTGTGGGTGTGTGCATGCACGCTTCCGGCACACACCCATCTCCACCCATCACCCACCCACATAGCCATCCAACAAAATGGAGGAGGATCCATGGGTGGAGATGGGTGTGCGCCCGTGGGAAAGAGAGCACGCCCACCTCCACACACCGCCAGCGCACACTCATCCTCCCACCCAGCAGCAGCATGTGAAAATGGCCTTACTCTCAGGCGAGAAAGGAGGAATGGGATGAAAGAAAACAACAGAACAGGGTTGGGGTCTCTGGTGTTGGAATTGGAACAAAATGGGCTTTCTTATCCCAGCCGCGGAATCCTTGCCTTCCTAACGACAAAAGGAAAAAGGGAGAACAGAAATAGGGGATAATCTTCAGATTAGAAAAAGGAGAGGAAATTGTCCCACAGCCTAATTCTCATTTGTTGGTATATTTCCATGTCTCTTTTAAATGAAATATGAGAATCACTGCCCTAAAAAGAGAAGAGGGAAGTCATCAGCCGACATCGTTCCGGAAACTTCGCTCTCTCTGCCTGCCTCCTGCCAATAATCATCCCAAATGGTCTCCAGTCACAGGGGCGTAGCTAGGTTGGAATGGACCAAGGTGCAAGAAATAGACTTGTCGTCCCCCACCCATCACCATCCTCTCCTGACACCACGGCATCTCTCCCTCCCTCCACTTGCTGCACCTGAGCCCTGGAGGCTGCGCTGCCTGCTTTGGGCCACCGGTGCTTGCTCCATCCAGCGCCGCCCACCGAGCGGGTTCCCAATGCACTGCACATTGCAGGTGTTTCCACTTCCACTCAGTCTCTGCCGGATTTGTGCCCCGCCCCCCAGCTTGGCCCCTGCAGACACACACACACACACACACACACACACACACACACACCAAAGCTGGGCCCCATGATAAATGTCCTTCCTGCGCCTATGATTAAAAATGACTCTAATTGGGAATTGCAAGGAAAACATTTCCTTTTGGCAGGAGGGATTATTAGCGCTGCAATAATGTAGGGCAGTAGATTTCACAAGCTTTCCAGGTCACTGAGCCCTGCTGGAATGAAATCTCAATGGAATTATTTTGAAGAGATAACCAGGGACTACCAGCGTTATTGTTATTTATTTATTTATTTTTAGCGTTGCATTGCTGTCTTGGCTGAGCTCAGACGCTGATGCATTAAAGGGGTCCGAACAACCAATTAGATAATGCTTGCCTGGGTATTTTACTAAGAAAGCTGCTGCTTGTGTTTTCAGGGGTGAGGGGGGACCCAAATCTATGTGTTAACAAAGAAAGGATTCTTTCTGGTGAAAGCAATCACAGTCCTGCTTAGCAGGATAATGGCATCTCCCCTAATCACAGGGTCTACCGGCAACAGGGCTATGGACAAACCTATTCTCAAGCTTGTAACAATCATTTTGATCAAATAATAGCACAGCCCTGGCAAGTATCCGGATAGATAATATTAACAGTCAATGACCTTCCTGCAGAGAGTGAAATGCATAGCTCCTTCAGCTCCACTTCGGCTGGAATGCATAGCACATTCCACATCTGTAAATATTAATAGTATTCCCATATTCTGATAGCCATCCAAATAGCCATATCAATATTTGCACCCAAAATGAAATTCTATCTTTGTTTCTTCAGTTTTTGTTGGTCCCGTTCTTTTAGTTCAACCAAAGTGACAGGACCAAAAAATATCCAAAATGAATATCCAAAACAAAAAAATGTCTATGAAGAATTGCAAATGGATCCAGCACAAGGAGAATGGGCAACTAAGGCCTTCTTTACATGGACGGTGCAGCAGCGCTGATGGGTGGAGATGGGTGGGCGAGCACACCCAGCAAACACCCGGTGGCACCGAGCAGGGAGACTGGTACATGGACAGCGCCATGGGGAGTAGTGAGATGGAACGGGGAGGGGTCGGTAAACACTGAGAGGTCAAACACCTACCCCGGGAAGCACCCAGAAAACACCCGTGACAGTCACACGGACAGCTGAGACCATGAATGGTGGGGAAGTCCTGCCCAGCACACCGACGGCACAACATGGCTGACCGAGGGCAAACGAAGCTACACAATGCAGCTCCACCCCCGAGCCACCAGAACCCACACAAGCGGGGCAGGAGGAAGCAGGGATGACAGCAGCTACAAAGTAGCCATCCCATTCCAGCCCCGGCACAGACGCCAGACAGCCCAGCACCACGGAGTCCCACCACACAGCCAAGCATCCCACACACAGCAGCCGACACAAGCACATAGGGAAGGGCCCATGACCCATGGGGTGCTGGGGGCGGGGACAGCAGCTGCACCACTCAGGCAACCGCTCAGCACCCCCCACAGGCACAGGACAACACGACACATACACCCAGGGAAGGAACACAACTAACTTTAATAGAACAGAACAGGGGACAACAGGGAGGGGCAGGTGTATGGGTCAACAGAAAGGGTGGGGAGCACCATCTGGTGGCTTGGGGGTGGAGCAGTGGAAGCAGCAGGGCCAGGGCAATCCTCAGTCAATAGGGCCAGTGACCCCGCACCCGGTGCCAGTGATCCGCCTGCGCGCAGTCCAGCCGGTGCAGCCACTCTAGGATGTGCAGGAGGATGTCCACCACCTCCCCCTGCTCCTGCGTCTGCTCCGCAATGATCGCCTGCACTGGAAGGGACAGAGGGAGAGGGGAAGGCCATCAGAACCGGCCACGGGCCCCAAGGAACTGCAGCCCCCCAGAGAGACACAAGGACAGGGCCCAGCAAACAAGCAGCACACTCACAAATGGCATCGTATAGCCAGCTGGCCATTCGCACGTCCCAGGCCACCTGCTCCAGCTGCTAGACCATCCCAGTTAGGAACACGACCACAGTCGCTGCATGGGAGAGGGGACCGGGAGATGGGGAACGGGTGAAGCAACAGGGCACGGGAGGGCAGGGGGTACCAACAACACAGGGAACACACCCCACTCACACCCAGTGGTCACCCTGTACAGCACCCCGTACCCCTGCATGAAGGGGAACTGGAGGGGCACACCTCTAGAGCCCACAAACCCCCTACTCACACTCAGCCACCCAATGTGCCTGCTGCTGCCGCCCATCCATCACCACAAGTGCATACGGAGCGTACCAACATGGGGTGACAGCACAGGGGAAGGGAGGGGCCGCACCAACCGATAGGGGAGCCCTGGGGGTTGCCCAGCCAGGCGGCTACCTCCAATACCACCACCAGCACATGGACAGGAGTACGTGCCAAGTGGGGGAGCCCCCAGGGGTACACACAACACACAACCGGGTACCACCACACAGCCCCAGTGACCACGTGTACACACCAAGCACACCCCCAGCACACAACCACACATACAGGGGCAGGGAGACCGCCATGGGAGGGGTGCCCCGGTGGCACTGGCACAGAAGCAAGGCAGGACCGACCATCACAGAAATGTACTTTATTAGCGATGGGGGAAATGGGTCCCCCCACCAAAGAGTGGCAGGGGATGGGGTACACAGGGACCCATGACCGGTCACGAGTAGCCGAACACCAGGGCACCGGTACACCCACAGCAGGAGGGCCAGGGAACAACAGTAACCCCTGAGGGATGGAGCCGTGGCCACACAGAGGAGGCAATGGGGTCAGACGGCCAAGGTAGCCGGCAACAGGGATGCAGATGACAGTGCAGTGACTGTGCAGCAGCACAGGGGGGTCAGGCAGTGCACAGTCACAGCTATCAGGGTGTCAGGGGAGTGGGTGGCAGGAAGGCACAGCTCAGGGATGGTCCGGTGGGTGCTCCCAGAATGGAGGTCCCTGCGCAAGACCCTCCCAGGCGAACAGGCCCCTGCAGAATCCCCAAGAATGCATATGAACATCCACCAGGAAGTGGGGCAGGAGTGGATTGGCAGTGGTGGCCGCAGCCCTCACAGCTCGTAGGTTCCTCACCGATCGAAGGGCGCCGAGCTCCGCAGAGGTAGGGGTCCCAGTCAGGAGGGGTCCACCAACATTGGGAGGCAGCAAGCCCAAGTCCCAAAGAAGGGCCCACAAGTCCAAGGCCACTCGTGGGATGCCGCGGGCACATAGGAGGGCGCTGGTGTAGTCAGCAGCAACAGGGGGACCCCCGAACTACAAGGCAAGCCCATACTTGGGTCACGCCACCACCAGGCGATCTCCTCAGCGGTCCACGGCACGACAACAGTGGGTAGGTCTCCCCACAGCGGTTGCCACAGGAGGGTGAAGCCAAGCTCCAGGGCATGCCCCTTTCAAGCTGGGGCCCCNAGACCATCCCTGCCAGCTGCAGGACAGTCAGGAACATGACCACAGTCACTGCATGGGAGAGGGGACAGGGAGATGGGGAACGGGTGAATCAACAGGGCATGGGAGGGCAGGGAACACCAACAACATAGGGAACACACCCCACTTGTGCCCAGTGGTCACCCTGTACAGCACCCTGTATCCCTGCATGAAGGGGGACCAGAGGGGCACACCCCTGGGGCCCACAAATCCCACGCTCAGCGGCCCAACGCGCCTGCTGATGCTGCCCATCCATCACCACAAGTGCATATGGAGTGCACAAAGAGGTGGCGACAGCACAGGGGAGGGGCGGGGTGGGGCAGGGCTGGGTGGCTGCCTCCAATACCACCACCAGCACATGGGCAGGAGTATGTGCCATGTGGGGGAGCCCAGGGGTACACACAACACACAACGGGGTAGCACCACACATCCCCAGTGACCATGTGTACATACCAAGCACACCCCCAGCACGCAACCACACATACGAGGGCAGGGAGGTCGCTATGGGAGGGGTACCCCGGTGGCACCGCTAGTACAGAAGCAAGGCAGGACTGACCATCACAGAAATGTACTTTATTAGCGATGGGGGAAAGGGGTCTCCCCACCAAATAGTGGCAGGGGATGGGGTGCACATGGGCCCATGGCTGGTCACGAGTAGTCAAACACCAGGGTACTGGTACACCCACAGCAGGAGGGCCAGGGCACAATGGTAACCCCTGCGGGATGGAGCCATGGGTACACAGAGGAGGCAATCGGGTCAGACGGCCGAGGTAGCCAGCAACAGGGATGCAGATGACAGCACAGCAGCTGTGCAGTGGCATGGGAGGGGGGCAGGTAGTGCATGGTCACGACTATCAGGGTGGCAGGGAACAGGTGGCAGGGAGGCACAGCTCAGGGACGGTCCGGTAGGTGATCCCAGAATGGAGTCCCCTGTGCAAGACCCTCCGAGGCGAACAGGTCCCTGCGGAACCCCCAGGAACTCATATTAGCATCCACCAGGAAGCAGGGCAGGAGCTGATTGGCAGTGGTGGCTGCAGTCCTCACAGCTGGTAGGTTCCTCACCAATCGAAGGGCACCAAGCTCTGCAGTGGTAGGGGTCCCAGTCAGGAGGGGTCCACCAACATTGGGGGGCAGCAAGCCCAAGACCCAAAGAAGGGCTCGCGGCGTCTGAGGCCGCTTGCGGGATGCCTCGGGCACGCAGGAGGGTGCCAGTGTAGTCGGAAGCAATGGGGGGACCCCCAGACTGCAAGACAAGCCCGTATTCGGGTTGTGCCGCCACCAGGCGAACGGCTGTGATGTCCTCAGTGGCCCACGGCACGACAACGGTGGGTAGGTGCTCCCACAGCAGTTGCCGCAGGAGAAAAGCCAAACTCCAGGGCATGCCCCTGGCAAGCTGGGGCCCCAACGTGATGTCCCATAGTCCACATGTACTGTGACAGGAGCTGGAAGCTATCTGCCACTGACGGGGTCGCCCACCAACAGCTGCATGTCGGGGGTCTGCCATAGGGTCTCCAACAGCATGTCCACACAGGGCAACCACCCCTCCTCACCCCCATCCCCTGCCTGAGGGCCCCACACAACAACCTGCCATGACAGCAGCGAGGCCCGCTCCGGAGAAGTAACATGAGTGAGACGGAGGGTGCCAGTGACTGGGACGAGCACAGGGATAGCTGCTCCCCGCGCCCATGAGTGACGTTGCATTCCTGAGATAGGCCGGCCTGCCAGGGTTGGGACTCCTTAACCCACACACCGGACTGATGAGATCCAGCACAGGTGCTGACAGATGAGCGAGGCCACGACTGGCCGTATCGCCACCGAGCACAGCTGCAGCATGCTAAGGCATCCCATGGCGGTAACGTAAGTTGAGCAGGTGAAGATGCTGGGGTGCATGGGGCCAGCCCACAGGCAATGGGGTGGGGGCAAACACCCATGGACAAGCCAGGCCCCCCCGTGGTCCCATCCCCCCCAGCGGCCAGGTGGCCGGCGCATGCAGGGAGATGATCCACTGGACTGGGGACCCGCTGACAGCACTCACCACACCCCTGGTCCAGCATTAATAATTGGGCAGCTAACACAGGGCGACACGGTATGTAAGCGACCCGGTATGTAAGCAACCCGATGCAGGTGCTCAGGCATGGCGTGTAGAGTGAGGTGGAAGAGGTTGAGCAACGTACAGAGCAGAGGAACACAGAGCAGGAAGGACACAGAGGTGGATCAGGGATACTGGCGGTGTGGGGGCCAGGCGCACAGGCCACACAGTGGTGCGCTGAAAAGCCGTGGTAGAGGCAGCCACTGGCAGGTAAAGCAGGGGCCAATCCCAGCAGTGCAGGCCATGGTGGGTCGGTAGCGTGCACCCAGAGGAGCAGGGTCTACGCTGTGGTGCTGCCACCCGGTTGCTATCAGGGGATTCCCGGGAGAGGGGATCCATGGAACCATGCTGCCAGAGGATGAGCCCCCTGAGGCCACAACCATGCTGTTGACTGTCCTGAGCACTGGTTTCATGCTGCTGTGCCTACTGCTCCAGCAGATGGCCCAGCTCCTCCTGCCAGGACACAGCTACTTCCTCCAGGGGAATTGGGGTCAGAGGGCAGCGAACTTGCGGAGGGTGGCGACGTTGCGATGGGTGCAGTGGACTGCTGCTTGGCGCCATGCCATGTTGGGCACCGCGGTGTCTCTGCATGCCCGGCTCATCCTGGCCCAGTGGCCCCTGAATGTGTACAGGTGCCACGTAACCCTCCCGACCCTGCGACAACATTGGATGAGTTCCCGCACCACCAACTGGTGGAAGAACATGCTGGCCACCTGGACGGATGAGGAATGGACGGACCACTTCCGGATGAACCGCTCCCTCCTGACCCGGTTAGGGGAGCTCCTGAACCCCCATCTACGGAGGCGGGAGACCAACATGCGCTATTCGCTGCTGCCAGGGATGCGAGTGGCCATGGCGGTGTGGCGGCTGGCACCCCTTATTCGTGCAGGAGCATGGGGGAGCAGCTCGGGGTGGGGACGGCCACTGTGAACAGGGAGCTCCATGATGTGTGTGACCTGATCGTGGATCTTCTCCTCGAGTGGGTCATCCAGCTCCGTGATTCCGAGGAGGTGATACTCGGCTTCGAGGAGCTGGGGTTCCCCCATTGCATTGGGCGGATCGACAGCACTCACATCCCTATCGTACGGCCCCCACACGCAAAGATCAACTACATGAACAGGAAGCAGACCTTCTCCATCAATCCGAAGGCTGTCATGGATCACAGGGGCCTCTTTATAGACGTATACACAGGCCAGTCGGGGCGGAGTCATGATGCGCGTATACTGTGTGTGTCCCCGTTCTATGCTCACATGTTCGACGGGGAAATGGCCCCCAACCTGTACCGCATGATAGAGGGCGTTCCCATGGCCCTTGTTGTGATAGGGGCCCCCGCCTACCCCCTCAGCCCATGGCTCATGAGGGCCTAACCAGTGGCGCGCAACCCTGACCACCACATGTTCAACGAGCATCTGTTGTCAGCATGCGGCGTGGTGGAGCGGACCTTCAGCCAGCTGAAGATGCGCTGGTGCTTGTTGATGAACAGGAGCCAATTCAACCTTGATCACACACCCATCCTTGTCCTGGCAGCATGCATTCTGCACAACATATGCAGGACTGGAGGCGCCGCCCTGGACAACCCACCACATGTACAGAGGGCAGGCCCCATGCCCGTGTACCAACATGCCCAGGGCGGGGCATTCTGGCGCATCTCCGAGGAGAACAGGGACACCCTCTACTGCCACATCGTTGCCCAGGCGGCAGACAATGGGCCGGTGCCGGACCCACACCCCAGCCCATAAACCTGTGCATCCCATCAATAAAGCTGGGTGTTACCCTTAGCAGTTAACCATGCCTCCGTGCCTTGTGTCGGCAAGGGGGTCCTGGGACCAGGTCCAGTGATTTGCCTGGGTGCGAGCACCCTCCCTCACTCACTGTCATGGGGTGCCGTGACTGTGCACTGCCCTGCATACCACCACTCACCGGACCGCCTATGCAGGGTAACTGTGCACTCGTTGCACACACCAGTGCTCGCTGCGGCCTCGGTGGGTGGCCCCCGGCCCCATCAGCTGTTCCGGCATTGTACCAGACCCTCACCCTGCTGGTGCCCCCCTGCCAGCCCCCCCCCGACCACTGGTCCCGGAACAGAGGAAGCGATATGGAGGTACATGTGCAGCAATTTTTATTTGAAGGGGAACCATACAATGGGATGGGGGTCTCTATTTCCAGGGGTGCCTTCACCCTCGCTTGGCTGCACCACTGGGACTCACAGCCCAGCGGGTCTTTGCTGCTGCTGAGTGCAGCGATTAGTGATTGGATGGGCCGGGCTCCCTGTCATCCACTGGCTGCTCCACACCAGCCTCTGGTGCAGGTCCCTGCAAGGAACAACAAACATGGGGTGAACATTCCACATGTGCACTCGGCTCCTTCCCACATCACTACCTGGCCCACTGGGGATCCCGTGAGTGGCTTATGGGCCCCCTCATCCCCTCCCGACCCCCAATGGGGTAGCGCCCCCTACCTTCAGGGGGCAGGTGTTCAGCAGTCTTATCTGAGGTGGTGGGGCAGCGGGCATGGGGTGGCGAGCATGGGGTGCTGGGTCATTGACTGGAGGCATCGGTTCCTGGTGGAGGGGTCGGGGTTGCAACTGGGAGGTATGGGACAGGTGCGGCCTGGAAGGGCAGCCCCACCAGCAGCTCGTTTGGACCTACGTGGGGGAGGGGAACCCTTTGGACCAGGCCCGGGAAGGGATGCTGCTGGGGAACCAGGGTTGGCCAAAGTGCAGGGGAGGGGGCACCTGCACCAGTGGGTGGCAGCTGTGGTGTATGTCGGCTGCCATCCTTCCATCCACGGCCTGGCGGCCCCTGTCGCACTGAGGGTCCCGCCACAGGGCCAACACCACCTCCCCCATGAGGTCCATGACCCTTGCGGCCTGACCCTCCAGCCTGGTATAACCTACTATACTTCTAAATCAGAGAATGTCTATAATTTCAAGACTAGCAGGTGGGTTCAATCTGACAGCATTACTTCCTCCAACAGTAGTTACAGGACAAATAAAACCATAAACTCTTTCATCCTCTCAAAACACACTATTATTTCATAGAACATGAAACATTTTGAATACTAGTATACATAACAAAATAAAAATCATTTAAATGAACATACATTATTTTCTCCAAAACCA